>WBNH01011477.1:143097-518873 GCA_013401255.1 Urocolius indicus | reverse complement strand
TCACAAGCGAGATGCTCCACTCCATTGTATTTGTGGCCCTGGGCTGAACCCTCTCCAGCAGCTCCCTGTCCTTCTTGAACTGAGGGGCCCAGAACTGGACACAATATTCTAAGACTGATGATTATCTGAGCTTTTTCTACTTCAGTTTTGCGACAACGCAGCTTTCACATCACAATTTTTAAGTCCTATTTAAGAAGCTAATAACTGGCTACAAGGTAAACTGGTCCTGGATGGGTTACTTGCTGATATTTTAGTCTCACTGACATTCTAGCTTTGCCACCAGTGCATTCCTGTGGTTTTTGTTGGCTCAGGGGAAGTATTAGAAATCAGACCCTTTGCTGAGGTTTTGGGGCGAGTGAGGCCTGATGGATGTGTACTGAAATTCTGTTGCATCCTGTGCTAAGGGAAGTGACAGTATTTGAATGCCTGTGCCCTGGATGTCAGCCCCAGAGGCGGTGCCTGTGCCAACCCTAGCACACCATACTCCTGCCCTGCTGACACCCGACAACCATTTGGTCTTTGGGCTCACTCCAGCCTTGGCCTCTTTGCCAAGTGAAGGGAAAAGGCTGCCAATGGAGAGATCCTTCTCTCAGGGACACATTAGTTTCTGTACTTCTGCCTGCTCCTGCCTCAGCTTCTGTCACTGCCCTGCACAAGCTACCATGCTTTCCCCTTGGGGAGAGTCTGTGCTTTACAGTCTTACTGTAAAATAACAAGAATCAGGCTTCTAAAATCAGGAAGTTTCTCAAAGAGGCTTCTGTGCTTTTGCTATAATCGCTCCACATGCTCCTCTGACAATTTCTGTGACCTTATTTCTCCAAAAAAAAAAAAAAAAAAGGAAAAAGAAAAAAAAAGAAGAAAAGACAACTCTCATCATCCCTGAAGTCTCAGTAGAGCTCTCCACACACTAAAGGAGAAGCAGCGGCTGCCAGCTCTCTATCTGGAGCTCTTCTTACACATGTTTGTTAACCCTCAGGGTACAATGGATGCTGAGAATTATTCTTTCGTAACATTTGTTTGGCTGTCAAAAAGGAAAAATGATTAGCAGCTCAAAGGTTACATTGCGGTATTTTGCAAGACAAGCCTTTCTCATGGGCTGCCTCTGTTTTGCTGACTGCAGCCGTGCCGCCGTGATGCTCGGCTGCTTGTGAGGCACGGGGGTATTCTGCCCCTCGGGCTGCCCTGCTCCAGCTCTGTGCTGGTGCTTGTGGTGCAGTGTGGGAGATGCCCACCACTGCCTTGAAGATATGTGTCCTCTCCTCCTCCCGCACAGAGCAGTGTCCAGCCCATGCCAGCCACCTAAAGCCTCATCTCCCACTTAATCCATATGACCGTGACCGGTTTTATACTGGGCATAAACCGCTCCCTGCCACCTCTGATGCTATTTTTATACTCTCTCTAGTGACTTCAATATGTTAAAGACACACAAGATGATGAGTTTATAAGATATAGTGAATGGTTTAAAAAAGGGATTTAAAACAGATCACTGAATCAATGACTACTGTTGCTGTTTCCTTTGTTAGCCCTTTACTAGTCTGTTTCCTTGGGGCAGAGTGGTTTGGATAGGATTTACCCTCTTTGAACCATGAGGAGTCCAGGAATGGGGTCAGGTCAGGAACTGGGTACCATCAACAGTTGTGTGAGGCCTCTCGTGGGTCTGGAGCAGGCTGTGGTGACCAGGAGATGCTGATGCCATTGTGCCTGTGCTCTGCACAGCCCCACAGGCAGATGTAGGAGGGCTCCTGCTTCTCCTTACCCTGAATTGCTGCCCCTGGGTACACTCACCCACCTGGCTGCCTCTGCCACATCGCTCCTCTTACAGGCCATGTGTGCCTGTGTTTTACAGCCGAGGGAGTCTGCCAAGGACAAGTCAGGTTGGTCAAGGTCATGAATGTCCTCCTTTATCTTGCTGTCTCAGGCTCCTCTCTTGTTCTGCAATAAAGTGGCTGCTTTGAATTGCCTGTGCACTAAGATATATCCACACCTGCATTGGCCCAGGCTTTTTGCAGGGAGAAATTCTTCAGAAGGGAAGTGAAAACTTCTGGCCCTGGGTGGAAGCCTTCCTCACAGCCTGGCACTGTCATGCCACAGATGCTTGCTCTGTTCATTATGTTGATGGGTGTTAGCAATGAAGTTTGAACTTTGTTCAGATTTTCCCCGAGTTTGGCAGTGTTAAGAGCCAGAGCTCTGATCTGGGTTCAGGCTGGTCGTTAGGTACAAATTATCTGTCAGTCCATTTTTTTTCCCCCTGCTGTCTCCCTTTGCCAATAATTTGCTACAGCACAGAGCTTTCCTGTCATCTTGTCAGTCTTTTGTTTCTGTCTTTTTATCTCTCTGCCCCAAGCTGCTGATCCCACAAGGAGGTGTGGCAATTTGCTCTGGGAGAGCTCTCCCAAGGCCCCCCAAAACAGACATGATGTGACCCACTGAGGGGCTGTTCAGAGGTTGTTCATGCAGACTGCAACAATCTTTTTCTGTTGGTCAGGACCACGTGGCCACAGAGCTAGGATAAAGCAAACAAGTTGCCACTCCTGTCCAGGGAATATTATCTGCTGGTCAGAGCTCTGGACTGGAAGGCTGTGGGCACAGCCCCAGCTCTGCCTTTATTTTTTGGTAGGATCTTGGCCAAAATGGATCCCAACCCTGTTTTTCATTTGCGGAAGGGAGGATGAAAACATTTCCCCAGTGGAATGAGGTGTTAGATTAATTGTTTCATGATCATAAAGCCTTTGATATCCTTTAATCAAAGAGCTGTTAAGGGTTTTAGAGGTTGTTATAATTTATGGAATAGATGTTAATTTTCTGTGTGCAGTCTACACAGAATACAGAGTCTCTAATGTTATTTGGGGACTAAATATTAAACGGTCCCTTTTAGGTGCTGACAGAAGTTACCTTTAAGCCCCATATGCACACTGATTAGAGTATATTGTACTTTAAAAGCTTCTTCACATCTCATTAGACCTTCTCTTCTTGAATCACGCCACAAGAGGCTAATTTACATTAAGTCCAGGCCATGTCTGGGTCTGCATTTCTCATGAAAATATGTCTTGATAGTAAAAGCAAAGCCCCTTGTGCTCTCTGCATGAGGATCACTAATTCTCTCCTCTACATCATAAATCCCAGGGCATGCTCTGAATCCCAAATAATTTGGATTTAGAAAGAAATAAGGCACACAATTCTTCCTTTGACAGTTTCATTTCCACCTTGGCTTGCCTACATGTCTCCATTAAAAGAAGGCACCAGAGATATTCCAAGTCCCTCTACACAGTATGAGCGCAGCCCAGACTGGTCCGGTCACTGCCCAGGCAAATGCTGGAGCCCACCCTGCCATGTGTGAGCGTGGTGAGTACCGCACTGCCCTCACACATAGCCCTCTCGGTCTGCCAGCTCCAAGGGGTCCAGTAGTAGCTGCTGGTGCTCTCACTCCAGCAAACCACTCTGCATATCCACAGTGGAAACTCGCAGCCAGGAAAACATTGACCACCCACTGCTGCATACAAAGGAATTATTTTACAGTCTTAAAAGAAATTGCAAAACGCATGTAGTATAAAAGACACTGTTTTGTCTTTGTGTTTCTCTTGAAGAGAGGAAAGCTCTTTAAATTTTGTAAAGCAAATTGTGCTCTATCAAAATGACTTAGAGGAGTTGTTTATAGTTGTTACCTACCGTGTGAATCTGGCTCAGCTTGACAAACTGTGTTTTTATTATTATTATTTATTTGCTTTACTGCTTGGTCCATAGCTGGCAATGATACTGCAATGAAGAGAAAATGCTGACAGGTCATCTTCTGCTTCTATTGGCAGTGCTACTGTTTTATATTTAAATCAAAAATATCTTGGCAAAGCTCAGTAACTTTGTCTTTGTTTCTTTTCTTTAGACATTGTTTTAGACCTCTTTGGAGCAGCTTTATCAACCTCTGTTTTTCTCCAGTGGCACTGAAATGATCAAACAGCTTATTGTGGTAAGCATAGCAAAAGTGTCCCTCCTTCACTGTCACAAACACTTCATGTAACTTCTATAGGGAAGCAAAGTACGTTTCAGAACATTGTTCTGAACATCTCATGTGCCATTACTTTCCATTTTCAAACTCTGCTTTCTTCCTGTAACAAAGTATTCCAAAATCATTTCACATTTGCTGTGCTAAGTGGTGTTGAAAGGGAACTGCTTTAATCACTAAAATCACAGAAATTTCAAATCCTTAAATATATTCAAGACCATGGAGGAAGGCACTTTAATATATTTTTCACTACTTTATAAGCAAATAGACCAATAGTGATTAAATGAACATCATTCTACTGTTCAGGTACCTGTTTTCTTCCTGCTGCCTTGGTGTCTCCTCCAGCCCACCTCCTCAGAGCAGTCAGCATTTCTTACAATCCTGACTCACTAATGTTGGTAATACAAGAACTGAGGCTCAGGACAACTTCCCATGGACTTTTGATAAGGCCTGACTCCTGTGTGGTTTAATTGCTTTGGAAGAACAGGCTCTGGCTGTGATTGCACTGCTCAGATCACAAGATCGAGAGCCTCAGGTTGGTACTGATGTAAATAGATAGAGCACCAGCACAACATCTTGTAAGAGCTGCAGAACCACTGTTGGGACAGTCATAAATTGTAATGTTTGGGATCCACTTTCCTGGACCACGCTCATTGGAAACGTATGTTTGGTAGAATGGGGCAAATGGCAGAGGCAAGCAGTTTGGTTTGCTGAAATGCCAGAGCCAGAAGTTGTACTCTCCAGTGATGGGATCTGCTGTGCCTCAGAAAGCAGTCACCTCCTTCACCTCACCCAAGGTGATTTAGTCACACTGCTGGCATTATAGGTGAGTTTCACAGCCACAGGAACATCACAAAGCCTGAGTTTTTACTTTGCAGGGAATTTCAAAAAATGTATAGCAGCAGTTTGTTTTTTTTTTCCTCCTGTGAAAGAAATCAAGAAAGTTTCCTATCCAACAGGAAACTTAATTTTAAAATTATCAAGAAGCAAGTAAGCTGGCAAGAAATGATATTTTTCAGTGGAACTTTGCCCAGCATCCACTGAATAGTGGACAAAACATGATGCATTCATGCAAGAGCTGTCATTGTGCTGTACTGAGTGAGTGTTTCTGCCTGCAAAACCCTTGGACTCTGACTGCTCTCTTCTTTCTCTCCCTTCTTCATGTTCTCTACTTATTTCTTAGTGTTCAGTGACTTTGCAGCCTTGGTGTGAACCTCAAAGAGTGCACAAAAGAAGGCTGCACAAGAGAAGATTCACAAAAGGCTGCATGGAGGTAGACGTTTCTTGCAGACAGTATTTCTAACCAATCTGTTTGATGGCCGCTGATGGTGAGTTGCCAGTTGCCCCCACTAGGACACAGTGAAAAAGCCATTGTTCTCCCATCTATTACTGAGTTCCCAGGGAGATATCACTGCCAGGCTAACAAATATTGAAAGGCTTTCTCTCTTGTACCCAGGACCATGTGCCCTGATGGCTGTTCTGCTGTAATACATCTATTCAGCAACTGAAATGGGAAAAGCTGCTCCAAGGCTCTCCATAAGGGCACAGTTCTAAAGGCTGCTAAATGCCATAATTTCTGGCACTGAAGTCCTTTTCCAGGCCCCTGCTCAAGAAATATTTCTCACTGAATTAAGGGGAATTTAAGTACGTGCTTATGCATTTGGATGAACAGAGAAAGCCTGTTGAATCAAAGGAACTACTGAGAGCAGAGTAGAAGCTCTTCAAAATCATGTGGATTGTTTTTTTTTTTTTCCCCGCTAAAAGTATCTGTTATTTATTCCCAAGTCCTTATCTTGTTTATAACAAAGAATGAACAAAATTCCTTTCCCAAGGCTGGGTAGTCCTGGAGCATATCCGCACCAAACAGGGACAAAAATAAGCTTGATTTGGGCAGATTGAATAAGCAAAGGCTTTTTAGTCTCTTGACTTCTTTCTCTCTCTTTTGTCTTTTTTATTCTTCAGCACACAGTAAACTTAAGGTTTTACAGCCCTATCCAAAGTCTGCTGAATTTGACAGAACTCTTTCTGTTGGCTTGAATGGGTTTTGGAGCAGACCTATAGGTAGAGTATGACAGTGTGATTATACAGGGTTCTCATCCACTGTCTAGGGAAAGAAAAATTAATTATTAACACTCTGTTCCAGCACACAGCCTCCAACAACTGCCATTATTCACTCCACTTTGCTACTTAACGTAAAATTACCCTGTTTTCTCTCTCAACTTCCTTTGAGAGCATCAAGTCTGCAGAGGCTGCATAGGTTCCCAATTTCTCCCTCACTTTACATACAGCCTTCAAACCATAATTGCCTCTGAAACACATCACACACAAAGGCTACCACTCAAACAGTACTTTCCAAACAGTATAATAAGCCATCTTGAAAACGAAAACACCCAAGATCAGAAACGCCAGGTGGCTGCAATAAGGATGTCTGCTGATGGTCACTTTGGCACTGAGTAAGGCACAGCCTGAGAAGCCGAGAGCTTCTCACACATGAGATGCAGCACCAAGAACTGTGAGGGTAGTGCCCTGGCCTCTTCCCTGAGAGATCCAGCTGAATAAGCATATGGTTTTGATGACAGAGAGGATAGCAAAATGCCCTTATGCCCTTCTATGTCAGCTAATGACCTTCCCTTGAATGAGCTACAACATTTTTTGCTGTTGCTGCCGCCACAAGGGATCTTGCTGAGGGTGGCTACAGAGGCAATTCTCACAGAGGGACAAGCTCCCAGTCTCTGTGATACCCAAGTCCCAATCATGGATGCACTTCACTGTTTGACAGTATATTTCCAGCCCCTGAAGTGCTACCTATGGAAAGACTTGGCCTCTAGAATGTCATACTGATATTACACGACACCAAGTCAAGGAGAGGCCTCCTGAGCTCAGGCCCCCTCCTCCCCACGCTGGAAGCAGAGGGGTCCAGGCGGTTCCGGTTCAGGTATATATTGTTGCAGTACTCAATACACACTCGGCAATCTTAAAGCAGATTGTGACTTCTCATCTATAACTAAATGATATCGATACACAGACACACAATGTGCTTTTTGCAAAATGTCAGAAAAACTGTTCTTTTCATGTTTCCTTGATGCAAACATGACTGCATTTTGCTTTTGAATAGCTACTGCTCTAGGAGATGTATTATCAGTAGGTAAATCAATTTGCTACTCATATTTAATTGTTGTAAATAACAGAAGCAGACCAATCTGCAGTTGGTTTGGGTTTTTTTTTCTTTTTTTTTTTTTTTTTTTGAGTTTGCATGCTTAATACAGAACTTAGTAGGTTTAAAAATCTCACTGAACATTCTATGTGAATTAACCTGATTCTAATGTGGAAAGGAAAATAATGAAAAGTACAGCTTTTCATTTCAACATATGCATCTCTTTTCATGCAGGGTTTTCTCTTAGGCTTTTTTTTTTTTGTCCTTTTTTTCAAATTACACTTTGCATTAAAGAACATAGCCAGTGTAAACACAGTCTGTAACACTATAAAACAGTGCAAATTTTGTACGTTTCTGGGAGGAGGCTGAAATACATATATTTATAATGGAGGTAAAATCACTTTCTCTGTAGAAAAATACATCTATTAAACACCTATATGTTTGGAACTTAATTGCACAAAAGAGCAAGTTATAGTCCTACACTGTGTAGTAAATTATTATCTTTTCTAGATTTCCATTTTTGGTGTTAGTGTTAAATGCATAATAATGCTAGAAAAACTGACAGAAACGTGTATTATTTAGAACTTAATGAAAACCTTACAGATAATAACTGGTGTAAGAGGGCACAGAATAAAGAACTGGGGAAAGAAGCAATGGAAAAACACCGACCTCTATGAATTATTGCACATTTGAGATCATTCTCATGGCCTTTGGGCCAATTCTGGATACTTTTAAGTCTTAGGTCAGTGTTTGTTTCCATTTGACTGTAGGGTACAATTTAGGAACCACTGCAAAATGTCAAGGATTTACTGAACTTGTTTGCTGATGAAACCACAGGCAGCTGAGTGCAGAGCGCTAACTTTTATTCTTGCAATCGGAGGGAACAATGTTAAAAACAGACTGAAATAGAGGCCAGGTTGTCTGCCATAAAAATATTTCTGGGAACTTGCTCCAGCAGATCTTACTGAGGCAAAACTCTCATGTCTACCGTGTTTTCATTAAAGTCATGCCAAAAGCTGCAAAACTGGCTTCTATCTTCATTATTTAGAGCTTTTTTCCTTGAATACTGTGGTCTCCATAGTCTGTCTGTGCAACCCTTAACCAACTGAGTATGGAAATCTCCATGAAAAGTACTGGTCCAAAGAAAGTGCAACTTGCTGAGTGGCAATGCCCAATGCTGGGTACCTGTGTAACACTTCTCATCCCCAAGCAGCAAGGATGCCTTCCATGCAAGATAAAGGACAGCATCCTATTTGACAGATGGGATCAGTCACATAAGTGAGCAATGCAAGACCTTACCAGCTGCTTAAAAATATCGCTTTTCACTAGTTGCACAGAAAGCAAAACCATTCCTGCTTCAGTCATATTTAAAACTTGCACAAATTGGCAGGTAGATAAACAGAGAGAGAACTGTCTTGAGTGATTATCACTGCAATTGAAGTCAGAGTACCAGTAAACCTGAATAATTTAGCACTTCATCTCTGAATATTGCTGTAGTAATTATTTGTCTATTGCTGATGTCCTCACAAAAAAGGTTAATTTCGAGTTGGAACTACTGATTTTGGAAAAAGAAAATCCTATGTAAAGTTCTGTTGCCTTTCCTACAAATCTTAAAAGAGCTCAAGAGATCTTAAGAAATTTCAAACTAATGAACTGACCAACAGAGAAATTTATACTTAAACCCCCTAAAAAAGTAATTAAAAATTGCAAAAAATCATGAAATAATCTATAATTGACAGAAAAATTGCTTAAATTCCTTCTAAATATCTTCTGATACTCTAGTAAGTTGTTTCATAAAACCACATTGCTAACTGTTGACTAGGAACACAACATGCCTCAATAATAAAATGAAGAGGTGCTGATGTGAGCAGGTGATTTAATCTGCAGTAACTGTTACTACGTCCTTTACTGATAAAGCTTCATCTGCATTGTTTCAGCTGGTCATCTTCTAAAATGTGTTTGTGAGACAATGTTATCAGGAAAGCTTCCTCCTCCTTCCTTGGGAGAATGACTCACCCCTGGGGGTCTGTGCAGGAGAAAATCATTTTTGTAGCATGATTAGAATTTCAAACTGTACTGAAGTCTGTATGAAAACCCCAACAACTTCCATGTATCTCAAAAACTCTTAAACATGTAAGGAAGTTGGAGATCATATGCAGTGACCTTGATCATATGCAGTGACCTTTTATCCATCCCAGATTGTAAACCTACTGTAAAATGATAGGATGGTGTTTTTTTTCTGCACACACAGCCCCTCCCCTCCCCCCCCCCCATTTAAAGAAGCAATAAAACTGTACATTAAAAGACAGGAAGGACATTACCAAGTTACAAAAGAATGCCCTCTTTGTCAATAATTTGTAAATGTAAACAAAAAAGTTCAAGTAGAAAAGCAAACAAGTGTGCTGCTGCTTCAAATAAGTTTTCTCACCCCATGGGGTTAGGGGCAAAGTTCTTTAAAAACATGTCTTCGTGGCCGTCACGAAGCATTTCAAGAAGGTCCTGATCTTCACTACCAAATATCACTGGTGAAGCTGAGCTCCTTTGCTGATAAAGGCAGCAATGGGCTGTTTCTGTGAAACTCCTGGGCATCCTTCACGGTGTTGTTAAGAGGTAGCTGTCCGTTTAGGAGCGTCAAAGGTATGTTACAGTATGTGTGATGGTTGCTGATGGAAGCTATTGGCAATGTTGCCGATGACACATCATATTCATATCCTCTGCAGTAATGTCTCATTTGCATGGAGTCCGCTTGATGGTAATCCGTTAAATCAGCCCGTGATTCCACCAACGTGGCAGAAGTGCCTGTGACTGCAAGAGAAGGTACAGTCTGTAGGTCTCCAAAAAGGCCCTGCTCTGCAGAATCCAGGACCTGATTCCGAGACACCACCTCCTTTTTCTTCCCTGGCATTTCAAAGACTAGGCGCTTCCAAAACTTAGAATTCAGTTTGCTGCTCTTTGGTCCTTTCCACTTGACCACTGAGAGAAGTTTGATGGTGTGCTTTAAAGATTCCACTTCATGATAATTCACTTTCCCTTTTAATTCAGTACACTCAATCAAAATAACTTTGATTTCTCCACTGACTAGCATGTTATGGAGTCTGTTTTCCATCTCAAAAATACTCCATCCTCTCCTGAGAACATAGTCTGGAGTTAACACGATAATGAGTCTTCTGCTTTGTTCAACACATCTTGTGAGATCTTCAATGTAGGCTACAAATTATAGAAAGAGAGAAAGAGTAAAGAATAAAGAAGTCTATTGTATCAAAACATCAGGCTTGCAATCAAGTATAAGAAAATCCTACAGCTTACTGATCCACAACATTTAAGACCAGGGGCATTTCACAATATACTCCAACAGAAATAGGATTGCATATCACAACGTATTTCTATTTATGGAGTACATATAGAAAACTCCTTAATAACAGCCTCCAGCCTTTACTGTTTTGCCCTGTTCAGCTGAACAGAATGTCATTTACATAATATCCTCACTGTGCAGATGCATTAGTGACTAAAAATACACAGATCATTGCTGAAAAAATGTAGGTCAAGATCAATGTAATGTTTGTGTAAATTTTAACATTAACACTGCTTATGATTAACGTCACATTGAGGGAGGCACACGCTGGGAAGCAGTTCTTGTGTTTCAGATGTAAGCACATGAGGGTGCTGCAGGGTGCATGAACTGTGACTTGCTCAAAAAGAAATCAGCCCTTGTCACATGCAGAACTTTTGCTATTGCATAGAAGCATCATGGTAGCTCTTTCTTCTTTGGATACTGACCACAAAAGCACAAAAACATTCTTTGTGGCCCAATGGTCTGTTTTAACATCACAAACCTGTGCTTCTATGTACCTCAAGGTATTAACAAACTTCACTAGTGACAGGAACAAATGGAAAATTTAAACGTATTGGAGGTGTTTATTTGTTGAGACATCAGTGACAATGAAAATGGCATTCTTCTTTTATTCATGCATGCCAAGTAGTTGCAAACAATCAGTGTAAGCAGAAATGCCAGCCCCATCTTTAACTCCATTGTGTCAGTTTACTGAACTGCAAAATGTTCTTGAAGTTGGGTTTGGATCCCTCAGTTTAATTTGTCCCAGGGTGGCAGTGAAGAGAAGCCAATTACACTCGTCTGACATGGAACAGGATGGGAAAGAAATCTACTTACAGACCTGATCCAAAACCCATTCAAATGAACAGACCAACAAATTTCAATGGGTTTTGGGTAGAGATCAGAAAAACAAAATCACTTGAGAAACGAATCCTACTACCAAGGTCAGAAAAGTGTTCTTTGGTTGCACTGAATGTGACTGCAAGCTCAGAGAGAGGACTGAACTTTTTTTTGGTGAACTATGTGAACCTCTTGACCATGCTACTCAGAACGTGCCGCCTGACAACAGAGGAGAAGCATGTGTTATAAATGAAGACTTGGACACAAGAGCTGCACAGAACAGATCTTTACTCAGCACAGGGCAGGGCCTCTCTTACACACACTGCCCTCTAGCAGGAACAACAATTACAATTAACATCATCAATCAACATCTGTTACTGTTAAGACTCATTTTTATAGTCCCCGGCACCAGACCACAGCATGCTTATTCACACTACTTCCAGTAAAGAAAATAGCTACAAAATAAGCCAACAGGAACATTCTAGAATAGCTTATTTTCATGAGATTGAAGGCATAGTTAGCATCAAATCTGCCTTTACCAACGTTTTATTTCACCACTTAGCAGCAAGAAGAAGTTCTTTCACAAATGGAAAAAAGAGGCAGTTGCAAACATCCCACAGACACACAGAAATTTAAGACATACACATACATTACAAATGTCTATGCAACAATCCTGGCTTTTAGTTAATTGCTTATGACTCATTAATCATGCAGCGTTTACAGATTGTTTTTTTTTTCCCTTAAAATATTTCATGAGGCAAACCCCCACATTGCTCTGTGTAAAATAGTTACTCATTAATGAAAAAAGATTCAACATTAAAATCCATGGGAGAGGCAGCGGAGAGGGGAGAGAATCAGCAACAATGAGAAAATGATAAGCAGAACTGGTGAAACAAAACTTAAGGAAAGGGAGAAATGTTCAATACAATGGAAAGAGATTATCCCAATGTATCAACAGCTCAGACTCTTCATTTTCTTCCTTTCTTTCTGCTCCCAAAAAGAAAGAATTTAGGTGGGAAGCTTCATCATTAGAGGTTGAATCTGCAAGATACAGTAAAACAACAAACTATCATGCATCTTTCCTGAGACATATTCATCCTTCCTTCAAACAACTCAGAACACTGCTACGTACAAGACAGTTCTCTGCAGGACACAATACTGGTCTGTACCATGTATCCAGGTTAGTGCTAAGCACAGCCATGCATATCCTATATGCAACTAATTAAAAAAAACAAAACACCATAAACCAACAAAACACACAAAAAAATCACTCCACTTCCATCTCTTCAAACATCCAGTGGCAATAAGTTCAATGGCAACAACCCAGCAATAATCCATTATACCATCAAAAACTCACCAGACTTTGCTTTGGTTAAACAGGGAATGAGGAAGGGAGAAGACAGAAAAAAATCCCTGTTTTCTCAGATGGATACTTCTCCCCCCTGTGCCTCTCCCATACCTTGGCATGCCCACCTTGCTGACTGGATATTGCAACAAGTTAGAGCTCTCTCTACAGACGACTACACAGACACCTTTACAAATGACCACTACAGGCTCCTTCAACTTCCAAGTTTGCAGCTGGTTCACTGATAGACATGGCCAATACACAGGGGACCTGCTGGTGCACTGAGGAGAAAATACACTGCATTATAGGAAGCTGGAAACCCAAATGAAATGGCAAACACATTTTCCAGCCATCTGGTCCAGAAGTACTTAGTACTCCAAATAACTTCAGCCTAGGACTAATACTAAAGGTAGGTGACAACTTCCCTAGAGCAGGTGGTTCCATTGGGTTCACTCTGCAATATCTCCAACATGCACAACTGAAATATTTCTCTGAGAAAAAGCACAGGGTGACAGAGTCCAGTCTGTGGAAATTCAGGCTTTATTTTACCTCGTGTTACTAGACTGACTGCATAAACTCGAGAGGTGCTGAATCATCCTCTTTTCACTTCAGAGTGTGAAACTGCTCAAACACTGCAGGCTCAGTTTTCATTAGTGTTCAGTTCATAAGAAGGTATCACATATTCCAATAGAGGATGGAGGAAGGGGTGTTTTCACCTTTCCCGTGAGCTAAGAAGTAATTGCCAGGCAATGGCTCTGCTTCACTTTCAAGAAACAAAAACCCCTGAGCAGGCATTTCAGGAATGACATCGCCAGCTAAGATCAATGTTAAGATTCCAGACCAACATTTTTCCAGCAGATAAATGTAATTTTGCTGAGACTTCACTTTTGCTGCAAGAGGTGTCAACTTTCATGACATTTCATTGTGAAAGGAGAAAAAATCTGTCTTGACAAAATCAGTATGGAATTGTTGATTTTGAATCCCCATCAGTTATATTATATGATCAGCTAGAATATAAAAATGAAGTGTCAATATTAGAATTAAGCTATTTCATTTTATTGACCAACAACATTTTAAATGCTAACCCTTTTATCTGCCCCTTGAAATGCTGTTTTGCGATACGGAACAAAAAAATGTTCTTGAAACATGAGCATTTCACAGAGGTTAAAAAGTAGCTCTATCAGTAACTTACTTGCATCATCTCCAACGCAACGCCCAAGGAGGTACAGATGACAAGAAATTTTAGATCCATACACAAACATAGTTTTTGCGTGGTTGCCCACAGGAATGAAGACAGATCACCTGACAGCAAATACGTGCTCACTGGACACTGTCAACATTTAACGACGCTGAACAGTAGTTTGAAAAAGAGAATTGAAGCACTGAAGGAAAGTCCAAGACATGCATCCCATTTGCAATGAAATCATGCATAACTGCCTATTGAATCTTGAATGAGCTACAGTAACCACAGGCTGGAAGGAAAGGCAGACAACCTAATATGCAGGCTACGAGCAAGGAAATTAATGAACACCATGGACACAGAGTTGCTTACACAAAGAAATAACTCACTAACCAGATTCAGATGATTTGCAGAAGTAGTTGAGGGAAAGAACACCAGAAATTATGTGAAGTTCCATGGATATTTTTGGGAGGAATAGTCTGTAGCACCACAAGAACCAGAGAGTATCTACCATCAGCTCCCTAAAGGATGGTTCCTGGCACACTTAAAATAACCAGCCTTTCTGTGTTTGGCAATGTGACTCACTTAAGGAAGCTATTTATAGAAGAATAATTCAGTCCCAGTTTCCTATAGTTCCCAAACCCTAACTCTGATTACTTTATTACAACAAAAATTATTGCATGTCTTGCTTTTCTTATTTATTCAATATCTGTTGCTTCTTCTTTCTCAGACCAGTACAGCAATACAGCTGAAACACACAGCACAGTGATCTCCCTCCTGGGAGAGAGCCCAATCCCAGTATAAACTAAGTGACAATCAACGAGTTCAAAATAAAGAACCAAATAACGCAGATCAGTGTAACACACTGCCCTCTCCCACACAGTGCTCCCTTCACCATTGCCAGACCTCCTGGTTTTGACATGGCAAAGGAAGGAGGGATTAAGGAGAAGGAAAAGATAGCAGCTCTGGGGACGTCTCCTTGAGGACTGAAGCGTCTGAAGTAGGTGATTTCAGTGAAATTGATTTGGCAATATATGTTGGAATCAAAACTCCAGATATGTAGAAACAAAGATTCATAAGACTCATACAAGTCAGAAGAGTGCTCTGGAAATCTCCAGGTCAACCCTCTGCCCAAAGCAGCACCAGTGAAGATTGCTCAGGGCCTCATCCAGTACAGTTTTGAAGAACAAAAAGGTTGGAGGTTTCTTCTCAGTGTCTCTGAGTTCTGTTCCAAAGTTTGACCACACTCATGGTGAGGCAAACGTTCCAAATGTTTAAATGGATTGTTCGGTATTGCAACTCATACCTGTGGCCTCTTGTTCATCAACTGTGCATCTCTGAGAAGGTGATTCTGTCTCCATCTTTGTGCTTTCCGCTGGAAAGACAACAATAAGATTCCTCCTTGGCTTTGGCTGTGTTGGGTTTTTATTCAAGAAAAATTCTTTTGGGCTCTCTAATACTGTCTGCTTCAGCTCCCTGACCCCCTTGGTAGCCTTCAGTGGACTGTTACAAGGTAGCCAGCCTTTCTGGCTTAATTTCATAGTCCACTTCCAAGCGTCATTCTTCTGTGTCCCTGCTACCCCTGTCCATACCTGGCATCCAGTGCAAGATTCATACAGAATGGACAACCAAGGACTTCTGAAAGGAGCTCGTGGAGCTGGGTACTCTGTTCTCGTTACACATAAATGTTGGGAACTCCAAGCACACAGGCCAACTGTATTTTCTTCACACAGGAAGCTGGAATTCACCAGTCAAAAGGCACACAGACAGGCAGACAAAACTACAAAGTGCCAGAACTGCAATATTGACTGTTGGGTGCTTTTTATCACATGCTTTATGCTCTCTCCTGTTGTGCTGACAACCTCTCATTTTCCAGGTAAAAGCAAAGATTTTTATTCCATCATTGTTGTTTTTTTCAGTGCCTGATCTCTATACCCTGGGCTGAGCTGGAGTGAATTGTTGGTGTTTATTCAGTCCTGTCAAGATCAAATGCACATATGCTTAGAGAGCAAAGAGATGATGCTCTAATAGATTTGTATTGCTGGTATTAAAAATCCAACTTGGCAGTTTTGACCTCTTCACTTTCAGGGTTTAAAATAATTTGCAGAAAACATATGAGAAAAATATCTTTCTCTGATGTAGTCCCAATTTCAGAAGAGTCGAGTGCAAATAGATCTTTCTCTCTGTAGACACATCATCCTTAGCAAGACAGAAAATGGCTCAGGTAAAAACACAGTTATTTGTATTTCCCCCTTCCCCCATCTATTCAGTCTCCTCAGGTCTCCTAATACAGAACTAAAAAGCTCACAGGGCCCAAGAGTGCTTGCTGTGAAAAAGAGTTTGTTAAAAAGCCCTGAAAACTAATAGGGTGGAAAAAATAACTGCTAAGAAACTTTAGTAACATCTGCAACTGTATTTTAAGGACCATAGTCTCCTTACACAGGGTAACGTGTTCAATTATGCCTTAGTTACCTAGGCAGAAAGGTGTATGTGCTGTCAGCTTTCAAGTGTTCACTTTGTCAAGACCAAAGATGCAACTTAAATCCTGGGTTACAAAGTGTGTCTTGCTGCTTACACTGCATGGCATGTTTCCTTGCCTTGGTCACCCTTCTCATCTTCCAGTCTGTGTGTCTTTGTGGGCTTCTGCATGAGTGAGAGCAGACGAGGCGTGACTGCTTGAGCCCCTTTTTTCCACCTCATCAGTTTGGGGAGCTGAATCCAGCTCTGCTTCTCTCAGGCAGCACCAAGAGTCAGCACAAAGGTTCTTGCTCACCACTGTGTGGCTGGCATGACTGGGCCCCTTGGCATCCTTCACAGTGGTTCTCCCATCAGGACAAAACACTACACTGTGATAACATTTGTATCCTGGCAGGGCCAGCCCCACCTGACCTACACTCTGGATGCCAAGGATCTGCTTCCCAGTGGTGATGAGGTGGCCTCAGTCCCCACAGCCATCCCCGCCCTGTCCTCCTAGGAACAGCCACTGTCAGTCCATAGGCATCCCTGAAACAGCTGGTCCTCAGCACAGAGCTGAAATGCAGAGCTTGGGCCTGCATGTCCCAGCTAAGAGACATCTGGCTGCAATCTCTCTTTTGGCTGTTCAGGAATATGCAGAGCCTATGACAGCTTTTCCCCAGAGGTTAGAGAGGAACCAGCTAGACAAAAACCTAATCAAAGTTTTACCTTGAATTCTTCTGAACTCATCTTTTTAGGTTCTTCAGAGAAGTGGGCAAGAAAGATAATGAAATACTATTTAGTAAATCTATTTTTTTGCTTGCTCTCCAAGCCAAGTCACAGCTGCATGTATTGCTTCAGCCAGGAAGGGAGAGCAATAATGCACACCCTCCTGTGGCAGCACCTTAAAACTGCAGAGATTCTGTGAAACAGCTTCACAAACACGTTACTCGCTGTACTGGTGAAATGGCACACATTTAAGTACACAAGATATAGAAGGAAACACATCAAAATGGACAGTGGAGAAGCATTACACTACACAGGAAGTAATTTACACCAAAAGACGAGGACCTGCAGTACATGTGAGACGAGATACTTCTTAAAATAAGGAAGATCACTGTAATCAACGCCCCTTTTTCCTATAGAAATCTACTCTGAAGATCTATGCATGTTGTCATATCTGACACTTTTTGAGACAATCACTCTAAAATATGTTCTTTTTACTTCTGAAACTCCTAACAGGTCCATATGACATCACACTGCCTGCTCTCTTCACTGAGCAATGCAAGTCCTTGGTAAGCCTGGTGAGCATTAGGCAGAACACAGCCATCTTCTGCCTCTCCAGAGCACAAATAACAGAGTCTGAGACTTCCCTCCTTTCCCCTCACCTCTGCTTCCCTCATGCCCCCTTAAAGTGTCTCCCCCTGTATCTTTTTCAAAGCTGAAGCATATAGATCACGCCCATTTCAGTTCCACATCTTATTCTGCATTGTCATTATGTCTGATTAAGCATTCTTGAAGCTCCATGCGGTAGAATCAGGCCCTTTCATGGTGCTGAAGAAGTGAGTTTTGAGAGGAAAAAGGAGATATTAAATCTGTGAATGTTCATAAATGAGAACTGACATTTTCAGGTACCCTACATTTTCAGGAGAGGTTTAATGAACACCCAAAGTGATGACAAGTATTTGCTGAGTGTCTGAATGGCAAAAATAGAATATCATGCTGGCTGGTACAGCAATTGGAAAGAAGAATCTCCTTTCAGATTACCCTGTGCTTCAGTACAGTTATTGAAAGCCTAGTTTTAAACTCTGTAATTCATAGAATAATTGAATGGTAGGGTTGGAACGGACCTCTGGAGATCGTCTAGTCCAACCCCTTTGCAGAAGCAGGTTCACCTAGATCAGGTGGCATAGGAACATGCCCAGGCAGGCTTTGAAGACCTCCAAGGAAGGAGACTCCACAACACCTCTGTGCAGCCTGTTCCACTGCTCCCTCACCCTTACAGTGAAATAGGTTTTTTCTTATATTCACTCATATAATTGCTGTATTGTTGGATATGAAACAACTATCACAACAGTTCTGTGATTTTTAACACAAAAGTATGTATTTTTCCTTTCATAATACCTAAAAATTCAGTACTACTTGCTTTTACTGTCAAAAGTAACATGGCTATCAGTTTAGAACACTTTCTGGAATATGTCAGTAAGGGAGTAAAACGTACATCTTTCAAGGGCAGGGCAAAAAGAAGAAGAGAAACAGCTCTAGCCTAGGAGCTCCAAATGCATAAATTATAAGTTCAAGCTACTGCTAAGGACTTTGCATGATCTCTGACTAAGCTCTGACTCCTCTTTCCCAATGGTACAGGATTCAGAGCTGTTTCTAGCTCCCTCAAATGTCACAGAAGAAGTAGGCTCCAACTTCTGGGGCAGCCACTGGGGTTTGGCAGCAGTTTAAAATCTTTTGGCAGACAGGTTGATAATGCAGCCGTGTTCTATCTGTTTCATGTTCGGGGACATCTGCTCCAGCACAGTCATTGCTTTGTTTTTCTTGTTCATATTTCCTATACAGCAGCATATACAGAGAGAAGCTCACATTCTCTTTTAATACTTTCCACGGAAGTGACTTACAGGCAGAATTCATTACAAAAATAGCTTTTTCTTTTTTCCCCCCATGAGGGCAGCATTTCAAATAAACATGATATTAAAGCAAATATACCATGCATTCAAAACTCATCAACATGATGCATACAATCCATGGTCTTTTTTTACTTGCCCCAAAATGAATCTAGCAGAAGAGATGCCACAACTACAGTTAGGAAGGCATTAACTGTTAGTACAGACATACAAAGGGACTTTTGAATCTTTAGATACAGCAGCAAAACTGATTTGAAATGGACGACTGTTTCACCAAGAGGATGGAAAAAGTTGTACATAGATCTCTGAAGAATTAGTATTATTTACACAATAACATATACACAAACCCAGCATTGCTCAGAAATACATCTCTTGGTCAAAACTCTAAAGGAGACGATGGCACAGTATTATACCACTAACTGGGAAACTATTGTAGTTATTGATGAGACTTCAAAGTTAGGAAAAAAACCCAAAAGACAATGAGAAAGATGACTTTTACATGCAAAGCTGCTGTAGACAAAACAAAAATTACTGAAGAAAAACGATGAGCTCATGTTCAATGTTAAAACAGAAAGTACTACATCTTGGGTTTTTTTTGAAGCTTGATATTTAGCTGCCTGTGTCTGATGTAGAGATTTTGGACTACAGTATTAGTTGCAGTGGTACAGCCTTCCCTGTAGGAAGGTCTAGCTCCTGCCTCCACTGAAATCAATGTCATCTCTCTCTGGTTTCAGTGCTGCAGGAAGAAGCTCTAATCTCGAGCTCAAATTTGCAGTACTGAGGAAACTTTTCACAACCACTTCACAGGGAGAGATTTTTCCATACCTAGTACCCATCTCAGAGTCCAGGCCTTTATCACACACCAGAGAGAATGAAAACTGAAAGGTCAGAAATACTTACTTCCACTAGGGATCAGGTCCCTGTCCGGAATGAAGAGCTTATATCCATAGTGCTTTTCTAGAACATCTGGCAGAATTTCAAGTGCAAACTGCTCCTCTTCATTATTATCACAATCTAATGCATCAGGATCCACTTTGGTGTATGAAAGATATGCATCATATTCCTTGTTGTCTGCAAGAAAAGAAATTCCTCTTCAGCCTGCAGTCTGCCAAAGCACTACAAAGAATACAGGAAAGCACTTGGAAATTGGATTATTCCTTGAAATGATTAAGCACTTCCCAATAAAATTGGGACTTTTCATGGGGACATATAATCTGGCTTTCACAGAGACATTTTTCAGATCCAGGCAAGATATCCCTTCAGTTTTCTCCTGCATGTTGACCTAGTTAGTAACATCTTCATGTGGTCAGTGTATACATTTCACAACTGAAAAGATCACAGGCTAAATTTTGATGTAAATATCAAGGCTGGCACTGTTAATCCTTTACATATTGCCAATGGAAACCTTTCAGTTCCTAGGCATCAAGAGTGATTACACAGAAGTTGTGAGCTTGGAAAAGTTTTTGAGCCTGAAAAGTTTGGGATTTTTGATCAAGGAAAACTTCCTTGCACAAGTAATTAAGAGAAAACAGATAACTTAAATAAATATCAATTATGAAAAAAATCTGACACATATAAACTGTCCAAAGTACTGTTTTTGGTTTGTTTTTTTTTTTTTTTCCCAGAAAATGTCATAGTTTTTATAATCAATATCATAATTTTAAAGGTCATTTGATCCAGAACATTTTAAATACTTGGGGCTCACTGTATGAGAGGAAAGTGGGTGCAGGAGGAGACTTGCCCCTCCATTCTACCTGCAACTCAGAGGCAAAGGCTCATCAAAGAGTGGATGAGAGAGGGGACTCGGACAACTTCACGTGAGTACAGTGGGGCTCTGGTTTGGCTAGAATGGGCAACACACCTCCTCCTCCTCCTGCAAAGCACTGGGGCTTGTCTCCAGCTCTCTGCATCTGAAACACAGAGCTAATAGCTGCTGACTGTGCCAGGAACAGAAGTGGCACCGCTATTAAACTTGGGATCCATGCTGGGATCAGACTATCCTAGTAACATTTCTCTTCACTATTCCTCTGCGGCAATGGAAAATGCTATATTGAGAAAGTCAACCTTCAGCAATTCAGTCTCCAGGGAAGTGCACAGCTGCCATTATTTACAGAAAATGAAAAATCAAAGAGTTAATGTTGTGAGGACAAAACTGCATGAATGGAGAATTGCTGAGTACCAATTATGTGTAAAGAATAGTTCACGTGAAAGATAATTAAAACAGTTAAAATCATCAGTATATTATGATAAAAGGAAAAAAAAGCTAATCATAATACAATGCATTCCTTGATGACCTTGAAATGATAGTCCCATGAGGGTCAGAGCTACAGACAAAGCATGTGAATAATTATACGTCTGTAAAAGGCAATTTGCCTAGTGTCACCATAGCTGTATGGGAGGATGTCCACCTAGCTTGCTGATACTTCTTTGAAATCAACAGCATACAAAAATAGTAGTTACTGATGGAAAGATGACAGAAGAAGAGACAGCAAAGAAATAAAGGCCACTCAGCTTTGGAGGCCTGTCCAAAACCTGCTATCCTGTCTGTAATGAAACCTGCCAAAACCTTTTAAGAGAAGTCAGACACCAACTGATCCAGGAGGTAAACAGCTCTGCAAACCTTTGTGAGCACTGCAAGGGCAGCAAAGCAAAACCCAGAGCACTGACAAACCTGCTTATAGAGAGCACAGCCTGTGTCCAGGTAGCCCCTGAGTTTCCTGCCCCTTCAAGTTGCGTGGGTCCTGCTGTTCTGTTACTAGTCACCTCTACTTACAGTACAAGGCAGCAAGAAGCAGGCAGAGGCAGTTCCCCCAGGCTACTGTGAGACTGTTTGCTTGTGTTACATCTCCACAGGACAAGGCATAACAGATGTAAGCTGGAACACAAAACGTTCCACTTAATCACAAGGAAAAACTTTCCTTTGAGGGTGAGGGAGCCTTGGCCCAGGCTGTCCAGGAAGGTGTGGAGGTGCCTTTTCTAGAGGTTTCCAAACCCACCTGGATCCTCTGCCCCCTGATCAAGGGGAACCTACTTGAGCAGGGGCTTGGGCTGGATGAGCTCTAGAGCTCCCTTCCAACCCCAACCGTTCTGTGATTGTATGATCTCTATAATCTCACCTCCCTTTTCACAGGCTTCACATAGGCAGGACAGAGCAGAAGGATCTGTCAATCCTTGCCCACCACTTGCTCGGTGTGCTTTGGATGCTTCACTGTTTTGAGCAATTTTCTAAGTGGTTTCCCCTTAATCCTCAGTGTAATTTTCTCTAAAAGCAATGTTATGCACAGCACAGGAAAGCAATGCAACCAATATTGCTTACACTGGGTATTTTCAGAAATAGTAATAAAGCAAATCTGTTGAGTTCCAAATCTCCTATTTTGAAGAAAGACACGTAGAAATGCAAAATGACCCTGCAATTGCATCTATGCAGCTGACTGTTCATGGGAGCTCTGTATGTTATCACTATAGCCTATATAAGTAGAAAGAAATGTCTCTGTATATGCTTTGACTTCAGTAACATTCTGCTTCCATCTTTCAGTTTGCAGGACCAGAATGAGAGACAAAGCTGCAACAGTTCTAAAATCATGCACTGCAAACATAAAAAGTTGTTTTCGGAGTCATCATGCTCACAGAATCCCCTGTGTACTCATGGGGTTTGCTTGCAAGAATTTGACAAGAATATTGTTTCAGAAATTAACAACTGACTGAACCAAGGAAGCTACAAGACTAAAAATGCAGCAGCTTCACATTGAAACATAAAATAAATGAATCAAAGCAATCTGGAGGAAGTTATCACTTTGAGTCACTTTTTGTTGGTGTGAACCAGGGATGTTCTGTTGCTGTTAGAGGTAAATTACTTCAGAAAACACATAATCTCACCCTTTGCTTTCTCCTAGGTCAGTACAAACATTGTGCACTATTGTGCAGTATGAAAAAAACATCATTTTAGGGTTTTCCTACTCACATGTGAAGATGGAGAAAGAGGAATTTTCCTGATCTATTCCTGTTATTTGTCGTTCCACATTCTGAAAACATGGACGTCATTCTACCATTTTCCCACCATACTCACCCAGTGTTAAACAGAAACATGAATTATTCTCATCGCAGTAATGCTAGCTGCAGAATGTAACACATCTGTGCAACCGCGCACTGTTTTGGTACAATAAGGGAAACATGTTCCCTGTCCCTCTTTTCAAATACATTCTTTTTTCTAGCTATACCTTTCCAGGCTGCCTACATGATCAAGTGTTGCAGTGGGCTAGGAAAAGTACCTGTACTTGAATACTGTATTTAGATCTTGAGCAGATTCTAGTTATATGCATATTAATGATATATTAATTATACTAGAAGTGTTAAGAATATAATAATAGGATTGAGTATAGTTTAGCTGGGCTTACTCCAGCTTCTTAGGAGTGGGAATGTTCTATATTCAGCAGAATAAAAGCTTCAACTTAAAAATATATATCTAGCTTTAGGTACCAAACAGAATATATGCCAGTGAGAGGGAAGGACATGGGGAAACAGCCCAGTCTATTCCTAAACCTACTCTCCAGGCAAGCTGTACATTTCCACTAAGTTGCTACAGTCTCCCACTTAACTGAGGTAACTAGTTAGCCTCAATAACAATCTCCTCTCACTAGTTACTGGAGTTGGCAACTCGAAGGTTGGAAATGTTCAATAAAAACTGTGGCGTATGTGGCACTGGGACACATGAACATGAGGAGTTCTCTCAAGGAATCACTTCAAGCCTTTACAGCAGACTCATGAACAATTCTGGCATGGCCCAGTGACATTTCAGTAAAAGACTTATTGACTTCAGGGGACTTTGGGAGAGTCTTAGGGCTTTATACTTTTGGGTGCCTAATTATAGTTTGAACTTAAAATGACAGCAGGTGTCTTTTGGGATTCATTCCAATCTAGAAGCTTCATCACTTCGGGTCTGTGAAATATTTCCATTGCACATACTGAGTTTCCTGAGCTACTGCTTACCATCAGCTGCTTCATCTCCTCCAAAATTCTGTCTGTAGAACAGCATTAATTCTATGTTGTAGCACTTGTAGATGGTCACAAGCAAAATAAGCAGAAGAAGGATGGCTCCCAGTCCTCCAGCAAGCTCTATTTTGTAGATCAAATCTAAAATTAGCAAGGAAAGACAAAAAGGTTATCATCTTTCTGAGTTTTATTTGTTCCACTGTATAATTGTGCAGCTTCCAATTATAACCACTGCAACATTAAGGATGCCTTTTTTTTTTTTGTTCATTACCTATAACTTAACTTTACCCATTTACTCCATCTACTGCCCATCTGAAATCACCATCCAGAATGCATTTGAGGCTATAACCATAATTCTTCTACAAGGGAATTATGTAGTGATTTTACACAGAGGATTAATCAACTTTTAATGAGCTTGTGGAGTTTTAAACTCTGTGCTGGCAGAGTGCATCCAGTAGCTGTATGTGAGAATAGATACACTAGACCCGTTGTATCCCATTTGAGAGGCTCTATTTACCCTCAAATTACTGAACTTTGTTTTTATATTTGTGAAGCCAGTGATGAGCTGGAGTGAGCTGCTAAGCCAGGACTTCAGCTGAATCACTGGAGAATGAATTGAGCATCCAGAATGCCCATGATAATGCGAGAAGCCAGGAGCGCACATTGTGCTGCTAAGAGCCACTTTTGTTTGAGTAGTGATGGCTACTAATGGAGTTCTCACATGTTTGTTTAGTACACATTATACTTTAATGGGAACTAGTGCTAGTTAAAGTTTCCTACTGGGATGCTTTTGTTAGGAAACATCATGAGCAGTCTGCCTCAAAGAACTTCCTGAATTCATCCAAACACAACTAATCCTTCTTCTACAGCTGGGGAAATAGAGGCATAGAAAAGTGAAGCAACGTGTTCAAGGCCCTTCAACAAACCAATGCCTGAATGGGATAAAAGCCCTTGAATGCCAGTCTAGTGCTCTACCTGATGGAAGACAATAACTTTAAAAGTATTGCTCTTTAGCCTGAAATGTCCTCTGAACACAATATTGCTTGTAACACCATTTGGCATATTACTTAGCTATAAAAGACAAAGATGACAATTTGACAGTAGCTGCCTCCAACAGTCTATATTAGTTTAGATAAGATGTCATGAAGATATTTGCTGCTGTGATAAATACAATGTGAAGGTGTAAACACTATAATACAGGCAAGACAAAGTTTTTATAATCTTTACACTTTTAAAACTTATGTCAGAAAAAACTCACTGGTATGTCACTTGTGTCATTTTCAAGGTAAAAAGCAAATTATTTGTGTATCTTCTGGAGTTATTCTTGCCTTGCCATGACTTCTATTTCCATAATTAACATCAGATGTCAAGCTATTCCCAGTTTACAGCATCTCTGATGTCCCCCTGCTAAGAAGTCATGGACTAATACATGGAAAAAGTATTATAACAGCTATTTAACCTGAGAACACAGGGAATTCACAGGACTTTTATTACACCGCTTGAAGAAGTTAGCATATACTCTGAGGATAAATCTGGTCAAATGAAGAACAGAGTTGGTTAAAACCACTTTTCAGGGAAAAACTATTTTTTTGTTGTACTAGTTTGGTTTTTTTTTTCCTATGAAAATGAGATGATGGCAAAGCTGCCAGCTTGGAGGGAGAGAAAATGTTGAGCCTTATCACCTGCAGCCCACACAAGAGCACAGATCTGTGTCCACTTGTTGAGGGAATGGCAGGGTATCAAGTAAAAATATAAAATCTATATCAAAAGCCAGAATCAAACTGCTTTTGCAGGTCTTGTATTTGTCCTACTGCCCGATTAACGCTCCTAGAGTCCAGACGTGAGGAGCTAAGGCTTTGGGCTCCTCGTTCCCATTCCAAAGTGGAAGCAATGGAGAAAAATCCAAAATGTTGAGGGTTTTTTTTTGCCTAGTCTAGCTTTTAGTCTCTGCCTCTGATTAATGTCTTGCTCCTCAAGCAGTCCTCAACTGAGGTCAATAGGGAAAGCAGCACACCCAACATTAGGAAAAGAGCTAAATTTGGGCTTTGTGAAATAACAGTGATTGAAATTTAGTAAATAGCAATGGTTCAATAGTTTCTACCGTAAAATAATGTAGAAGGACTTAGTCAAAACGTATCAGAGTAGATTATGGTCTTTAAAACACTAAAATTCTCATAAATACCCAATAAATCAGACACAAATTTATTAGTCTCCTGTGCTGATGGCTCTGGGGTTTCACATTACATTTGTGTCCTTAGTGTGTAACCTTGCTTTGCTTTCCCAACAGTAGCTATCTTAGAGCTTTTGTACTGCCTAATATACTGTATGTTAGTGAGATCACCACCAAATTTAAATGTCAACCTACTTAAGAATACAAGAGGTGATTGAACAAACAATATAACTGTTATGAGATACTGTTACACTCTTTATGATAATGACTTCTACAAACAGCAGAGCACAGTAGCACCTTTTAATTTTGAACATTCAAACCCAAATGGTTTTCTTTCTGCTACAGCTAACTTGTCAGCAGTGGTTTTCCCACTGCCAGACACAGTACCAAGCAAAGCAACCATGATGAGGTAATTCTCCCTTGATTTGCATCTCCCATTGCAACGTTTTCATTCCCAATGCAGTTAGAAATCAAAACGCATGGCAGCTGCTTTCAATTTAAACAGCAAAGCCAGGAAGTGGAGAAATACAAGATCATCTGACCTCAGTGCTATTCCATCCGTTCTAAGAAATGCACAATTATTTCTGGTCTAGTCAGTCAACTCTAGGTTGAAGTCACAGGGTGTTCAGACCAAATTATACTGGTGCTTATGTGTGACTCTATTCCAAGCAAGTGCATCACCTGCAAGGCTAATTCACTACAGACTAAAGATCAATTCAGGCATTATTTTCACATGTAGTAAACTGAAGCTGTAACACAAATATGCTTCATCTCCAAGTTGGCAAAGAGGAGCCCAGCCTGGCCCAGAGAGGTCAGCAGGACCCTCACTATGGGCTGCCCTGTTGCTGCTGAGGCAGGTGAGAGTACAGAAAACAGAAGAGAATTACCTTTCTTGCGTAGAAGAACGCTGGCGTGTTTCCGTCCATTTCTGTTTTCCACGTGGCACGTATAGTTAGCCAGGTCTGCCTCCTCCACTGCATCAAAGATCAATGTCAGTTCAACTTCTTTTTCTCCAAGATGTTCTCTGAGGAGTCTGAAAGGAAGGATATAGTCTTCACTTAACTGAATTATTCCAGGTGGAAGATTCTCAAAGGAACCAAGATTTCTCAGCACACAGTACACAGTGTTCCTGGCCTCCTCCACTCCTGAAGCAAGACTCCGAAAGAGATTCCAGTTGCCTGAAAGAGACTTTACAGCAGCATCTTTCATGACAACCAAAAGCCTTTTTTTCCCATGTGCAGCAAGAGTGACTTCAAGTGCAGTGGTTGCATATGGCTTGTTTACCTCATCTCCGCCAGAATTAAATGTTGAAAACCATGTTTCTTTTAAAAGAAGCAATAAATACTCTACAGAGAAGTAAATATGCACCACTAAGGCATTGCTGAGCAAATTGTAAGGCAATATTTTAAAGGCTGGGTATTGTGATACATTTTAATGTAGCCTGGAAAACCAACAAAAGGAGCTGAGCTACTCTGTGGAATTGTCCTCTTTTTTGGGGCTAGAGTCTGACTTTAAAAGAGAATACTGTCAAGAAGAGCTCTCTGGTAATGATTGAGGGCACTGGAGAGATGTAAAATCCCCACAAAGGGAATAGAAAGTTCTAGTAGAGTTGCAGGCCAGAGATACATTCTTTTAATGTCACTGTTCTAATGTGAACGTTAAAAAGAATGCAAATAAATGCAGGGGTTTTATAATGCTGATATTAGGTCTAAAAATACAATGCCCTGTTCTCTCAAAAAGCTCCTTATCAGTTGCTCAAGAAAAAGTTACTGGTCCTTTGAACAAAAAAAGTGTAGCATCAAGTAAAATCTACCAGATTCCTTAGATCCCATTGATGTTGCTGCATATTGTGTAAGGGGGTAAACATAAAACGTGCGATGCCCTCGCAGGCACCTCTGAACTCACCATTGCACACAGTGAGCACTTGACTCTTTTGTCTGAAAATATAGTGTACAGCACTACCAGGTAAAGGTATAAATAAGGTCAAAGTTCACCAAAAAAGGAATATTTTCTCCAGAGGCTGAAGGGAGGCAATTAGGCACAAACTAACCCACCCAAGTGCTGTTTGTACTGGATGGAAACCGCTTCTGCAGAGCCTCAAATTTTTCAGTAACAACAAAACCCAAACTTCTCTATCATAAATCAAAGATGGTTTGGGGTTTCCAGTGAGCACACATATTTTCTTATGTACATAATTTCACATAACAAAGATGGAACTCCGAATTTGAAAAGAAATTAGAAGCGAAGTATGAGGGCACTGCACCAGGCAAGCAAGAATGCAAACCTCACTGCTACAAAGCACAGATTTAGAGTAAGATTTCATAAAGCCTGTAGCCTCTAAAGGCTTGTGTGATCTGAAAGACCTCAGAAGGTGTACCAGAGCATGCACAACTCAGCCTCTTTCACTGCAGCTGTGTAACTAGCAAAGAAGCTAGTGGAAAAGTACTGGTTTAAGAACAGGTACGTATGTTGCATTTGGAAACTTGGATTGCATCTTTTTTTTTGCAAGTTCATTCTCATTTATTGTGTATTTTTGATTGTTTTTTTAATTGTGGCCCTGAGTCCAAGTACTGAAAATAATGCAAGTAAGGGTGAATTTGCATAATTTCTGCCCAGAAAAGAAACTTCCCAAGAGAACCTGATCTGTTTGCAGACTCAAATCAGCCTAAGTCATAGAGGGTCAGATAAATCAATTACCTCTTCCCAATTAATAATCCATATGTACACATAGTAAAATATTATAAACTCAAGAAAGCCTTTCTTTTCTATGAGTAAACAATATGCTAAACAAATTTTGGCCTACAAATCATGCTGCAAGGAAGAAATAAAACCATTAACAGAGAAGATATCTGGGACACTAATCTGGAGCACCCTGTGAATGTTCAGATTGTCTCGTGTTTATTATAATCACTGTATTTTATGCAGAAAAAAAAAGACAGATTACAATTAAGATAAGATAAACTGTTACTCTGAATCTATTGAAAAGAAAATAATTGACCCTTAACCTAAATTGAAATAATACATCATCAGCTAAAGAGAGCTTTCATAAAAAATAATATGCATTTGAACTGAGATTTTTTTCCCACTTGTTTTCATGCTAATTACAATTTTTAGGAAGAGAACTCTTTAGAATGGGATCTATCACAGAAGTGCTGATAGACACTTAAGCATTATGCTGGTAACAAAGCATAGATAGCTTTTAGTAGTGTTGAACCTTTCATTCCTGCTTCTTTTTTTTTCTTCTAATTCGTTATTGCCACAGAAATACACAGTCATCTACATGTTTAAAATTTGTATACGGCCTTTAATTGATTGGGCTTTGTAGTTGGTTTGGAGAACACTAAGCATAGTATTTTTGGGTTAGAAAAAGGAATGCAGTCTCAACAAGTAAAACTTTAAACCTACAATAGTATTTGCTGCATACCCAGAAGATGAAGCTCTTACTCCTATCTGAGTTGGGGGAAACTGCCAGCAACTGCCAACACACGCCAGCTCCCACAAGTTGAGAAAATAATAGCTCTTTTTTCTGGTTTGGTGAACAAACTGTATGAGTAATCACATCATTTAATACATAGGTAAATCAATAGTGCTTGACAACTCACACAAACACAATGGAGGGACAAAAAGAGGAGGTGAGTGAAGCAAAAAAAAAAAACCAAAAAAACCTCAGTGGTTTCTTTTTGTTCAAGCTGAAGCACGGTACTTGATCTGAAACATAATGTTTTGTCTACTGATTATTTTTTAGTTAAGAAAACGTGAATTAAACCCAAAAGTGTTATTTTGGAATACAAAACTTTTCTTTGAAAAATATGGATATTTCAAATCTTTTGTCATATTTTTCCAATGCATTTATGCACTAAGTTGATTCTGAAGTTAAAATATTTCTCCTTTGAAACCACATTTTCCTAACATTTTCAGGCTTTGTATGACCATAGGTACAAAGGCCATAAGAAAGCTTCACCTGGGTCTCTTGGCAAGACCGAAACACTAATTCCAAATCTTTACCAAACTGCATGTGAGTTGGGACTTAGCAAAAAGGAAGCTTTTATTTGTTATATAGTTGAGGATCTGGACTGTGAACAGGGATATGAACACTAATCCTTTCTTTCTAGTCCTTTACAACAGTCTGTAGATGAAAAGACAGATCTGTGTGTATGTAAGTACCTCTCCAAAGAAAAGTAGTTGAACTAACAACATGGCGCAGTGATCTTCACTCTCACTTTTCTACAATCTGTTTCTCATTCTCTGCCCAGATCTTGTATGCTTGAATGGTATAAGCTTTTCAGGAGAGGGCTGTCATTTCCATATTACTTTGAAAACTACTCAGCACATTATCCAGGCAGTGCTGTTAATTCTGCCTCCCTACCTCAGCATCCCCTAACAGAATACTACATCCTCATCTTGTCTGAGCATTTTGCAGCCATCAGTCGACTTCTGTGGGTGAAAAGGCAAAATGTTAAATTAATCAGCAAGAAGAAATAAGTCTGCAGTTCAGAATGTCTCTAAAATGAATTAAATTATTTCCATTTTTAAAATGCAGAAGAAAGAAAAAAAGAGGACAAACATGCTCTACAACTTGAAGATTTAGGAGGCACCAGCAAACTGTTCTGCAGCATTTCATGAAGAATAAAAAGAAGCAAATCATAGGTGACTGGAAGAGTAAAATTTATGCCTGAAAATACTTCTTTGCCATGACAGAGAGATGGTGTTGAAATTTGCTGTGGGGTCCTTTGATAATTAGGTACAACTCTGCAGGCGGGCTCAAAGACTCTGATTCCTCCTTTAATAGCCCTTGTTCAATTCACATGACATTTTTATTATCACTGTGAAAAACCCACCTGGCAAGCAAAGCCTCTTTCTCCTTTTTATCCTATGCATGTCTAACATGAGGGGAATCTAGAGATACATGGGAAGGCAAGGTGCCTGTTTAGAAGGGGTCATAATCTCCTAGTCTTGCAATGCTGATCACCTTTTATTATGAAAGTGTGTAACAAGGTCTAATAAATAGCAAGAAGTTCAGAGCTACACATGTTAATCATGGTGAAGTCTGCTTACCAAAAATAACCAGTTCCACAGGTTTGATTTCAACAGAAATGCTCCAGTCACATGCATCCTTATTTCAGTGCTTTCACAGCAGCACACTAATTGACTGGTGACTATGTATGCTGGAGGATGCGATGTAGAGACTGATGTGTTGTACTCCCACACTGCACCAATCTGCAAACCTGAACTTTCATCATAAACCACAAATCCAGTAATACAATGGGTGGGTACAGTCCAGGGTAAGGGTAAAACCAACATTTCAGAGTGCTACTAAATCTGTGAATTAATTTAAGGTAGCAGATACAGAGTTAAAATGATAGGTATCTGCCAAAGGAACAACCCATGGAGTATCTTAGTCTGGTTGTAACCATTCCCAGTTACTTATTCTCAACATTAACAGAAACACGCTGATAACACCATATAGAAGCAAACAGATGGGGAAAGGCATCTAACCAGCAACTTCACATTGGCTCATCAAATTCAAAACACGTGGGAAATTTTTTTCAATACATCAATAAATGCCATTGGGTGGAAGATGTGGGCTGGCTCAGGGCACTGATAGACTAGTTAGTGGTGCTCAGTTTCCCTGAAGCAGCATACCTGTAATGGGACACATAAACAAGAGCTGTTACAGTAAAAAAATCATTTGCAAAAAGTTACAACTGCAGTTGCCATAGCTACTTCTAAAATGAGAAGAGGGGTGGACTGTGGCATTGCTGGTAATGATGCAGCAGGTTTTGGTAAATGCTATGTTTTTAATGCTGGGTGTGATGCACAGGAGATGAAGTACATGATAGGTAGCTTTGTTGAAGAGAAGATTCACTGACTTGTAACAGGTCTGTAAACTGAGTCAAAGTGCTTTAATGTAGTTGTCACAAAATTAATTTGAAACATGAATGTGCAATGCAATGGCACAATGAAGGACAATTAGATTTTTCAATCTCAGTTTCAAGGTTTTGAACTGTGTTACAGCTGCAGAGGTCTCTAAATACAAACCTCTAACCGTCCTTCTGATGCAAGGGAAGAAGTAGACTAAAATCTCTCTGTTCATATGTCTATATTGGAGAGGACACGATGTCCTCAAATACTCATTACTTGCAATGGCAGAAGTTTCCAATAATTGTATTTTGTGGTCAGAAGCCCAAAAGAAGATTGTGCACTTAAAAGCCATTCTGGCAATATATGATAAATTTCATCTGTATGCAATTAAGGTACAATGTTAGGTCAGTTATTTTAGTATGTCTTAATAACTGGTGGCTAAATGGCTGAACTTCAAACTATTGATCAAGTAATAAAGCATAAGAATCTCTCTGACTGCTCTCCAAAATAACTTTAATAAGAAACAAGCTACTCAGAAATAAGACCAAAAACATGTTCAGTGGAAGGTGAAAAGACCTTGGCTTTCTTTATAATCTATATTCATTGTGTCTATAGGAGCTGCGATCACTTTGCCCATTGTGTAAGCATAGCTCAGTCTTTGCTCAAAGAGCTGTTAATCAAATAATTATTAAACAAAGAAGAGAAGATGTTGTTAGGTACAAATTCCATGAAAGATCAGAGGATGTAAGTGTCTGTTTTCTTAACAACTGGTACAACAAGTGATAACCAGTATTTGGAATGAGCCAAGCACAAGTTGGATATTGGACATCCTCACACAGAAACTTCCTTCTCTCCCTTAAGTGTTAAGGATGGAGGAACAAATGCTGCTCTTTGAAAGCCCTGGTTAAGGCATAATGAGAGCTATAACACAGGCAGACATGTTCAGTAGAAGAGGAAAAGTATGGTGACTTTGACAGGAGGCCATTCATCTTGAAGATTAACACTGATGTTGAAATGAATGTCATCTTGCCAAGGACTGCTATGAGGGGCAGCTGCAGTGGATGGCATTGTTTCCACTCAGGGCTAAAATCAACCCCCAGAAAACTCAAGAGATGGTTCAGCTACCATCAGGGAACTTTGACAACAAATTTTCAGGCACACAGATAACTACTACGTCTTTCAAAGTTTATTTGCTAGAAAGGAGAGAGAGCAACTCACATTGATCTGATTCCAAGTCATTCATCACTCTTCGGACAGAAAACTGTTTCTACTTCCAAGTAAAAACCTGTTTCAAAAATCTCAACAGGCTTTTGGGGTATACCACATTTTTGAACAGTAAATACTCCAAAAGGTACCTGACTTCGCCTTCTCTAATGTGACCTTCTAATTCTTCTATGAATTTTTCCCCTTTCATCCAGTAGATCATGGGGCCCGATTCTCCACTGAATCCAAAGAAAGCTTTGCAGGCCACAGTCAGTGGGTTTCCTGAGCACAAGAAAAAAAGAGAGGGTTAGGCACTTTGTCATGGCTCTGAGTGATAGAATGATCATGAGAAATCTGAACATCTCCAACACACCTTCCCATTTAAAACCGGAGGGAAAAGGAAGGAAGGAAGGAAGGAACTATAAACCATAGGAAAAGGGTGATGTTGATTTGCACCTACAAGAAATTGCTGTGAAATGAAACTCTGATGTTATCCATCATTTCATTTTCCCCAGAAAGGTGCTACCTGAATAATGAGAAGGTATGGAAATGGTGGTAACATAAGGTGCTGTGAGATTTGTTGTTAAAAAGAAAGAGATGACTTCTTTGTCAGACTCCTGGGATCTCTACTAGGACTGGGGAGTGGGTCCTAAGAGGCAGATAAATCACTGAACTTGCTTAGTGCTGCCTATCCACCCATAAAAAAAGATACAGTAATAATTTCTTCCGTACTTAGGTAGAAATCAAATGTTAATGAAGTCTTAGTAAGCTGTTCAGAGAGCTTTTAAAGATCCCCAAGTAATACATGATGCCAGTGAGCATCAACGACACTCATGTTGCTGTCAACAGGCTTTTGGCAAAGGACCAAACACCAAAGTATTATTCAAGCAACAGAGTAAAGAATTCTCTTTTCATCTCTGCAAAAATACTTCCAAAAGGAAGAAAATAAAACTTGGAAGCTAATCAGATTTCTTTTATCTCCAAGAACTCAGCATTTAGATGCCTTTTTTTTTTTGTTTGTCTGGCTACAGCTTTTGCTGTACTAGCTGGTCCAGGCCTGTGCTCACACTGCCAGGACAGATGGTTGTCTGCCTGCAGAAAACAAAAAAAAGAAAAAGAAAAAAGCCCTCCCCAAAGAAGCCAGGAAATTCAGGACAACCATGCCCATGCCCTTAGTATACAAATACAGCTGCTGAGCCCACTTCTCTTTGCCTGTTTTACCCAGCATATGCAGTCTAGGTTACAAAGCAGCTGTAGTCACCGACTTAACAAGGGCAGAACTCATTTACTGTCAATGGAGGCTCCTGTTGAATCTTCCAGGACTTGGATCAAACACAGAAAATCTAAATAATGTACTTTATTATATTTAGCTGGCACAATAAAACATTTCTTCCATACTCAGTGCCAGCAGCAGACTCACTTGATGCTGAAATAGAACAGGCCTACACTTTTCAAAAAGGTCCAGTCATTTAGAGCCCAGCACTTGGTTGAGCACGGGCTAACAGTTTCACATGATTGACTCATTGTGCCTCAATCAGTTTCCTCTTGTCTGCTCAGCAGTGCTCACTCACTGTGTGCATACTCAGAGCATGTCAGAGCTGTGTGTTAAAGCCTAAGTCCCCAGAGAGCTGTCCTGAGTCAAACTACTTGCACTTGTCTATCCATTATTTCAGCACTCAATTTAAGACATGTCAAAAGAGTCTGATTAGTCAGGAAGCGCAGCATTCCCAGTCCCTGAAAATCAGCTGCCTTTAAAATGTTTACAAGTCAAGATCCAAATTACAAGTCCTTTTGAAACATTGGGATACAGCAAGAAAATGTTTAGAGACTGCACTTCAGTCTCTGATTCTCAAATAGATATGACAAGATAAAAATGGAAAATGTTTATCCTGGAAATGTTTTACAGAACCTTTCATTATCTCCACATTCACTATGAACTCTGGCAACACAGCTGGCCACTGAACACGTGCTGATGCTGACAGATTATATATAACCAGCTTAAATGTCCAAAATACAAGCAGCAGTGGATATTCACAGTTACTTGTACATCCCACAACATTGACCACCATCCTAAGAAAGTTCCAAACCTCATTAACTAATGTAAAGTCTGGAATACTCCTAGGTAGACATTCAATTCCACTACAAGAAAGAATCAGAACAGTCTGTTTCCTTCTGCTTCTAACCCATTCTCCCAGCTCTGTGAACTGCGAAAGGGAGAACTGGAGCCTCTGGCTGTATCCATCTCACCTTTTCCTAACATGCTGAATGTCAGTGCTACGTGAGGTCTTTAGTGCCACTTGCCTCAGAGTCATGATACACACCTATTTAAATACCACTTAGTGATTCCTAGCATGTGGCTGCTCAGTCCGTGTTTGATTTTAATGGAAAAAGACAATTGAAGCACCTGGAAAAGGGCTGGACGTGGCCTATCAGCATTGACTGTATATACCCTTTTCCTGGCACACGGTGCTGGGCATTAAGTGTTACAGGCAAAATGTATTACAGAGTGTGCTCTTCCTCAAACTAGCACATTTTTACTTAAAAAACAAACCATGAATAAATGAAAATATTCTGAAGTGAGTCTAACATTTCTATCCATGCAGAGCAAATATCCTGAGGTAACACACCTGGTCTGAAGAAATAAGTTTTCTATATAAATAGGAAAAACTAAGAAACCTAGCTGTTGATGCAGCCCTTCTGTAATAAACAAACCCAATCTAAAGCTTCAGTAGCCTTTGCTGTGACAGGCTGCACACTCTGAACATGTCTGGGCAGATCTATTTCCCAGCTTTGCCACAAGGGAGAACCAGCAGAATAAACCAATACTGTCAACGGCAAACTTTAGGGTGAATTAGTATTTTGAGCTCAGAGTGTGAGACTGACTGCACCTGAAAAAACCCATGAACATCTCATCTGCATACCGTCACTGATCAGAGGGAGATATAAGCAAGTATTTCTAGTGAAACAAGAACTTTTTATCTCAGTGGCAGAATGATGCATGTCTGGGCTGAGCTGATCTGTCCTTGGGGAGAAAGAGCTTGCGCCACGGTCACACTTCAAAGGCTCTGTCCAAACCCATACTCTCATGCACTGTTCTTCCTCAGGCTGGTAAAGACATCTTGCTCTTCTGCAACTCTGTGAAGCAGCTTTTGGTTTATAGCTTTCATTACTCCTTTGTGACTCTAGAAACAGGACAAAGTCAGAAAAGGTAGCGCTGCCTCCTCCTTGCAGAAACACTTTACCTCCTGAAGGGAGGAAAGGGAAGTTTCTCCTCTCTTAATACACAGCAGCCACCTGTTACCAGTGGTTTGCAGAGAACTCTGACTGATTGACATCAGAAAAGAACGTGGCTTTCTGCACTTCCTTCCCAGTGCTGAGATCTTAAAACTGCAGTCTGGTTCCTAAAGATGCCCTTAAATATGGGGAGACACATGCACTGAGTATGTGCCCTTTGCTGGTCCTGCTTTTAGTCCTGGCTTTGAGCCACGTGGTATCTCACTGCATCACCACTTCAGGCAGATGGAACTGTAACTCCAACAACTCTTGTGTAAGGCCCAAATACTGTTACTGCTATTCTGCACGACACTAAATTGTTCCACTACTAACTGTTCTCACTAAGAAAAATATTCCCCTTGCATCATTTAATTAACACCATTAAAATCTCCTAGAATTAATGGCATCCAAAAAGTTTTCCATTTCTAAATGGTTTCTGTTTAAATCAGATAGGCATTTCAGTTGCAATTTTAATTAATAATTTGCTGAGAAACAGAGAAAATAATTAGTGAGATGACTAACGAATCAACACTTAAGAGAATGTTTCAAGAAACAAGGGAAGTAAGTAGAAAAGCCTGCTTGTAGACATCACTGAGTCTCACTGCTTTGGTGGAGTCACCTTGTTAAAGCCTCAGGTTCCAGCAGAAGTCTCTGCTTTAGCATTTTTCCCTACTCTGTCAATCAGGCAGACTTGTTGCAAACTCCCAGCTGATAAGACACAACCCCTGGCAGTAAGAATGACTTTTTATGCTAAATCTTATTATACATTTTTTTCACCTGGCTTTTTTCATAATAAATCTGTATGCACTCTACCATACATTTTTTTTTTTTTTTCCCCTGGAAATGAGAGTTCCACAGAAATGCAAGTATTCAGGCAAGAGAGCTGCCTGATGGCAGTAGAAGTACTGGCTAAGGATGGAAAAGGGAAAGAATTTAGCCAGGCATGGTTCTGAATGTGCCTACTGCAGGTTTGATATGCTTTGAAAGAGAATGACAATGCAGCACAATCTGTCTGAATAGGGCATGCTCCAAGCATCAAGTAAATGAAGCTTAAAATATCTAAAAGTTGTTCTGTCTTCTAAAACTGTGAATGCCAAGGCTAGATAACTGACCGGCACAGACAATGAAAGCTGTTCACAGATGATAAGATCTGGTTTATGCCCAGTCATTTTTTCAGGGATTCTTTGTAAAGGCAGATTATTTGTTCTTTCTCACTTGTTTTGCAGTTTCACTCAGGTCTAGGTGTATTTTGTGGCCTATTTGCAAGCATCCAAAGGTGCAACACAGTGTACATATTCTCTGATGGTGCTCTGTTTTTACAGCAGACCTGGCTTTCACTTATGGAGCAAATCATTCCAGAGCAAACCCATCAAACAGCCAAAGTCATCTGCAAATCCTTGTTACCCCCTTTTTTTTTTTCCCCCCAGTAGCTTGACAATTAGTGTTTTTTCCAATTCTTTCACAATTTTGTGGCAGCTACAACACTGCATTCAGCAAGTCTGAATTGAAGTAGATGATCCTTCCAAGCTTGTGGCAGAACTGATGGGAAATACCAAAAGAAGATCTCCTTTTGCACCAAGCAACATCAAAAGTTGATCCTGCACATGTTACTAGCTGGATTTACAACTTCAGCTCACCTGAGTGTTAATAGCATTGACTGTAGTGTCATTAGTTTTATCTTTTTCAGGGCTGGATGATGTACACACATAGAAAGGAAGGCAAGTGCACTGCTGACACCAAGAAATTATTCCATCACTCCAGGTCTCTCTCATCAATGCATTTGCATCGTGTAGCTCCTCTCTGATAATGGTGCCTGTGCCTCTTTCCCTTGCAGACTGACAGAGAGAAGTGTTTGCAAAGGAGCAGCTTCCCACTCTTGACACATGCAGATGTTATGCAGGCACTTCACAGGCTTTGTTCCTTCAGTTTGCTGAGACAGAGGACAAGGCAGGCAGGTTACTTATCACATCTCAATAAGTGTATTCTACGGGTTGTCTGCAGAATCGAATCTGACTTTCCAGGCTGAGAGGTTTACAAGGCAAATCACCATGTCACTGACAAGAACATTATTGTTCTAATGTGCTTCACACGTGCTAGAAACTGGCCAAAGTGTAGCAGGATGATTTAAATTCCCCTGGCAATGCAGGCTGGATTGTATACAGCTGTGAAATAAAGAACACATTTCCTTTTCCTTCAGAAGGACATCTTGGATAAGAAGATATGGAAGACAGAGCTTATGCCTGCAATTTATCCACAAAACAAATGCCAGGGGCAACACAGACCTTGACTCATGAAAAACAATCTCTGTGTGTGGCAGCTTCTATCTAGTTTGCAGAGAATGGCAATTTTCTCCAAGTTCCTTGCAAGGACATCTTTTTAGCTGTTTTATGCTCAGCAATAATGGGCAGACCCAGAAATGCACCATGGCAGATGCAGCCCAAGCCAAACCATGAGTTTGGTCAGGTGACTGATTTTGATGTTGGGCTGAGTTGCTGCAGGATGGCAGTGGTAGCAAATTGTGCCTACTCGAGGCCACTCTTGCAATCAGAGAGCCAAATACTGCCGTTGAGCTGCTGAGCTCTAGCTCTCTACCTAGGGATCATCCCCAATAGGATGACCTAAAGAAGTTAGAAGGCATTTGGCAGAGGCAGCTCAGGATACGCTCATGCCACCCAGCATAGCTGATCACCTGTTTCCCAGTCTCCTCTCATCACAGACCAAGGGACTGCAGAACAACCCCACAATACCAGGGTCTCCAGCATTTGTTCCTATAATCTGCTGAAGTGGCACTGCAGTTCACTGATTTATCCACTACTGAATTTACACAAAGCTACAAAACCCCACTAAAAACTCAGGTGCAATATCATGTCCCTCCATTATTTTGCCCTGGTCATTTCCCAGCATTACTTGATCAAATGTTCTATACATTGTTTAGTACCACAAGATTTATAAAGTCAGTCCTAATTACTCTATGGAGGCTTCTTTGTCTTCCTCTTTTGCTTGGCTATTCTACAGACTGCAATCCTGTCTGTGTGCTAAACCACGTCACTCCTGCTTAGGTAAAAGTTTAATGTAGTGCAATGACAAGTTTGAGCATTACTGGATCCAGTGAAAAGAAAACATATTAAAAATAGAATTCTGTAACAAAAAAGCCCCCCAAAACAAATCAGAAACTCCTATAATGTTTTAAAACTCTATTCTAGAAGCTAGGAGATTCGTGACCAACATGGTCCTTCCAAACATTTGCTTAATGAAAGATCAGCCAGTAATTGTTGAACTGAAAACATTTTAAATAAAGAAACCTGTTAGGTTAGTGATAACAACTGTTTTAATTAAGGCTAAATTTATAGTTACATCATATCTAACCAGCCTCCAGATATTTCATATCAGTTGAAGAGCATTTAAAAACCACACATATATAAAATTCTAGATAGTTTTATTCTCCTAGTTTCTACAAAGAAACAGACTAAAGGAGGTGCTCTTCCTCTAAGGAAGGCCCTGTGCTATGAACAGTGTATGCTAGCCACTAAAATGATATTCTGGTAGCTGTACTGATGTACATGAAAAATAAATGATGGCAGCACATAACAAGTTGGCTCTTTACCCGTAACAACTTTTTGACTAAGGCAAGTCTTTGGCAACAAGAAAGAGCCCACTTAGTAAAAATACAGACAATCTCTAGGTCTTATTTTGTCCTCTGTAGTTTATGATCTTAATTCTAACTTCCTGCCATGCTCTGCTTTTATTTCTTATGCCCTGAGACATCACAAAACACACAGCCATAAGATATTTGTGCTTTTCTGTCTCACTCAAGTGAGCAAATGGCATATATAAAAAGTTGTATAAAAATAACACTAACAACAAACAGCAAAACCCCAAATGTGAACCAAAGCAACCAAGTCTCCAGGGAGTTTGTTGCCAAGAACACAAGTCAATGGATTTTCTGTCATTTCATGCAATCCCAACTATTTCTAATTTACACAACACAATTATGACTCACTGCAAGTGCTGCTTGTAGGCTTGGCTAATGACTGTGGCTCCCACAAAGAGAGAAAAACAAAACTAAAACACATACAAGGCTTAAATGTTGCTGACAAAAATTTATCAGATGTTCAAAAAAATGAATCAATCAAGACAAAATCTCCTAGAGCAACTTCCTTCCAAAAACACTCCCAGAAAAACATCTACTCCCCCCAGAGAGCAAATTTCACCTAAATCCTGAAAAATCCTGTATCTCCTTTGCAGAACTGCTTGAGGTCAAAATTTGAAGCCTTTAGTCACTGAGAGCTGAAAGTCAAGGATTTTAGTCTTTCAGTTATTGACTTACAATGAAGACAGATGCTTAGTGGGATTTCTAGAAGCAGCTTGACAGCTGCCTCATGCTAACTAACTTGTGCTCAATGCTGAAGTCCTTCTGAAAACCTCATTTCTGTGCATTTTCAGGCATAGAAATTTTATTTAAGAGAAAAGCCTTGTAGGTACTTTAAAAAGTCCCCTTGGTGGTAGGTTTCCAGGGGCTGGGGTAGCCTCATGGCAACCACACAGAGATGCTTCTGTCTCATCCCACTAATCTGCTGGGTCCAAGAGAAGGCAGGGTCCTAACCAACACACTGCTGCTTCTTGCCAGCTTCAAGACTTTCCAATATTCCCCTGACTGAAGTTTTCTATGGATGTTGGTGTCTTACATGTCACTTTTTTTGACCAAGTATATCTTGATCTTTTCTCTCAGGAGAGAAAGAGGATAAAGCCCAGCATTTCTCATACAGACTAATCTGGCTTCATGTGGAAAAAGTGCACAGAGGGACCAACCTAACCAAGATTTGCTACCATCAATGTGGTCAAATTCTGAACCTTACAAGAGTATGTAACAGGTACCTAGTCAAACATCTCAGTGAGTTCCCATTTAGCATACAGAGAGTACATTCAGGGTTGTTAAGGAAAACAGATGTGGGCTGCAACGGATTGAAGAAACTATGCAAAACCTCTAGTGATAGAGCTTCTTAAGACAATGACTATAGAATGGATTACTCTTCACTTAGAAGGGACAAAGCAAATGTGAACTTACGCTTTGTACTATGGATGCTCTGCCCTATAAACACAGTAAGATTGTCTGAAATAAATGTATACTTTAACCCAAGGTGTTGACTGAGGTATTTTCATACTCTGTGACTCTTCACTGAACTTCTGCTTAGATTTTACCTAACCTAGCTCATGCCGAGGCCTGATATGTGTTGAAAGCAGTGTCACTAGGTCAAAGCATGATACCACACAGGCAGGACAAGTGGTCTGACAGAGCTAAAGGGCTACTATGCATCACTATCACCTGAAAATTGATGTATCCAGCAGTCAGTATCTTTTGTCTGGCAGTTTCCTCAAAATCTACTAACTTATGGAATTGTACAGACAAAACCCTCAAGCCGGAGTGTATAAAACATCAGTTTACCCAGAAAAGCTTTTGAAATGTATCCATGAGCAGCTGGACTGCTGAGGCTTTCACACTTCATGATGTGATAGAGGGACCACCTACAACTTGGTGGAAGCTCTCATCGTTGGCCAGGTAACTAATCTATTTCTTTTGCTCACAGGCACATGATATTAAGAGTTATGGGTTATAAGGTCTGAAACCTTATGACTTGAATGGTGAATAATTCAGGAGAAATTCAGGAGATAGACTAGTCTGAGCAAAAAGGGAACTGAGCCCCTCTATGTCATGCTTGTTTATTATATTTCTTAATTAGCTCATCAAATAAAGTTTAAATCACAGAGTATGCTGTCCTGTAAATCTGAACAATCTGAACAGAACATGACACCAGTTTTGTACTAAGATGTTAATGAAATATCTAATTCCCCCTGAACAGCTTGCTAATATCTCCATAGTGCCCTGCAGCAGGCATGTAGGGCCAGAAATGTTATTGTGATTAACAAGGTCCAGAATACAACCTTGATGCATGTATTTTGCCATTAGCTAAATCTTTTTCTCTATCTGTTGTCATGCTCATGACACACTGCAGAAGAAGGGGATAGGAGGGCTAAGAAATGGTGCCAGACACACAAGAGGCAGTAACTGCTGCAATCTTCTTGCTTCTCCAGCTTTTCTACTCTTCCTAAAATCAGTCAAATGTGGTGCTGAGTCCCTGTCAGGGGGATGGAGAGACAGATGTTAATAATTTCTGATAATAAATATAACCACAACTGTCACCTCACTTGGCCTCAGTTACGCAGGTGACCTCTCATCCACAGGAGACAGGACTCACTGTGGCTCATGATAAGATGGTGCAAGTTCCCATTTGCCCTGCACAAAAGGACCAAGAGGGATAGAGCTATCAAGATCAGCATGTACTCAAAAGAAAACCTGCAACTGACTGATGTGCTTAAAACTCAGCAAATGCTCATTTTGCTGAATAGGAAGAGGGCTCCCTGTTGATTAAATTTGAGCACATATTTAAGTGCTACGCTGAGTAAGGGCAACAGTGACTTTTAAATAAAGACTCTATCTACCCAAAAAGATTCAAAAGCAACAGCCAGAGAGTAACATTTTCTCCAAGATAACTCCAGTAAATAACCCCCATATATTATTTACTTAAATGTAGAGATAACATTCAGGGAGAGCAAGTAAGCAAAGCACTGTTCAATAAATACAACTTATATGTTGCTTATTGAGCAAACCAATATTGTTCATCACCTATCCAATAAAGAATTTACAGGGAAGTTTAGTCTCTTCTAATTTGTCAAAACTGAAGGAAATGTTTTTATTTGCCCTTCTTATTGTTAAAAAAAAAGGGTCATGATAAAAAAAAAACAAGTAACATTCAAGTGGAGAGTATTTAAAACAAGTCAATCACAAAAACTCACTGTTTTCCTTTTTTGTTTTTAATTTCCCTTCAAAACCTTAAAACCTTTGGTTAAGAATCTTTACAATCAAGATACCAGAACTAAAACAGGGAATTTGTATCTTGGGTGCAAGAATTTAGCAAGCACTTAAAGACAAAAAGGTCATAAGAAATCTTATAAATTCATACAGCTTCTCAGGGTTAAAACTCCTCCTTCCTAAAGAGATACAGTGGCACCTCCTTGTGCTCAGTAATTTGAGCCATTATCTATCAAGTCAGGTATACATGGAAAATGACCTTGCTTTTTTGTCTGACAGATGTGATTTGCAGAAGTCAATAGACTAGTTGCCCTAAACCTATTAGCAGTGAGGACTCAGGTTTACCCTAAGCTTCTTGCTTTGCATTTGGTTGATAGCATTCCCATTAATAACACATTAAATGTAATTTTAGTTGTGCAGGAGTCTAATAAGCTCAATTTTCCCTAGGTCAGTGCCAAACCATGAAGTCTGTAACACAGAGTTTGTAATTTACACCCCATCACTTTTCTTTTTTCCCCTGGACCTTTACACACAGAGAAGGCACAGCCTGTGGCTTCATCTTCCCCAAATCTACTTTATTTACCCTCATTCTCAATGCTACTGATTGACAATGATTAAAACCATTCAAAAAAATCTCACACCACTTCACTGGCCAAACCAGAACCTCCTGTAAAGGGGAACTACCCTCTTCAAATTCATGGTGATGTGAATAAAAACCCCAAACCATGACAACAAAAAACTAGAAAGACCTTCTCACACATACACCTCAGCCTCTTCTTGGGGAGAGGAATGTCATGCTTTCAAGACTTACAAGATGTTTTGAATTTGAATCTGAAATTGAGAAGAGGGAAGCTCTACTGCCCTGCTGTGGAAAACTCAGCATCACCACCTTATCTTTGGGAGAGCCAAGTTATGAGTTAATTCAGAGCAACCTCCTGAGAATTTAGTGTGAACCTATGTGGTTGATCTTAAAAAAAAAAAAGCTATTATAAAATACAGAGGAACTGGGCAAGAGTAGCCCTTCAGCTGCCACGTGGGCAAGGCTGTCAGTCCTGGTACACACAGCAGGCAAAGTACAAGCAAGCTACTGTCTGGCCCAGGCAAGAGCTCAAGCCTGCCTTTAGTCCATCACACTGTGAAGAGCCATGCAAGAGCACTCAGCACACAAAGCTGGCTCCCACAGAAAGCATCAGGATACCTTCCCCTCATGTTGTGCCCACAGTGGTGTTTGGGTATAAGGCAGTATCTTAGGAGCTTGGAGCAGGATCCTAACCCTCCTGAGAGAAAAGCTTAGCTCTTCTTTATTGCTACCTCTTGGCTGTGCTAGTGCTGAGAAGGAAACTGAGCCACTCTGTGCAAGACCTAATGTGAAATCACTCCAGTGTCAAGATTGTTAATTGAGCTTTTTTCTAGCACCAGAAACCTTTCTGTGGCCTTCACCTCTGAATTAACTAGAGAAAGATACAGATCTGCTCTTCCCTTCTCTGGGAAAGCTCCTGTCTGGGTTTAGAAGCAAGGACCCAGGTAATTACAATCATCTGGAAGTGTGATGGTCTAATCACACACATGTACAGGAGCAAGACCAGAAGACTGGCCTTTAGAGATGTGCATCTGCTACCTCACAGAGCACTAAATAAAGCTGTGCCTGCAGCTGTTAACAGGCTAAGGCAAATGCCTGCCCCCTAAAATCTTGTGAATGATTATTTTAAGGATACTTAAAGGTATCCTGCATACGTTCTCAAAAGCTCAGGTAGCAATACAAAAAGAGACAAATATAACAGGAACAAACCTGCAGTGGTCCAGAACGGATTTTCAAATTCAGGAAAGCCACTATTGCACCCAGCACAGAGCAACATGAACATGGCAGTGCTCTGCTGTTATTTACTGCTCCAACACCCAGAGGAATACTGTCAGAGGGTATCCACTGCGGGGAGATAACTGTGAAGAGTTAGCTGCCCTGAGGGGGCTGGTGCACTTTGAAGTCAAAGGGTTTTTCTCTAGGTCTTTTTGTGCTGACTCTGCTTGAGTATTAGAGATAGAAAAGGCCAGGTAATTTTTTTTCCTCGGTATAGTTATCTTCTGTGCTGCCTTGCTGAGAACCAATGTGCCTGAACTAATTTGCCTTCATTTCTCAATCAAAACCGTAATTATTTCCTCAGCTGATTCTTCCTTGGGCTAAAGCTCAGAAAAAGACACTAACTCAGGTCAGTTTGTCAGGAGTCATCTAGACTGAACTCTTCTCCCCTCAACATTCTGCTCCGGAGTCAGTCCCTCCTACAGCCTGAACCACTGCTACAGCTCACATGGTAATAGGTAGAAAGCATCTTTTCTGGAGTATAGTTTATGTATTCTGAGATTTCACTGGAGGCCTCTAAAATGTTACCTTATATGCTACTGCAGCTGTATTTCAGCCTAGTGTTTCACAGCAACATTTCTCTTTGCTGAGTTGTGCAGATAATGGGCAAGATGCATGTCTTGGCTCTGCCAGGTGGACTCAGCTCCAACAGAAAAGCCTGCCTGGAGGGAGATGGGGCTGGATGTAGCATCTGAAAAATCCTTCCCGTGTTACAAAGCTCAATCTGCTGGCAGGGCTGCCTAAAGAGCAGGGGAGTTGGAGCAGTGAGGAAAGAGGCTGAATTGTCACAGGTAAAGGAATGATGCTGTCGGCTCTAGTCACAGGGAACAGGGCTGACTCAAGGCTTGCTGAGGAGATCACGAAAGCAGCACTCCCTTGAGAAAGCTAGGACAGCTCTGTGCTACCTATACCTGTGTCATTTCTCATTTCCCACAAAGGATAAGTCCGGCTTGCAGAACGAGCACAGACCCCTGCAGATTATTGCACTTTTTGCCTTGCAACGTGCTGAAAAACAGGATCGCTTGGGTAGTTACCAGCCAAACAGACCAAATAATACTCACTGTTCCCAAAGGCCAAACCCATTAGCCACACAGAGACTCCCATCCCCCTTTAGTTCCCCTAATGAAACCCACCTGAAAAGTCAGCTCTGCACAGATACATAGCTCTGCTTCCTAAGTTGGTTTTTTTTCCCTTTCTTTTCCAGTGAGTTGCTGAATGTTTTTTCATTTTTTCCAACAGACAGAAAAGTCGTTAAATACTACTGTACTGACTCCTGTAGCACTAGGTTTTCAGCCTTTTTTGAATTTACTGACCCCTCCAAATTTTCTGTTGGTGCTTCTGACCTTCCCAGAGAGCTTTTGCCCCCACCAACATAAAGGTACAGCTCTTTCAGAGCCCGGAGGAGCAATCTGCCACACTCCACAGTTAGCAGCCGCTGCCCTGTTAAGTTACCTGACAGCAATACACAGCAGTTCTGTGTTCACTGACATTATAGAGTGTATGTAGCAGCTGGCTGGGGATAGCTGTAGAAGGCAAAGCTCAATCTCCCTTTCAGCAGACTGCTTCAAATGTGAAAGTAGTAAAGGGACATTTCAATGAAAGGAGAAATTAAACATCAGCATAGACAACTGTTTCCCTTGTGTTTGGCACAGATATGTGAGGAGACAGGGAAGGTGCATTTTGGGCAGTTAAACAGCCAGCTCAGAGAATACAAGTGAGAGTTGTGGCCTCCCTCAAGATGTGACAGAAGGGCTTCTGCTGAAGCCACCCCAGCACTACAGCTGCTGTGCCAAAACAGCAGCACTGCCATTCCCAAGGTGCAGGGCTGCCACAGTGGAACTCCTCCTCTGTGCTTTGCCAAAATAGTCTCAAGTTCAGCTTCAGCAGAGCTTTGAGAGTATTAGTGGTTCCTCAGAGAGTCTGGCAGGGGAGGGTTTCTCTTCAGCTGCTGGAGAAAGGTGACAGCAAGACATAATTTCATTGGAGAAAGAGAGAAGTAAACCCTGTCCTGCTTGCCATGGAAATACAAACACATGGGTGGCAGTGCCTTGCTGTGTGCTGGGCCTGGAAGGGAAGATGCAGCCAGAAGAATCCAGACACTGCTGCCTGGCAGGATATGCAATGGCAGCAGTGTGCTCATCCCCACAGCACTAGCACCCCTGTCTCTGCTGCCCACAAGCTCAGAGTGCCTATAGTGGTGGATGGTTCTTGGTCCAAACACCATCTTCTGCTCGCATCTTCACAGCTCACATTGCTCAGCCCACAGACACTGGGCCACCTGTGCAGCTGCCCACCATATCTGGCAGCCTCTTGAGTTAACATGGCGTTTCTTTGTGGTTTAAGAAACCTCAGCCTCAGTGTGCACAGTCACTGCTTAAGTAGGCCTGCCCCACTGGGAGAAGGGGTCTGCAGAACCAGCCTTGCTCCCTGGCACTGCCTGGCCCACTTTTTTGATTGGCTTTAGATGCAAAGGAAACGGACAATGTGACAGGCAGTTTGTGGGAGCTACTGATTGCTGGCACCCTGCACTTTGCTTTTGTCATGTCGAGTCATCTGCAAGCTGCTCAGAGCCTTTGTGATGGTGCTTTTTGCTTGTTCAAATGGAAATGAAGTAAAAGCCAGAGTGACACACACTACAGTGCAGAGAAACAAATGCGGAGCCACTGAGTAGCATTTCCACCTAATTTGAGGCCATGAGCTTCAGTGGTGCCTAGGGGAAAGTCTATTTCACAAAAAAGAATTTCACTTTGGACTAAATGAAGACAAGGTTTATGTAACCTCAAACCCAGAAGCAATCAATGAGTGTGAATGGTCCCACAGAAGGTTGCTGGCCTGCTTTTGTCTGTACTTTTCCTTCTTCAGTTCCTGGCCACCATGAAGTGCTTTGGGGGGTCGTTTACTACACAGAGTTCACCAACCCTGACTTTTGTGCCAGACAGCCCTGGGTGGGAGCCACTGATCATATGCATTGAAACTTGAGCATCTGGCAGGGTTATGTAAGCAGGATTTATCTGCTGGACTGAAAGCTTTGCCAATGGCTGGCAGCTGCAGGAAGCTGCACCCAGCTGCAGCAGGTACTGCAGATACCTGGTCCTGTGTATCCATCCATAAAGACATGCTCAGCCTCTCACCCTTGGTCTCTTCCTTCATTAACTCCCATGTAAAAGGAAGGTGACTTTTTGCACAGTTGTTGTAATATTTTCTTCAACTTATGAAATACAGGCTAGGGTAACTAGGAGAAATACCCTAAACACATACCACAAATCACTCCAGAGCATGTGTCCCATTTTAGCTCAATCAAAAGCATCTTAACTCCCCCACAGCCCCATGATCCTTTCATTTTCAATGTGTTAAATTTCTGGAAAAGTCCAGTTTTTCAGCAACTGCAAAGTATTTTCTTAATAAAATGAACATATGTGTTTACTCCCAAACAGCAAAATGCATTGTTTGCACTCTGAGACCACAGCTGAACAGAAAGGAAGAGAAGCCTTATGAGGACAGTTGAAGCAACAAAGCTTTTGGTTGCAAACAGACTTTGAATGGTAAGATCTCAAAAGCATGATCACACTTTCAGTGAATCCAACTCCAAAAAACCCAAAACCTGAGTAGTGAGACCTGCTGTGATCACAGGTGACAGATGGAACCGCCATGAGTCATGCCAGTAGCTCACTTCTAATGTGCAGACACAGAGCTGCAGTCGGTAGTTGATATTGAGTCCCTCCCAAATAAAAATATGCTCAGATGTCTCTGTCTTGACAAAAAAAAAAGAATAATAATAACCTCCCAAAGACACTCATTTAAACTAGAAATGATTCCATTTCCTTTTGTTTTACACCAGATGTGTCCCTGGCATGCCAACTTGGTCTCTAAAGATTTCCCTGTCTCCTCTTCTAACTATTCATCAATGCACACTGAGTAAAAATTTCCTTCCTTCACATCACTAGTCACCAACGTGACCTTGTCATTTCCATTTCTCACACCTCTTCTTTTCCCCTGCCCTATATCTCTGCAAATTCTCATCCCTACAGCTTATTGCCATTGGCTACTAATATTGAACAAAGAGCTCCCAATTTCAAACATAATGGAAAGAAAAATCAGTTACACGAAAGAGAAAATGAACCACAGAAACCACTCTCCCAGGATGGCCAGTTTCTTTAGGTTCAACACCTGAATCAGCTTTACAGAAGCACAGAGACTCCCCTGCTGCTGCTGTTCTTCATTTCCTCTGGAGTTTGTTCCACCAAACAAACTGCTCCCAAAGAGAGAGGCAGAGCAGTGGAGGGAGTGCCAACCTTAGAACCCCCTGGCACTCTCTTGAACAGCACAAAGGTATTGTTCTGCCCCTAAGATCTTCCTTGGTTATACACACAGGCACATCTCTAGTCCCCCATCAGCAGCTCAGTTTTATAAGAAGCAATGATTAGAAGACATGAACCATTCCATTCATTTTTTGTTTTCTGTTACATGCATGCGAGATCCAGCTCTTTCTCCTATTCCTCCTGGAACTTCAGCAAGCTGCTCTCATACCAGATATTCACTTAAAAAAGCAATTTATCAGTAAAAGATTGGTGCTGGGATTTGGAATCTCAGTCCTGACTCAGAAAGACCAAATCAAGTCACTGCCTCTTGGGTTGAGGTTTGCTAGCCAAAAATCCACTTTGTGAGGATTGCTAGCATTTAACATTTTACAATATTGAGAGTAGCTTTGTGGGATGTGGATCTAAAGACACAACATATGTTCAAGGGCACTTCTGAAAGCATCAAAGCACACAACATCTGATTCATCCCTGCAGCCATTTGGCTGTGGAACAGAGAAGGAAGACAAAAGCAAGTAGGCTTTCTTGTGGGACAACCTCTACCCAATGTTTCTACATGTCCTCATTTTTCACCAGAGACCTTCCTCCTTCAGACCACCGATGAAGGTTTTGGAAGGGTTCCTCACAGTTTCTCAGCAGGCAGGTATGGATGTGCTTACAAGCCACAGCCTGAGGAAATGATTATCAGAGAGGAGTTGAGGGAGGCATCCAGAAGTAGACAAAGAACCAGTGTCCAAGGACAGGATCTACTCAGGATTGGAAGCACAAGGTTAGTGCTCTTAACCTAAACCAAGAGGTGATGAAAAGACCTAAGAACCAATGATTCTTGTTTAACAATCTTTGCTGGTTTTGTCTGGAGGAGTTAATTTTCTTCACAGGAGCTACTCTGGGGCTGTTTGGATTTGTGCTGGAAACAGTGCTGACAGCACAGGGATATTTTCCTTACACAGACTCGAGGCCAGAAAAAGAGCAGAAAAGCTCCTCACTCACCCCACCAGTGAGGAGGCTGGGGGGGCCACAAGCATTTGGGAGGGGACACAGTTGGGACAGCCGACCCCAACTGACTCCAGGGATACCCCAGACCTCACAGGTCACACCCAGCATATAAAGCTGGGGAAGGAGGAGGAAGGGGGGACGTTCAGAGTGATGGCGTTTGGCTTCCAAAGTTCCTGTTCCCTGTGCTGGAAGCCTGCTGTCAACTCATAAAGTTGATGCTACATGCTTTGAAGGTGATCTTCAAATCTTCCAAAAGCCTGCATTTGCCAGATTAGGGCACTAGATCCTACACTACATCATGATTTTATAAAAACATTTAGTGATTTATTTATTCACCTTGTATTTTGCAATAAAACTCAAATTTGAGCTTTAGTTGTATGAATGCTGGGCTGTTCTGCACACTCTCAATGTCAGCAGTGCCAGGACACTCACTGATGTTGTGTGCTACTTTGCTTATTTCCTTAAACAACTGCAGACAGAGCAACCCTGTTACTGCTGCACTTTGTAAGACACTGACCTGAATTTTCCACGTACTGTTATGCAAAATGGGAATAACCACGACAGTCTGTGAAATGACACAATAGGTAGAGAACAAGAAATGAGCATAGTGATAGCTCAGGTTGATGCCACTAAAAAAGGGTCTTGGATATCTGCAGGAACCTACTACATAGTATGCTGCTTCTCTAAGCCAATGTGATTTAAAGCTGAAAACTGAACCTCTCTCCTGCTATTTAATCTGTTTTGTTTTACTAACAAGCAGGAGTTCACTTGTTTCATGCTGGTTTGCTCCTCTGTTAGCTGCACTGGGCTTTCTGTAGGTATCATAGATTTTTAAGGCCAGAATGGGTCATCAAGACCATCTCTCCCTATCTCCACTCATAATGGTGTGCTTACTGATCCTTGCACTGTGCCCATTAACTTGCACTTTGGTGAGAGTGCCTTTGGAAAGAGATTGAGTATCTGTGTGTCTGTGAATGGGAAATGCTCTGCAATCTCTGATCCACTGCTCTGAAAACTTGTGATGTAAAACTATAGACAAAAAGAGAGCAGAGTGTGCCCTTGGCAGTTAGCCTCCTCCTCTTCTGTGGACTGGTTTGCGAGCCTTGTACACTCCTTGGCACCACTACAGAGATCAGTACCTGCTTTCAGCCCTATGACTCCTCAGTTTTAGGAAGCTTGTGTCATTTTTATCAGCTTCTCCAGGGCTTGCAGATTTTTTAAGTGTTGGCTACATACACACCACATTTTTGAAAGAGGAAAGACAACTCCAGATTAATATGGTAATCAAATAAAAAAACTTCTAGCTTATTTTACCTTCTCCTGGAGAAAATACTTCTGTGACAAAGTTACATATTCAAAGTAATGATTAGGAAGGCATAACCTATCTGCAGTCTCTGTATTCAACAGTAAATACACTTTGGAAGAGAAGTACAGCTACATACTCAGACATCTAATATCACAAAGGCCCCATCCAGTCCCCAGCAGAGATCTGTAAAGCTGGCAAATCTCAGCACAGCTGGCAGCCTCTGCTTAAGAGAGAACGTGGTGGTGACAGGAAGCCTTCTGTCAGGATCAATTTACTTTGGCAAAATGTGTTTAAGAAGCCTTGCAGAAATATTGTCCTGTTATAGATAGCTCTGGCTATGTCAGAAAGTCTCTTACATTTACTCCCCCTAAGGCAAGAAGGGTTTATGGCTTCTTTGTCCTCAGTAAGACAGAAATCGTACCCAATATCCTTCCCTTTTCTATTCTTTAGCACCCCCTCCTTCTGTACACTATCCCTAACCCACTTAAAAACCCCCAAACTTTGGCAGTCATCTGTCATTTTGAATGTAAGAACAGCTATTTCACAAAACAATAAAAGTAATATCCATATTCTTCACTCAAACATAGAATGTGATGGATATGGATTGGTTGCCATTTTTTTTTATGAATCTGCTTAGAGCACTAGTGGATATAAATTAACGTAAAGGGGAAACTGCAAGACTTACATGACTTGGTTTGTAGTAATGATAAACCAATCCCCCACATAGTGTGTCACCAGATGCCATGTTATTTTTTGGAGTTATCATTAGTATCTACTAACTTCTTGTTGGGGGCATTTTCTAAGTATTTGCTGTTTGTCAGAGCCCTTGTTGACAACTTAAGCAGTCGCTCAGTCCAAATTGAAGGCCAATGACCAGTTATAATGATCCTTGTTTTTTGAAACCTAGTTTGCTTTTAAAGAAGAAAGGGAGGAAAAGGATTTTACTGCTTTTGTGGCATGTTTGATTTCTGTCATTCTAGTATTTCCCAGAGGTAGGTCTTTAAGTCCAAGTAAGTTAGCTTTGTCTGTCTTGATGCATTCATGCCTTCTGTTATATATGGCAGTGACACTTCTGTCATAATGAGGAGCCAGAATGCCATGCTCTGATTGTGTAACTGGGTACTGGTGTGGGATGTGCAGAAGCCTAATACAGGCTCATCTAGGACTTAAAGAGGCAAGCAGAAGAAAGTGTTTTCATTTAGAGGGAACATGGTCTATGTGCAAATCACTATCACTTTGAGAGCTCCTCCTCTTTGCATGAGATTGAGGAAAACAAGCTATTTCAATGTGTTTTGACCCACTTTACTCTTACTTCCCTGTTATGAGCACATGGCTGTTACTTAACCACTTCAGGCAGCTACAAGAGAGTCAACCCATTGCTACCATATTCTTCATAGCTGGTGCAAAGCTTTCAGTCTTTTCTCAGCAGGGACCTTCCACCTAGGGCAGGTGGTGGCATTTCTACCTCCATATTACAGGATTGTTTTTTGGACCCCGATTTTCACAGTGCTGACCCCAAGGGGACAACTGCAAGTGGGATACTGAGCTAAGTTAGACACGATTAAAACTGCTGGCTTCAGCAACGTCATTCAAATGGCTGAAGGGTTTAAAAGGGATAGCAGCAGTCAGGCAATCAGCCAGGGGAAGAGAAGCCCAGGCTGCTGCTAAGGTCACTTTGTGACCTCAGAGAGAAGAAGGCTGCTGAGTATACAACTACTTATTGCTTATCTTAATGATATCAGACATAATCCACACTGGCTTTTGATATTTCTTGCAAGAAAGACACAAAGCAGAAGAACTCCAAAGGGTACTGAAAAAAACAAGTGGAAAACAAGAGCCTAAGTTTCTGTCCTCAGTGTACCCCAAAGCTTCCTTCTCAAAGAAGATGAACTTTCTGCTGCAAGAACCATGTCTGACTGAGTATATGCTATAGTTCGTAATTGATAAGAGTACACAGGGCAGGCTGAAGTAATTTTTCCTATTGCAAATCTTATTGAACCTCTCCCGTTAGTTAAAAACCAAATCGTTGTGTTCAAAGCAGAGAACAAGAGGAAGAAGTCAGCTGGCACAGCTCTGTGCCTAGATGCTCCCTTAGCACTCCTTGGTACCTCAGACATGCCCCCTCTCGTTCACCCACCTAGATCATACACCCCAGCCAGAGCCGGGGACAAGTTCTAGTTGAAAGGCAGAAACACCTTTGCTTGAAATCACGTTCTGCACTGCACAACTGAGGACACTAGAGCTTCAGAAAATGGAATCATGACTGATCACTCTCTGCCAGCTAGGATGGCTGAGGATGAGGAAGTCCTAAGGGGATTCATGCAATGACAGTGTTGGTTGGGAAAATTACCACAAGCAGCTCATACTGCAGTGTAATGCAATTTACTATCTAATCCAAACTGTAATGTGTGGGGGTTTTTATGAACATATTTCATTAGAACTCCCACAAAGCTGTTTTCCTAAAAGACTCTAGTTTTTAAATACAGGAGCTGCATTTCTTACATGCACAGGGAAAGCAAATAAATCTACAGGGAACAGACGGATACATGTAGAGGGTCAGAGAAGGAAAAGAAGGCCCTTCTTTCCAGGCTTTCAGAAAAGCTCCTGCAGTGCATACAGCTTCTCTGAGACATACAACTTCCTCCAAGAGGTATCACTAAAGCAGTATTTGTGAATGTATAGATCAGTGGACATTTACAATGTTGTCAGTCTCAGACAAGATGACCTAAGATCAATTATTACATTGGATACTGCTTACAAATGTCAGAGGCATTACTCAGGAAATTGATCTTGACTTGATGCAATTTAAAGATCAATATAAACCAGCAAACAATTAGCAGGCTATTAGTAAGGCCGCACTCACACTCTTATTGACAGTTCCCTTGGAATTTATGCACTCACAGATACACATACTGTGTTTACATACCTATCATCTATGGGCTATTTGTACCCTCTACAGATGCACAAAGCTCACACTGGCTTGTACTGATGCTCCAGAATCTCGTCCTTTCTGTGATTTGGACCCATCATTCCTATTTACTATCTCAATACCATCATAAGCTTCTACATGTTCTCCTTGGGATTCACCAGGAAACACCAGCAGCACTCAGCAGCTGCCTTTCTTAACAAGGATTCCAGGAGCCAACAATCACTAAGGGACAAAGAAAAATAGAATTCTGAATTGCTCTTTTTCCAAACACAAAAGAAGATCTAATATGTTTGTATTAGTGTCTTGAATCAATCCTTCTGAAGTGTAAGGAAGTCTAGGAAAACACAGCATTTCTCGTTCAATCGAGTTTCCATCTCCAGAACTGACCTATGCAATCAGAACCCTACCACCACATAGATGAAGGACGATGGGGAGGGGGTTGTCATACAGCTTGTGTCATGTTGCCTCCATGGCAGGAAGGGTTTGAGTAAACACAAAGATGTACTTGAGATTACCTGTATTTTCTTCTAATGTGGCTACTTGTTAGATTTTAACTGCTTTCACGTTTCTAAACTGCTAGTACTTTGAAAATTCTGCATTTCATCAGACTTACTCTAAGAACAGAATCCTCAAAAAGGATTTAAGAATATAGAAAATGTAGCTTGATTTCCTTTTCTTCTCTTAAAAAAAGAAAACTCATTAGCTAGCTTAGCTGCCAGTGTTTTGAAAGCAGATAATGACCATTCAGTTGCAGGCGAACAGAAACCTGATACACAAACCTCTCCACTATGTTTAGAACCTTTTGCTTTCATTTTGGTTCTTAAAAATTCACAAGTCCCAAGAGTGAAGAATACGATGAAAGATCTCCTGTGATTATTTATAGCTGTGTAAGTCATACCTGTTCAGTCACCTCACTCCCTCCCCATCTTCTTCCATGCAAGGCTTCAAGTTGAGGTCTGAATAGGCTGGAGGAGGTTGGCAGAATAGTGAACGCCCATGGATACTGAAGATCCTTAGAAATCCTACCTGGGGTTTAACTACAAATGCTCTGCATTGCTAGCTGCAGAGTGAAAATCCTCCCTATTGCCTTTCAGATCTAAAGCAGGTTGAAGGATAAGAAACTTCTCCATTAAGCCTATTCCCACTTCCAGGGTGATGTTTTAGAGTTAGCAAAGAAAGCAAACAGAAACACATGTGAGTCAAAAGAGGCTAAGGGGAGGAGCAGAGGTGCTTTTTTTGGACAGAGTTGCTGAAAAACAAATGTCAAATCAAGTGACTGAAGCAAAAATACCACTGTTGCCTTACAGGCTATAGAGTCACAGAATCATAGAATCATTTTGGTTGGAAAAGACCTTTATGATCATCAAGCCCAAGCACTTACCTCACACTTCCAAGGCCACCACTAACCTGTGTACCTCAGCACCTCACCTATGTGCCTTTTCTATAACTCCAGGGGTGGAGACTCCACCACCTCCCTGGGCAGCCTGGGACAGTGTCTATGAATCCTCTCTCAGGGAAAGAAGCTCTTCCTAATCTCCAATCTAAACCTCCCCTGCTACAACTTGAAGCCCTTTCATTCATTAGTTGGGAGAAGCGACTGACCCTCCCCTCACTACAACCTCCTTTCAGATAGCTGTAGAGAGTTGATCACATCTCCCCTCAGCCTGCTCTTCTCCAGGTTAAATACCTCAAGCTCCCTCAGCCCCTCTTCATCAGACTTGTGCTCCAGACCCTTTATCAGCTTCATTGCCCATCTCTGGACAAACTCTAGCACCTCAATATCCCTTTTAGAGTGAGTTTTCCCATTTCTTTGCTGATTTGACAGAAAGGCATCAATGCTAAGGTACAGAAGATGATCCTCTAATGTAGCTGAGTCTTCAGATGGGGAAAGAATCCCCATACTTCTTGGGGTAGGACAGATAGCTGACAATTCAAAACTCAACAAGGACTTTGACTTTCTCACTTTCAGCTTATTTTTGCAAAGCTACAGCCACTTATTCTCTTTCCTTGACATTGACATTGCAACTGTCAAATGAATAAACAGTGATGTTTCAAAGGAACATTGGGAAGAGGGCATCAAGGAAATTAAAACACTGAGCAGGAGCCTGACTTGTCACAGGAGGCATGTCAAGAAATGACTTTGTAACTCTGCCTGTGAATGCAGCTGTGTGGTCAGTAAACACTGGCACAGCCTTTTCATTTTATGCCTACCAGCACAGCTGCCAAAGGAAGAGCTGCTCATTTAAACAGAGTTTTTCCAAGTACAGTAAGGGGAATAGCCTCATTTGTGGTGTCTGAGGATTTCATTAGATGGCACCATGTTTTAAGGCCCCCAGAGATCTGTCTAATAATGAAGCCTACACACTCAGATGTTGGTATTGGCAAGTTCTTTGATTTAAATGCACTTGCCCCTTTGTTGAGCTACAGTAAACAAGCTGTGCTTTTGCATTTTTGATGTGTGTGTAAAAGCAACGTGATATGACATCAAAGCAGCTCCCATAGCATTGCCCACAATCTCTCTTGAATGAGGAGCAGAAGCCATTATCACCAACTGGGAATAAATAAGAGAGAAACCTGCTGATGTGATCTACCCTGTGCCGAAAAAGTTAACTTTCCCAGAGATTAAGCACTCAATGATGTGACTCAGTGATTACATTTCAGCAAGTTGTGTGCAATTTCTTTGTATGCCAAATGTGGACTGGCTGACTGTAGCAAATTCAACTAAACTACTTGGCAGCATCCAGCACTGAACAACGATTGTCTTTACGTCTGTGCAAAGGCACAGTCCAGCTCCCATTGCCTCCAATAGGAATTCACAGTCAATGCTATTTTACCTACTTAGCCAAATCCTCCATTTACCATCTCTGGTCACAATGTTGTGAAAATTTCTTGAGTTATGCAGCTAGTTCTGTTATGGTCAGTGAGTCTTGAGAGGCTGGTCTCACCACCAACTGAGAGAACTCATGGGAGGACCAGGGAGAGATCTGAGAGGAAGAATTCAAGTAGCAGTGTGTTCAGTTTGTCAATAAGAGGATTGAAAAGTGCTTGTGTTATAGTGTACAAGAATTTCACTGGGAAGAAACGCAAGACAGGGGAAGATCTTTTAGTACAGCAGAAAAGGCATTTCAAGATCTGAAAAGGGAAGCCAGAAAAGTTTTAACTGCAAATAAAGTACCAGTTTGAAACGGTGAGTTTAAACAGCAATTGGAAGAAGTGAATTCTCCAGCTCTCAGCATCTGGAGATCAAAGCAAGCTGTCTTCCTGAATAATTTAAAAAAATACACTGTGTTGGGCTCAACACAGGGGGCGACTGGAAATTTATTTGCCCATAATGCACATAAGATGAAATAAGGTGAACTAATGAACTTGTCTCTTGGTGCTCTGTGAGTCTATGGACTCATGTGGATGGGATTACTTGCATGAAAAATACCCAAATAAATGAGAATTTGCATGGCTGGGTCAATTTCTAGTGAAAATTGCTCCCAACAGATATGAACTATATGACATATCCCATCTCAGTGATACCAGATGACCTACATCTTAACTTAGAGACAAACACTAAAACCCAGGGGACCTATGAAGACTTTTAGCAAAAAAGTTTTGAGGTGTTTTTTCACCCCAAATAATTTCTTAGCTGTTAAGGTTTGTTGGCTTCCCCTCCCCACTCCAGACTTAACTACTAAAGTGCTGTTGGACAAACCTAATATCAGCTCATTCTTCATCTTTAAAATTTCACACATCTAATGAAATTTTCTTTCTCAAGACTCTGTACACATTGTTTGGATTTTGTTTTTTCCAGCTTTACAGATAGGAAGAAGTCCCATTAGCCCTTAAATATAAGGGTCACTAATATGATTTAGGTAAAGGTCATTTTAGCAATTTATCTGCAGAAGAAAAGTTATTCAAAATACAAAACATGAAATTCCTTAAATTAGTTTTAGGTTAAGAAGATAAACAAATACAAAAGTGGATCCCAGGCTTGAATGAAAACCTGCTTATCTGTAAATAGACTATTTTTCAGAGCTCTCTTGGCAGTTTTAGCCTGAGGGAAGGTCTAGAACGACATGGCTGCTTTCTTAGTAAAGCAATAAGATTAATGGGACAGATTCCCACTTGCAGTATATAGACAATTCTCTGGGACTTATACTATCTGAGGGTTTAGCCCAATATCATTTCACAAATCTAGATTTCACATAGCAGAACCAGTTCTTAAAGGGGAAGGTTACACTTTAAATACTAAAGCAAGACTTTGGTCGATAATGCTAAAAATGGACATTTCCCCATCCTCCTCCTAGAAGCAGAAGGTAGGGGATAGTTTGTGATTTATTTCCAACTCTGCAGTTGATCTGAGTCTGCCATACTACACTGAGAATGTCAGCCCAACTTACATTGGCAATTATTCTGAACGAAGAGGACATCTTTAATGAGCCAGGACTCTATTGCTGACCTGTTTCCAACTCATTAATGCTTTTAAAGGCTTTGACATCTTCACATTAGCTTCTTCACAGATGCACTTACTAGTACACATGGCACTTTGCTAACAAATGATATGGCATGCAGCTCTCATCCTGGAGAGCTCTTATTCCAAAATTAAAGGCACACTTTTCTAAAGTGTGTTTGGAGTGACAGTGGACTCTATCAAGTCTCGACTGCTTATTAAATCAGCAGCATCTCAGTCAAAACCAGTGTGGTTGTCCAAGTCTATTACCATTTTTCACTGATGCCATACCATTTCAAAGGTTTTTTTCTTTGCTCTTGAATAATTAACAATATCCTTGCAATATAACACCAGTCATACTAGATCAGGCCAGAAGTTCATTCATCCTATCTTTTCCCTGACAGCGACTGGGATGAATGCCAAAAGAAAACAACCAACGGTCCTTTCCCTGAAACACACTTCATCCTTTCAGCAATCAGCGTTATAAGGGGCTCCTAGAGCTGCAGATTGCATTGCATTTCACAGCTGCTGATGGTCATACCCTACCACTCTCTGTCCCAACCTGTTCTGACATGCTGAGTCTCTTCATAACAGTGTCTAGAAACAAAACACTTTTATCATCCTAGATTGTGACCAATCAATTGCACATAAATGTCAATAGCACCATCTATTATCACATATTTGAAACTAGCTTTTACCATGATCATTCTCTCTGGTAACAGCAATTAGCAAAATATTTCTGATCTTGTCACACAAAAAGTCGGTTTGTGACTGAATGCAATAAACTTTGCCTGCTAAGTTTCAAATGTATTGATATACTGATTTCCCTTGTTATCATCTGTTTAATTGTGCTAAAATTTACTAGATTGTAGTTACTTATACAGAGACTAGGAGTTATGCTTTCTAAATCCAGGTGTCTTTGATATGTGTTTTGCTGCCTGAAAGAATACTCAGTTCAGTTTCACATTTTTCCTGTATTTTGTAAAGTGGATATCTTAAGCCTTCTGCAGGACAGGCACTCCTGGAGTTGTGGGTTATCGCAGAACTAAATATTCCTGGAACGTGGAAACGGTGATGTACTGGCAGCACAGTTACACTGATGAGCTGCTGAGTTCCTGCAGTGCTGAGCTGGAGCTACCAGAGCTCAGGCTTAGTGTGAACCCAGTGGCTCGATAAAACCTACTTAGGTCTCATCCTCTGTAAATGTAGTTTTAAAACTAAAGGTTGTGTCCTGCCTAAACAGTCAGTGGTGCTCTAGAAAAACACATATCTCTTGAGGAATAGTCAGAACAGACACACTGTCCCTTGCTGGGAGCTCTGCCACACAATATACCTCCTCTGAGACTGTCCTTGCTCTGGGGAAGAATGGAGCATACTAGGCAGCCTCAAAAGGGAAGATGCTGGTTGAGGGCAAAGCCCTGGGACAAAGTGCAGTTAGGTTACTCTGTGTGGGATTTGTGGATCCTCTAAGCCATGCCATGCATCTAGGACACGTTCCCTAACAAGCCAAGGATGACAGCAGCAAGTGCTTCTTCCCTCACCTACTCTCCTGCTCCCTGTGTGCCTGCTCAGAAGAGGGTGAGAGACAGGAGGGGCATGTGTGAGTGATGAGGGACTAAGCAAGAGAAGCAGTTTTTCCTTGAACAGATTATATGTAATCAGGGTGCTAAAGCTGTCACAAAGCAAATGTGCTGTGTTGGTTAAGATATAAATTGTCTGCAAAGAGTTACTTACAAATACAATAACTCACCAAGTAGGTGGGTGCAGTTGAAAATGGAAGCTCACACCAAAGCTTGCCTGTCTCTCGGAGATTTTGCTGCCTGGATTTTGATGATGGTATTCCTATGCTGATGTGGCTGGGGCTCTACACTAGAGATATGCTTTGCAAGAAGATTAATGGCATATTTATCCAAGTATTTATCCTAGTAGCCGGCAGTGGCAAGTTTCATTCATCATGCTGTCCCCTGTCATAAGGGGAAGTTCATCTATCCCACAATAACCTAGTAGCACTTTAAGTGTATACTCTACCAATAGGTAGAAATCATCAGCAAAAGACAGGTTTGTTGCGTCTCACCTCCACCAGCAGAGAGCTGCCAGCACTTGCATCCAATTTATCTGCATCTCACATGCAATCCGAGGAGCCCAAAGCAGCTGAGGAGAGAGTGGTTCCCACAGAGAGACACGCTCCTGCTGCTCCCTCTGCAGCCTGACAGCTGCTATGTGTTTAGCTTCAAATTCCTGACACAGAATGCACTGCTGTGCTAAAGTGGCATCTGCAAATAGCCCATACAGTCCCAGGTGCTGTTCCTCATTTTCTTTCTTGAAATACAGGACATTTATTGTGTTTAAGCTAAGACCTAAAGTTCTTAAATGATGGAGCATCCCAAAATGAAGCCTTCCCACCTCCAGATAGCAAGGGCAGCATACAGTTTGAACAAGGTCAGAGTGCTATTCTGTCTAAAAGCCCAAGCACTGTTGAAAACCTTCCTAAGGCCAAACAGAATTAAAAAAAACCTAAAAACCCAGAAATGCCTTTGAAGTCATAAATGTTTTTTGCTGATGCCCTTTTGTTCAGATTTTCTGTTCCCCTGAAGTCCCTGTTCACCAGAGTGCTTAAAAGTGTGTAAATTTAAGTGCCAACATCAAGGAGTACTTGCATGCTTAAAAGTCCTGCTAAACAGAGGCCTTGAGCTAAGTCTCTTTACTTGAAGACTTCTGTGTCAGGCCAGTTGCTTCCACAAAAACACTACTGGAGATAAAGTACAGGAATTCTCACACTACTGTAATGAACTGAAATCACCGTATTTTGAGACATGGACTACACCACAGCTACCTGGAATGAGGTAAAAGAAAACATCAAGTCTGGCAGGATTTTGCATGGACACTACTATAACAGGACAGCTCCCAAATGTAGCATGGTTGCAGTGTGTCATTATTTCTCTCTGTGGTGAGAATGCTCCTCACCAGAGAAAGCAGACTGAGTGGATAAAACAGCCTGTCATTGATTTAACACAGGAAGGAACGTGCCACAACTGAAAGTCTGTCAAAAATTTTCTCTTCCAAGTAAAAAAAAGAGAAATGCCATCAGTAGGGAATTTTACAGTTTTCCTCTGTATTACAATAGGATAACAGACAGATACAAAGCAAAACAGCAGTGAGAAAGTCAGAAAATAGAGTAAGAGAGCTGAGAGCTTCTCCATTCCAATAAGAATGAAACCCTTCCCTTAAACTGTAGGTAGAAATGGATGAACTTCCCATAAGTGAAAAATAAAACTCACATCATTCACGAAATCCACCTAAATTTACCAGCTGGTCATCATTTGAAATCTAAATCAAACAAACTGTATTTTCATTGGAATTCTGAACAAGAAAAATCTTTTGACCAAAAAGTGACGGACGCATGTGAGAAGGAAGCACACCATCCATCCTGCAAATCAGCACTCAACCTGAAGCTGCCCTCACCCATCCTGTCTGCCTCACTAAGAAGGCCAGGCCTCTGCACTCACATTCTCTTCACTGTCACCTCTGTGAGTCTCGTCTGCTGTGCCTCTTCTTTCTTTCCGTACAAATATCTTAGGGTCCAAAATGTCATTTAGGCTTTAATACAGCTGCCTGTGAAACAAAGTTTTCCAAGGATTTCCTTTTACCTTCCTTCATCAACCTAAAAAAAAAATACAGTTACCGAATTTGAGCTAAAATTAATTCCTTTTAACTTTTACTTTGACTACTAATCTTAAAAAAAGATAAAAATTATCTGCTCAACTCTTTGTGGTGAACAGCAGCTTATGTATTTGGACAATACCTTTTGTAATTGGATCTTGATTCATTACAGAAAAGCTTTCAGATCCTCCCACAGCACACATTAAACAGTCACAGAAAGCATCAGGAGGAAAGAACAGGTATGAAGTCAAGTGCTTGAAAGCTAGGAATTACCTTCATCCTTACTCCAGCTCTCTGGTGCAACTGCAGCACCAGACAGTCAAACTACACATACAAGTTGTACTTTTTCCATAGAGCCATTGCCTCATACATTGCACAGGATGCATGCTGCCCACGTAAAGAGCAGCTAGTCAATATTGTGTTTTGTCCCTGTTGTTCATTGTGTGGTTTATTTATTTCACATCATTCAAATGCTGCACTGAAGACAGAATTATTAATTTCCGTCTCTTATTTTCTATGGAGTTAATCTCTCTAGTTTAAAATGGCTTCACAAACAATAACAAATCTAATTTTCACAGCAGCTCTGAGGAGCAGGGGGTGTGCATGCTGAATTTGGCCCACATAAAATTACCATGTGTTATGCAGAAGATCACTGAATATTGGATTGAAAACTGCCCTGGGCAATGACTTTTCCTTTTCATGATAAAGTGTCATGTGTATCAATAAATCCATACAGAGCAGCTGTAACATTACAAGATGTCTTTGTTTTCCCAAACCTCACACCACAGAAAAGCTTCCTTAATGCCATTTATAAGGTAGCTCCTAGAAACACCAAATAATTTCCTGTTACTCACGTGGGTACAGACTAGTCGATGGATGTGCTAGGTAGTAATAAGCAGCTCAGAAGGGCCAGAGCCCACTCCAAGCCCCACTCAAGTGCATGGAATACCTAGTCTCTGGAGGACTGTCTGATCAAGCCCTAAATGCTGAGAGTACAGTTTTTGTTTAAAATGGGCAAACTGGTTATCCAAAGCGTGCTTTCCACTAGAGGAGAAACCTACAGCCCTCTTTGTGCAGGACAGCTTGGTGTTCTCTTTTTTAAAATCTTTTCTTTCAAGCCACACAGAAATGATGCTATAGATTGTCAGGGATTTATAAATGCCAGAAGCGTTCTCACAGTTTTAATCACAGGATAAACGTGGTGCAAACGAGGATTTTTAGGTACCGGTCTGCTCCAGATGAATGTTACAGACTAACTGAATGTTCCAGACTAACATCTCAGTGAAGTCATTTTGTAACCTCTTTGCAGAAACCATTTATAGCGTTTTATGTATTTATATATGGCACCTCAGAGAACATTTTTTAGTATCAGAGGGGAAAATCTTTTGCAGAGGACTTGAGATACTGGTCAAACCTTGTTAATTAGTCAGGCTGTCAGCTTGTCAGATGAATTATATGGATTTGCAGGTAATAGCTCATTAACAAGAAATAGCTACTGCTAATTATAACAAGGTCATGAAAGCAATATCAGTCTAAATTTATGAAGGAATTAAAAATAATAAGGCAAGTGTCTTTTCATCTGAATGCAGATTAAATGAGTAGTAAATGTCTTTTCTTGGGATAAAGTAGTTGGTTCTGGTAGTTGAAGTTACAGATAGGTCTCTCTTTTACTGGAATATAAAATTAAATTAGAGAGGCCCACTAATTTAACTTCACCCATTATTTAACCATGCATATTGATTCACAACAAGTACTCCTGAGCCCGTACTAGTTATGGTCTTAATATTCTTTTCCATGCCAAGACCTTTGTAAACAACCATGTGTGCAATTACAGAATTCTGCTTTCCAGATTAGCTGGTAAATGGGTTTAACTGCCACAAAATATCATGTTTATAATAGATTACTCTACTCTGCAATTTAGTTTAGCCTAAGGTAATGAGAAATGTAACTTATTTTGAACAAATAATTAACAGTTTGCACATAGACAAATTTTTTGCATATCTAAATACTCCTGGAAGTTTCTGTTTTACATTCGGAAACTAATAATATTGATGTGGCACATAGAAGCTGAAGCACTAGTATGGGGACATGTTTTTTTGGGATGGAAACAGAAGTCATTCCAGTTCCCTTTTCTTCCTGCAGGACATACTATTTTTGAGTATTGTTGAAGTCCACTGCTTAACCACTGATCCCTCTTGCAGGACAAAATTCTGGGTCACATTAAATCCCATAGGAAATTTGCTATTGATTTCAGGAGGGTACACAACTAAAATCACATTTAATATGTTGCTTTGCCAGAATCATAGATATCCTTCTAAAATCCACAAGTCCTGGGCAGTTTAAGAGGTTGCAGTCCCTAAATGTTTGCCTGGCCATCAGGCAGATATTGCTGCCCTGGTAACAGAGACAAGACAATAGGTAGCAAATCCGTGATTCTCCATCACATTTCATAGTCTGGCATGAAATCTTTATTTGCCACCAGCTTCCCTTTAACAACAGAGGCTGTGATCTGCCCAGGTTGTTCTGTCCCATCTTGCTGTGGGATCTATCTCCAGCCCTGGAGAGTCTCTACCACTCCACATCAACAGCCTGAACTCACAGTTCAACAAAGCTCTAATTCTCACTCATGAACCAAGCAGCAAGCTGTGCCCTGAACCATGCCCATTGTCAGAAACGGGGCAGTGGATTAAAAACACTGATACACAGCACAGAAAATCTTGATCCTCAAAACAGACACTAGTATTTTTCCTACCAGACCTAGCTCTGGGCAACAGTTTCTTCCTGGTGGCTAGTATGGGCAGAGGGAGAGTTGATAAAGCATTTTCTGAAGCAGCTTGTAATAACATCTCAATAAAAATATCCAGAAAAATTAGCACAACAAAAGGCAGCTGTTATATACACTTTCACTGCAGCAAATTGAGATTTCCATTTTGCCTCATGGTTCACTGCAATCTCCTGTATCTGAAGATTTCTGCTATACTGCCAAAACCCAAAGACAAGACATTTCCTCTATGAAATGTAACCATAAGCAGTTCAAAATCTATCCTGAAGTTCCAATCTGTAATATTTTTAACTATTAGTACTGAACACTGAACTCTTTCCCTGCCAACACACCCTCCCGGGCAACAAAGCAAAAAAAAAATGGTATCGTTTTTAGAATATGGAATCCTAGAGGATAGTTTTCCATGAGGATTAAAATGTCTATTTGGAACATACAAACCTCTGTGAAATGTTTCTCACGGCAGTTGGGATAATTGTTCATTTATCTTGCTTTGGTGGGAAATATTCCCATTGAATTGAATCTTAAATGCTAAACCAAAGCAAGCTGATAAGCGTAACAGAAAAGCAGGCTGTGTGTGGATTTCAAAACCAAAACCCACTTTACCTCTTAGGAAAAGCATTGTAGAAATGTGCTTAAGTCCAAGCTGCAAATTACTACAACTACACCAGCACTAGCAGCCAAGAAAGTCTCATTACTTTTAAGGTTGAAAAGGCAGAGTCAATTTCAAAATACACTTATTGTGGTACAACTTATACAACAAATACAGAAAAAGCAAGGGATTGAAGTCATGCCTGGACACCATACGTGGTGCACATTTCCAAAGTGCCTTTGTGTGTCCAACAAAACACTCTCCTTTTACCCAGTTGCATTTCAGTTATTTGCTGGGCTACCTGCTTCTGTAAGTTACTAAAATGGACAATAAGCATCGATGTTCTGTCAGTGATGAGAATCTCCAGTGACACTGAGCTCCCAAATCAAATTGGGAAATAATTGTTCCTCCTGGTTATGTATCTCACTTCTTAAAGAAATTCAGTGTTTCACTCGTAAAATTTGTTCTCTGGGTAACTTTTTCCATCACTACCCACCAAAAGAAGTTCTCTAACCTGAAGCCACAGGGCACATCTTGTCAAAGTTGCACAAACTCCACAAAGCCTTATCATCTATTCTGCTTATGGATCTATCTGCATCATGGCTAATACACCACCACCGCTGAGGCCTAAATGTTCTCCAGGGCCAATCTGCCGTTTTGGTTTTCTATAAGTATCTCAAAGCTGAAGATTTCAGCTTAAAGGAATTCACTGTCTGGATTTCACCCCAAACTGCTGAGTGATGGAATCTCACTTTAGGCAAAACACTGTACGTTGAGTTGTCCAACCAACAGCCAAAGGGTAAAAAGAAATAGGGAACAATTTATTTCAACATAAATATTTGAGGGCTTTCTATTTGCTTGAGCACCAGCTTCCTGAGAGAATAACTGCTTCTGTCAACAAACAGCTCACAAACGCCCTCCTGCATCCCTCAGTGCCCTCCACTGCCTGGAGAGAATCTTGCAATTTGCCTATAAAAACAGAGCTCTGTTCCCAGCCAGAATCTCCTCCAAAAAGAGGCTTAAAGGAGAGAGGCTTTCTATATTAGAAGTCAGATTAGGACAATGCTCTTGGTTTTTTATCTAGTCAGTTTTACAGTATAAATAGTAACATACTGATCACTGCTTTTATCACAGTCTGTCAAATTACCCTGGTACCTCCTAAAAACTGCTGCAGCATTATGAGGTAGAAATAATTTTAGCTTTATTACTGAAGTGAGTGTTTTGTTTACACTTAAAGGCTCAGTCTACATTTCATAACAGTCAGAAGCCTGAAGTCATCAAACATGTGGCAATTAAAGGTTTTTGGGAAAGGCAGCGAATGTAAATCAGAGCCTGAAGGATATGTTTGCAGAAAACACGGTGAGTTCCTAGGGATTTCTATTTGCTCTGGAATTTTTCATCTCAGCAGGACTATAAGCACCAAAAGTTTTAATGAACATTAACAAACTATAATTCATGTCTCTATTTCATCTTCACAGCCCTACTTCACATGAGATTTGGCAACCAAGCCCTAGTGTTGGCACCAATCTATGGTGTGCTCCTTGCTCCATACACTGCTCACCATCTGTCCAAGCGACAGCTGAAAAGCTTCCCTGCCCCAGCCCTCAGCACTGAATTCTGCGTGTTGCTTGCAGCCATCCCGTCACGCTGGGACGACGCGAGTACAGGCCAGGACTGACCTGAACCAAACAGTTGGCTGATCCATCTTGCATGTTTCCTACAAGAGAGTGGCTGGAACAAACCACTGATGCACTATTGCTGGGAGGCCATGGCATTTTATTTAATGGCTGATTACTTAAAACATTAAATGCAATGAAAGGAGGACCTGTGGACCCCAAAAGGGAAGCGAGACATATAAATTTCAATGAAGTTTTAATGGATATTCCCAGGACCATCTTGCCTATTTGATGAAACCTCTCATTAGGCATTTCATTTCACTTTTTTTTTTATCCTGGAAAATCAACTCCAGGTTTGATGTTTAACTCAGAACTTTTTTTTTTTTGTACAGATACTTCATTGGGCTGGTATACTCACATAAATAAATGTACAATAGATTGTGTGGGTGTGCACTGATACTCAAGGGGCAGGGGGAAGGAATACAAACTCAATCATGAGAGTCACAGTCAATTGCCAAAAGGAACATCAATGTGTAAACGTAGACCAAATTGGTGGTAAAGATTTATCTGAAATGGCTCTGCCTGTGAAAGGTAGTAATAAATACTATAAACACCTAAATATGTGTATGTTTTAGCAGGGAAATTCACAATGAACTTAACACTGGTGATTATTTTTCCCACTTAAGAAATGACACGAGCAAATAACAGAAGGATCTATGTGTCTCATGTCCTAATAGATAAAGAAAGATAAGAGCGATAGAAATGTGGGTTTTACTTCTAGTTTTGCCACCAGCCTGCTGAGTGTCCTTGGACAAGACTGTGGGTGCCAGTTTATCCATCTGTAGAACACTGAGCAGCTTGGTATAAAGTTTGGTGCTGGAGGCACTTGAGCAGATTTGCCCTGAGTCAACTTATCTCTAGCACAGCTGGTGCTGAGCTGGAAATACTGACATCCATCTGGATTTTTCTTGCCCTTGCAGATTTGCCCGACTATCCCTGTGCTCTGCTCTGCAAGGCTCTCCCAGCAGAGGTACAGTATTTTGTGGGCTGAACAATGCAGAATTGCAGGACCAGCTTGAATCTGGTGCTGCTCCCAAGCTAGAAACTTCTTCTAAAACCTGGCTGGTTGGGCAGCAAATACATTTACATCCAGATGGCCTTATTCTCCAGCTCTGAATGGACCATTCCCAAATCTACACTGCCCCCAGAAGAAGTATTCAGCATGTCCACCTCAGACTTCCCCAGGGTCTTCACTGAGGGACTACAGTGCAGAAAAGCTCCAGGCTGGCTCACTGTATGCCTCAGCCCTGTACTGCACAAAAGCAGTGAGACCGCATCCTGCCCAGGAAAACCAGAGAGCCAGTTCCAGTTCTCTGCCACATAGATAAATTGTAGTGAATGTGTAATTACTTATCTCCTCCTGCTGAGCCCTACAGATGTCATCAGGGAGAAGATGTATAGGTTTGAATTATTATACTGGAGGAAGGGATTTCTTTTCAGTGTCGTAGAACCTGAGTGCTACATCTAAACATGCTCTGTCAAAGCCTTCTTGCTTGTTCATATCATTGAAATCAACAAGGCAGACAAGATTTGGCCTGCTCTTACTAAGCTAGAAGTCCATTTTCAAGGACTATATTCAATGATTCCAATACATGAGTCTCCAGTGAATCAGCATACATTTCAGCATTTTGTTTTATTAACAACTTTGGAAGTTGTTAAACACCCAGTTCTTGCTACCTGAAAAACAGAATATGGATGGAGTAAAATAAATGATCATATGAATGAGTGGTGTCTTTGTGGGCTGGCTAGTTAAGTAAAAGTTTGAGCATTTACAGAACTTAGCTGTGAACCTCCTACTAACTTTAGGGCTTTAATCTGTAGGGATTTGGCACAGAAACTCAGCATAGCCTCATCGACCAAGTTTTTGATCTCTTAATTTCTTCTTACTGCCTGCACAGTTGCCTTGAACAAATTTTCAGCTTATACTCTGTACATGCAGAGTTCTCTCTCTGCTTTAATCCTTAACGAATATCACTAACAAAAAGAATAGTTATACCAATACAAATGGAGACTTTAAAGACAGTCATAACATATTCTTGTTAATCAATTGATTTCTAACAGATTTTTATTTGGTTTATACTCAGCTGGAATCTCAAGACACACAAAGGGCAGATGACCCTTCATGATTTAGCATCACATCTTTTAGATGCTTTGAAAGTCACATTTCTTCATTTTAAATATTCATTAGCATGTCTCTAGGAACATTTTTCACTTGGTTATACTAACATGCTCTGACAAGTGAATATAATAATGAGATTCACAGTCCAGCTGTGAAACAAAACTCTTAAATTCTATAACTTCTGCCATATGAGCAGTTATGTTTTGGCAGGTTTGGTGACCTGCTTTGACTTGTCTGTTATCCATTTGATCTCCTGTAAGAGAAGTATGAGGACCCTTCAAAAACCATGAGACATGTCTGCCTGTTCATGTCATTGTGAAGAGCCTGTCCCAAAACTGAGGAGTTCCTGAAAATATGGACTTCGACTATTTCCTCTCTTACAAAAAAATGCAAAACCTAAGAGAATAACTTTGAATATGAACGAGGATAAGACTAAGCCTTAAGAGTGGGAGTTCCAGAAAATGGGTTGCAAGGATGAATACTCATACTATTCTATGTTTTCTTCAATAACCTGAAAGTGAACAGAAGATTACTCATTGACATATTCTCAGATGAGGAAGACAAGCTAGTGACAATGATAAGGGATCATTGGCAAGCCATGCTCAGTAAGATTAAGTTCAGATTAATTTAGCCAAATACAAGGCCTTTAGAAACAAGAAACACAGATCTACTTGGAGGAAGAACATCTCTGTGGTTCCAGAAAGGATCTGCATTATTGTGAAGAAGTCTACAAAGACATGTACCCATATATAGCAACTACCAGTATTATCTTAGCTGTAACAAAATGCTGATTTACTCCTTAATTTGAATTATGAAGGGCAACAAGAAGTAGGGAAGTATATGCAGTACTTGTGAGATCAACACACATTGTGTTCATGACTTGTCTTAGAAAAATAAAAATTGAGAGAATAGCAGAAACAGCCCCAATAGTCACATAGTGAGACAACAGAAATCTCAATACTTTTAGCTTATAAAAAGAAGATTGACAAGTGACTAATTTATACAGAGTAAGCACTTTTCTGGAGAGAAAAACACTGGGTACTTACAGTCTCTCTTGTCTAGGAAATTACACATGAAATAATGGCTGGGAACTGAAGGCAGACAAGTTCAGTTGTGAAACAAGGCATTACTTTTGAATGCTGAGCCAAGCAATACAACAAGTTACCAATTTCTTTACTTTTCAGTTGGATGATGCCTTTGAGGAACAAGCATTGCAGAGACACAAATTCTTGGGTCCAGTCTGAATGTACTAGGGCAAGCTCACATACAGGGGATCAAATACAACAGTCTTCTGGGTTTTTTTTTCTGAACTTAAAGCAACTGAACTTATCCATGTATTCAGACCTTTTACAACTATCAAAAGAGATGTAAAAAAGGTTTGCCATCACTGGTGCAGAGGAAGCAGATGATATTAGCAAATGTTTAGTACTATGGTGTGAAGGACAGCTCATTCAGAACTGCTAGTTCCTCCTGGTGATATTTCCCACAATATCTCATTGGCAATTTTATGGTCTTCTCTGAACTGGGTAAAGTTCTGCTTAGGAGACCTTAAGGAGCTTCCTAAAGCTGTCCAACTTGCTTTTAATATGCCAGAAAACTTGCAATACTACTCTAGATTGGCTCTGTTGTCAATCAGCAACAGACACGATACTGCCAAGTGCAGACAAAACCTACAGCATTCCACTAGAAAAGAAATCCTGTGTCTAAAAGCTCAACAAATTATATTTGTGAACACCTGCTTCAGCACTTCAGGCTACCTGGGTAACCTATCTAGCAGACACCATGAAAGATTCAAAAAGAAAGACCTGGCCTCCCTGGCCACTTCCACTGTACTTTCCTTATCATTTGCACTGCCCTGTAAAAGCTGAATTTTGCCAAGTGTGCAATGGCCAGGGCCATAGTGAAGAGTGGTTCAGTGCTGTGACCTCAGTTGGTTGATTTACATAGTGTCAGGAGCTGATATTCCTCTGACTTCTTTTCAAATGTGTCCCTAAAGCAATAAAATTTCTTTGGCTTCAGAGGTTGCAAAGGAAAACTATTTATTAGATTGACTGCTGCTATTTCATCTACTTAATGTTGTTGGTATAATGCCTCTACTCATTTTTTTTTACTTGAGTTCTTATTTATGCTTGTAAATCTGTGCTTAGCATTTTACATTATTATAGAAATAAGCTTCTTTTAAATGTTCTGCTATTTTTTTATTTATTTTTATCAGCACATACAAATCCTCACTGGCTTAGTTTCCAAGTGAACACATCAACTCCCAATCCCTTTTTGCTTGTAAAATAATGGGTTTATTGTCTGTGGCATTTTGCAAGTTATTTTTCCTTACAGCCTAGTCTTTTTGGGTTACTCATAATGTGCCATCTCAAACTGCCTTACTGGTCACTCAGGAAGATGAGTTCAGCAGGATTTGCTGTTACCAGACTGAGGCACTTGTGAATCACCTCTTTAATTACATACTAATGTTACCAGGGCTCTGTCCTCTGCTAAGGCACCACATTAACGCAGAAGATCACAAACTGCACCTAAATACTTGCTTCTGCATCCTGTTGCAAGAAAGTATGATTGACTGCCTCACCAACCCTATCCACATAAGCATGGCACGCGATTATCCAACACACACTGCTCTAAAGCACACATGAAGGCATTAGAAAAGCATATCCTGTCCCAGCAGTACTACTGGTTTAAATTTGACTTCCTCTAGCAGAGGGAAGCAAATATAGAATGACTAAATGGTCTGGCTACAGGATGTGGTCCTGCATCATGTAAAACCAGGGAAAGAGTTTAACTGCTATTAGAATCATGTCGAGCCCACCATTGCCTGTCTTTAGATGATGTCCTCTTTTATGTATGCCAAGAAGGGGTCAGTGGCTTATTTCCCTCAAATAATGGGATGTTAACAAACGAGTTCTTGAAAAGTTGTTCTTTTTCTTCTTGTCAGTGACTTTTGAATCGAGATTTTCAGCTCTTCCTCAAATTCTAGCAAGAGGGTATATCCTTCAATCACTCTCCCCGAGGAAATGATTTTTGTGTAGCCTTAGCCACTTCTCTCTTTAGCCCTTTGAATAGTTAATCATAGTTAGTCTCTATATAAGAAATATTTTTTTCCTATCTGTTGAAGGCAGCAGCTCCCTATTTTTCTTTCTTAGATCTACTTATTTAGCAGCTCTCTTCCACCTACAGATTTCTTCTTTAAGATCATTCATGTTTTTCTCTAGGGGGAATGACTTCAGAGGAGCTGTTCTTGTCATGAGAACAAATGTTTAAGACCTGAACCCATTACTTTTACATTCCTGACAAGAATAAGAATTCATAGTCACCTTTTGTAAAGTAAGAACTTAAATCTGACTTCTAAGAAGTAGAAAAGATGTTAGAACAGAATAAAAAGCCAAGAAAGATGTGTTTTGTTTTGTTTTTTTTCTCTTTAGTCTCTTTGTTAATTTAACTACATGGACAAACTGGAATTATGAAGTGCCACCAGCCAGCACGGTGGGAATTCATTTACATTACTCTAACATGAATTTAAATTAATTATGATTTGTACCTGATTATGTACATCCCAGTACACAACATTAATGCAGTGCTATTAATAACATTTACAAAGGTTTGGGCCAGCCTAATTCTAAGATTCATCATAACAAAATAGAGCATATTGAACAACTCCAGGGTACATTTAAGTATCTGAGTGAATCAGTACATGGTGTTGCATTGATTTTTCCCACAGATATCTAAATCACTAATGTATATTGCCAAACACCATTTGCCTAAAACATCCCAACACTGAGCGAAATGCCAGGCATCCAGTTAGTCCTTTTAAATTCCAGCAGCTAAGAGGGACTGATTTTAAATCTGTTTGAGGAGAGATGCTAAACATGTGCTAACAACCTTTGCTGAGCGAGAAAGCACTTTCCTGACTGTCATGGAATCCTCTCTGGACATGTTAGAAAGTCAGGCGACGAGTGCAATCCCAAAGGAGATGAAACAGTTACTTTGATGGCATCAGGGTTTTATGGCATTTTGGTAAAATAACAATGAATGATGTTTCCATTTATCAATGGGATTGCCTATTTTCTAATCCCCAAAACACGAACTGTGTCAGAAGGATGACTAATACAGGGTTCAGCATCTGGCTTTACATTTGAAAGTCTTCCAAAACCAGAAATGAGGTGCCAGTTGCCTTTCCCTCTGATTCTGTACTAGATAGTACAGATGATGGATGCTCCACTACCTTCTCCAAGCCACCCTGTCTTCTGGAAGCCTGAACTGAACTGACTGATGAGCTCTGTCCTGGGAATAGTTTGTGACCGCTGACAGTCTTTTGTGATTGTAGCTGGCAAGGTTCTTCCCTGCCAACAGGATGTAACAGCAAATTCTTGTAGCGGAGCTGCAACTTTTGTCTGTGAGTGCCCAGCAGTAAAAGTATCCAGTATTTTCACCCTAGAACCATGCAGAACCCACAAGCTAATCTGTAACAGTAAAGAATACTCTTCAGAATAATCAGATGTAATTTGAGCTTCCGTTAGGACAAAAATATCTTGCAATGTAGCAACTAATGAGTCACTTCTACATCTCTTCCTCCATCATCTTTATAACCAGGAAATTCTTTAGCACTGATCTGACTTTCTCTGGGCAGCTTTTTTACATATTACAAATCTGCTACAAGAGATCTTGGACTCTACTTCTTCATTTTACTACAGTAGTGATGCCAGACCCATCTAAAGCCTCTTCATATCAGCAGTTGTCAGTCTGTGTAGCTTTTATCTTCACAGACAACTGCCACCACTTGAAAAAGAGGATCAGAAAAGATGACATCCATTCTTTAAAGCTGACAGCTGTTAAACAAGGTTCTTACAATTGCCAAAAGAAAGACACCTCAAAGACTGGTGCACCCTTGTAATCAAGCGAGTTGCACGTTTCATTTTAATTCTCAGCTGTCTGTAGGCTTTTTCCTTTCCCAGCACTGCATCTGACAGCTGATTGATGGAGATTAGATGCCACTCACAATTAAAGCTGCAGGAAAACTACACAGATCATGTTTCTTTTGATATCTGTCTCTCACTCTCTGAGCTTGTAATTGAGAGCCCATTTAGTAGGTTACAAACATCTAGACAATGATGATAGCTTACCAAAAGTTTCCCATTGTTGGGATTCAGGGTAAGATGAAAGCCTGAAAATAAGAAGGTTCAGATCCTTATCTACTGTACCAAATGCTTAAGTGCCTTCTAGGTACATGTGCCTCTTGACTGAAGACTCACCTGGTCCATATGCTGTATATTCTCCATGTCCTTGCCCTTTAAATAGTGACGAAGTATCAGGAGGACTGGGCAAAGAGATCCCACAGCGCCAGCCTATGACTAAGAAGATAGGGGCAAAACCCAGGCAGATCTGATGAAGCATCCTCACAGAAAGCTGACCATCAGTTGCCTTTCATGTTGCCTTGAAACTTTAAGAGGAAGGAGGCTGGGCGTCTACAGACAGAGGAATGACAGTGTGGCAGAGGAATGGAGTGCTTTGGGGAGCTGCCATGTGGAGAAAGGAAGATCAGGTCAGGACTGGAGTTGCTGCTGAAGAGTGGGCAAAAACCTGCTCTGGGGAACTGCAAGGGTATGGAAAGGGTACAGCTGTGTGCTTGCTCTTGCTACTGACACACTCATTTATGACAGAGGCAGTTGTGCCATTTCTATTGTTTTCCAGAGTCTCACAGCTCAAATTTTGAGTTGCATCCAACCTCTCCCAAACCCCTGCTACAGCAATTCCCACTTGAACAGGCTCATGGGGAAGTACAGCCTCCATGTGAAAGTGGAGAGGCTCTGAGAGGCTCAGAAACTCAAAATGCTACTGCAGATCTGGAGACAGTCCCAAAGACGGAATGAAGAGGAGCAAGGAGAAAGCAGTGACCTAGTTCAGACCTGTGCAAGACAAGTTGAAATCCACTAGTTTCCTCAAGAACAGGCTCTGGTGGGGCAGATGAAGGACACGCTGTTGTGAGACTTGCTTGAAAATTCCTATTTGCACTAGTTTCCTAATTGCACTGTTTTCAACTACTTTTTATTAGTCACCCTCGGATGACACATCCAAGTTTTGTTTTATGATTCTCTTAGGATGACCTAATCGCATAAAAAAGAAGGAGGTTGTTCATGTCTAATCAGATGGCTGTGTGATTAACTCATTCACAAGCATTTTAAAGGCAATTTTATAAATGCATGTAAAGGCCTTTGTCTCCAAACTTGAAAAGTCTATTTCAGTGTGTGTACACAGCCAGGCTGAGTCACTCCCTTTTTGCTAGTCAGCGAAAAGACATCTTATTATAGGACACTGAACTCTTATCTATTTGCTGGTTGCATTTATAGTTCAGAAAGACTCCAATTATTTATTTCTTTTTGCCCACTGCACAGATTTAGTGCCTGGGGACAGATGAGCTAGGTGACACCAGTGTCAGGCCCGCCCAGAAACTATTTTTAAAAAAAGAGGCTTTTAAACTCAATTTCCTCCTGTACAGAGGCAGCCTTGCACAGTAATATCAGAACTGGGGAGGCCTTGTTCTGAAGTACAGGAGTGCAGGAAGAACAGATGCAGAGCCCAATCATGCCTTGCATCATAAAAAATGTTGTGCCTCTCCTATACAATGAAGAAGGCAGCGGTTTCTGTGCCCTTGCCCATGTGTATGTGCCATATTCTGCTTGCTGCCATCCTAGTCCTAAGTTAGGCTTTCAGTACTGAAACGGTTAGCACAATAGCACTTTGAGGTCTCATCCCACAGTATAACAGTTAAATATTAAGAATATTGCTTTAACACAGAAGTGTTTAAAAACATTTTAAAAAACCTAGTTACATAATTCTTCCTCCTGAAGGAAAACACACACAGCTATTCCACAGCTTTACACTAGGCTTTCCCCCGAGTTTTATAATGTGACTGAGAGTATGAGTGAAGGTAAACACATGGATTCCAAAGGGAAGGGTCGTGAGTCTTAGTAAAAATAAGTTCGATTATGAGCAGAGTTAAAGTAATTCCGGAGTCAACAGCTCTAAGCAAAGTAAAGCAAATGTAAGGTATCATTCTGCCCCAGGTTAGGATTAATTTTGCTGTAAGAACAAAGACAAAACTTGCAGCCAATGAGTGAACGTATTATAACAAAACCTGACACTTAGCAGATTTAATTAAAGTACAGATTTCCTAAATCCATTTTCCATGACTATTGTTATTGTTCTTTAGAAGCTGATTAGGCAATAGCAGATGTCACCACTGTACAAATCTAGATACACATGCACAAATATCATAATTAGAAGATTTCTTGGGTCTCACTAAAAGTTGTCTATTGAAAAGAGGAAAGAGAGGAAAAGAGGGTTTGCTCTAAATACTTTTCAATGTTTAAACCAAAACCAAATCAACTTAGGACCAGAATTAAACAGTAGCTCTCCACCACAGGGAGTATCTGTAGCAAAAACAAAAATAAAAAAGGCCTTGAATTGCAAACTGTTTGGGTGTGAGGAGTCACATGCACCCTGTGTGATGCAGCAGCACACACAGATCCCCAAAGCAACGTGCGGAGGGATCAGAACTGAATGCAGCATAGTCAGCACATGGTTTAACATCTCAGCTAGTGCTGCTTCCCAAACTCAACCTCACTTCTGCTCTGCATGGTGACCATGGTTACAGTATTAGGCTGTAGGGTAAACTACAACACGAGGGACTGCCTTGTAGCCCTACAGTCCCAGAGCCTCATTTTGTTTGAGTGGAGGAGAGGTGGAACCAAATGTCCTGTTCTGCTGAGTTGCTCTGTATAGGGACCTCTAGAGTACTCCTAGAGAAGACCAATATTTGGATTAGCTTGGAGAAGATTTAACCTTGGAAACACCATATCATCCCATGCATGCCCAGCTGAACCAATGAGGGCCTACAAGAACCAGACAGCTAGCTCACTTCTTGCACAAGGTGGGCTCAATGTATGGTCAGCAAGCAGTGCTGCTGAAACCATACACAGAAACTTAGCTGTTCAAGTGAAGCATGAGAGCCTAAATAAATAGAGCTTCACCATTAACCCTTCAAAGCGTCCAGGTCCAAGCCCACCAAAGTAAAAAGAAAGATCTTACAATTTTAACAAGTTTTGAGGAAGTCACCAAAACCATTAGATCATCTTTGCTGCTGTCTCAGCGCTTTTACACTGGGGTATCCACAGCAGTAGTAACACTATATTTCAGCTGTACTTGCATTAGCAGCGTATCTACTTTGCAATAAAGGAACTTTCAACACGTGAAACCAAATTAGTAAAAAAGTCAGTGTCTCCCTTCTGTTTAATACCTGTAAATTTATTTAGCACTAGTGAAATTCAGTTTGTACTGCCAATCTGCATGCCTAACTAATACCAAGGAACAATTGTTAAGACCTTTCCTTACGTTGTTAAATCACAATAAATAAAAGCTTGCAGGGAAGATGCTATTTTGTCCCATGTAAATGTCTCATAAGAGGATTTTCAAAAAGCACCTGTGCAGTCTGAAGACTCTTTGGTTTCCATTGAAAAACTGGGGATATCTGTACTTCTACAGCAATTGGATTTGCTTTGAAAATCCCATCCCTCTTGGCGTGAGTTTCTCTGATAACAGACTGTGATGGGTTTTTTTTTCCACTCCACAAGTCCTCTCTTTACTCTTACTATCATTAGTTAAACTCAATTCCTGTGGAGGAGTCTACTATCACTGACTTCTGATACACGAGCTGAATCAGCTCCTGCATGTCTACAGCTATTTCCTTTTTTTAATTCCATTTCACTTTTGTGCTGAGCTGCTTCATGCTGTTATTGTTATTCCCTTCAACAATGGAGGCAGGACTCTCTGTATCAATGCATAATAGGTTTGCTGTGATAATAAACAGTCTTTTCAAGACATCCTAGCTTCATTCAAATGAAAAGTACCCACTTTGGAAAGACAAACCCCAAAGGTGATTATTACCTGACTTGAAAACAACAAAAAGATGAGAAACCAATTGCTCACATGGGATTCAACTAATATTTAAAAGGTAAAAATGCAGAAAAGATTGATGCCATTTAAATTTTTTACTGGTTCTAAATGACATTTAAATTAAATGATGCATTTGTATGCAGGAAATATCTAAGATTAATAACATGATGAAGACATCAGCTCTTGCCACAGCAATAAAAGAACATTTCAAATGCAAACCACTGAATGGTATTTAACTGTTGCGGAACTGATTTCAATTTCAAGAGCTGAAGGATAAGTAACTGCATACCAAATACCATCCTGAAATTTACAGGCAACTCTGACCCAGGATCCTGACCAGTATTTACCAGGCTGGAAAAATGGAGCACTCTGCTCCACTCTGATGGACAGTCTCCTGTTTGCCCTGGAAGGTGCTTCTAAACCAGGCAAGCCAGTAGAGCAGAGTCAGGTTCACAATGCAACTGGAAGCAGCAGCCACAAAAGGAGTGCTTTTGAAAAAAACGGATGATCCAGCTCAGGATTAACAACTACTGTGTAGCTGTGGAATTTATTCAACTAAATATAAGGCTGTCTGCCCTCAATCGGCTTTTAAACAGTTTTTGGCTTTTGGCCCATTTCCACTTCAAGGCTATTTTTAAGAAGATTTATCTCTCCCTTAATGAAGGCAAGTCCATTTCCTCATCACAAAAAATTCCTTTACATGCCAGTAGGAACCTTCCACATACTTTCTCAGGACTACAGAAATATCCCATTTGTCAAATTCATATTGGCAAAGTAGGCAACATCCCGAAATTTGTCCTTATCTGGGATCATCAGGTATTTTTAAGAGGTTTGGCTCGAGACAACAGATCCACTGGTGAGATAAATCACAGCCAGCACTAGCTGTTTTCTACCCTCAGACAAGTTGGATGCTAGCATAAAGTACTTCTCCAAAGACAGAGTGAAAGCAAAAGTTTAAACTTGTTCTCTTATAACTAACAGACTTCACAGCACAGCTGATCTGTGCTTGAACAGCTTCATCAGAGAGGCTAGATCCAACTGTGTCTGTCCATGTAGGCAAGCCCTAAATAATAACAGTGCACATAACACCTGTGAGAGGCTGGATGTTCATCTGCACTGTGAAAACTTATAACTTGGTCAAATTGACCACATTTTCTAAAGAATGTCAAAATAATACATTCCTGAAATTCACGTTACCATTCCTCTCCAAACCAGCAAGTTTTTGTTTATGAAGCCCTAGTTAAACATATATTTTTTTACTTTGCTTTGCTCCCAGATACATCCGAGTTGTTTGGATTAAAATTAAAATGTTTGTCCAAGGCATACTCCCCCAGAATGGGAAATTTGAGTTCAAAGGTTGCATTTTACCTAAATTAAATGAAGACAAATGAAAACAGTGTTTCATACTGTTAACAGTGTGAGCATGGCTTAAAAAGGATGAAGTCTAAAACCACTTTTAAGCACCACTTAGTGAAGGTGAACACCCACAAAGTGTACATCAAATATGCTGCAGCTGGAAAGAACTAGTAACAAAAGTACAAGATTTCACGTAGTTCATTCACACCTGAAAGACAACTGTCCAGGACTTATTCCAGCCCTGCGGTAGAGGGAGTGAGAGGATATTCATCACTTTGTCAGGTCATGCTGGACAGTCCTTGATCTGTGCAATGAGCCAGGATACACTCTTGTTCCCAAGGCTGCGAGACAAGTACATGAGTCATGTTCCATAACACTGGTTGTGTTGCCCTCATAGATCATCAACAAGTTTAACAAATTTGAAGTAATGAATTTGTCCTGGTTTGCAAATGCCAAATGTGGACTTTAAATGAAGCAGCTACGAATGTATGATACACCTGCTTTGATATGAGTGCAAAGGTATTGATAACTTCATTTTTACACTAAGTGCACATACCATGTTTGCAGACACCAGGAAAAAAACAAACCCAAATCACAGAACATGATGTAAAACTATGAAGTGATTGTCATTTCAATTACAAAATTTGAACCTGCACTGTAGGAGTCACACAGAACTAGGTTTCAGTACACACCAAGAAATAATTCTCAGTTTGGTAAGTCATGTTTTGGACTGTTACCTGACAGCACCAGATATATTCCATTTGCAGTTTTCAGATAAAGGCAGATGATAAGTGATATAATACTGTAGTAATGGGAACATGAACTGAGCTGGTGTCGTGTGGGTAGAAATTAGGGCTCCAGATCAGGCAGCCCTCAGTACTTCTGAACAGTAACTTTGTCTTAAACTTTTGAGGCATTGCCAGTGGGTAGATATGATTATAATGTGCCTCTGTGGCATGAAAGTGTTTAAAAATGTGATTTCTAAATGCTCTTAAGCTTTAAAAGCTCTGCCCAAATAAAGTGCACCAACATTCTCTGTAACAGTCTTCGTGCTACCCACAAAGTAGAAGAGATGCAGAGGAGGAACTTCTGCCACTCTACGTGATAGCAGAAATGCTGATTTCACTGGACCTCAAGTTACATCAGCTTTCCAAAAAACCTACCCAGAGGCTCAATTTACCTACAGGACTCAGGCATGCTTTCCAACATCAACCATATATGTGTCTGGGTTTCTTTTTTTTTTTATTGAGAGTAAGCTTATATTTACTGGTCGATTAATTATTGTTTCCTCTAAAAGCAGTGATTAGATCAATTAGATAAACATAAATCTAACCTGTAGCATCTAGATCACTAGGGTAAATGATCTGAGAAACAAGCAGACTGTGAGTGCCATAAACAACTGAGCTGACACATCCTAAAAGCATTTTGTGTAACTCTCATTCTTTTAAAATCATCCTTCCTACAAGAAGCTACCATTTGGCACATACCCTTCTGCTTTGTCTGAGGCTGTTAGCTGACTAAATGATCATTAATTCTTTGGAAATAACAAATACCTCCAGGTTTAGCACTTTAGTGTTGAAGGGAAAGTATTTTGGTACAAGGCATGCAGAGAAATATGATGTCTGCTCTCTGTTGGGTATTAATATTTCTAATTATCTCAAATGCATATTTTAATGAGGTGGATATGGCCAGGATTTAAAAAAAAATAATCAGTAATTTCTATTTGGGTTGTTATATATTTACTCAAGCCTCTGCGTGGCTAAGGTGGGCTCTACATTCACATCATTAGTTCTCAAAGTCTGCCACAGATCCAGTGCTCCAAAGCTTCCTCTTCAAAAAAGATCCCATACGTTTTTGTGACTGTGTTCATAACTTGGAATGTTGGACCCAAGGTCTTTGGTGTGCTAGCTATAACCATTACTACAAAACCAAAGGTAAAACCTGTCCACTCCACAAGGCTATGAGAGGCACAGAAGCAGGAGGATCCTGCTATGGAGAAAGCAGAGGTTCTATATGAGGATGAAAGCGCAGAGTTTTCACAGTTTCAAGTAGCCAGACCTTACTCCTTGGGTGTAGGATGCAAAGGGGTGATGGCACAGCAGAGAGCATAGGAAAAGGCTGTCTTTCTCAGCCCCTCATTGCAAGGAAGGTCAGGATTTAGCCTTTCTCAGTTGGAATATTGTTCTCAAATACCTCAAACATCAAAGTCGCATTCTAGATGAAACCAAATTTTAGCTTTCTCAACTAATGGTACCAATGCCTTCAATTAATTTCACATTAAGATAAATTTTTGAAGACACTCTGCTATGTCCAATCCACAAGTGTTTTGCACCTTGTTAAAATGGGATTGAAGTGACACATCAGCAGTTTGACTTTGTCTTTTCTCATTATAATCAAAACTTTTTGTTACTTGTCACATCAGCCCACAGGCACATGGATGTCATCAGTAGCTAATGGCTGATTCCTTGAAAGTCATTCAGTGTTCATCAGTCTCCTTTGTTCCTTCAGGCTAATGAAATATGGCAGCTAAGACACTGGCATAATTATCCCATGAGTTGGCTGCACTTCTACATTGACATGGTCTTTTTTGTGCCTTCTCCAAGAAATCATTGTCAGACATTGCAGATGATTCAAAGTTTGAGAAAGCTGTCACCCCCTTCCCCATGGAATTTCCCTGTCTGTGGATTGGGGTTTACCAAGTCAGAGATCTGGGGCCAAGTCCTTAGCAGGAATCTCAGCTCTACCATACCACGCTTGGCATCAAGGGCACAGCACCAGCCCTGTAGCAGTGGGCCTAGTTCCAATGAAATGCTATGAATAAGTGTCCAAAGGTTTCCTCATCTTCTTACAGGCATCAAAAGTTGGTCTGAGTGAAGGAAACCTACATATTAGGATATGATTTTTTTGCTACCTGGAGTAACTGCTGACCTGCAGATCTTTTGCAAGTGACTGAAACAAGAGCTTATATCTTCAGAGTGGCCTCATCTTGCTAACACTGATACCATCAATACTACTCTGTGATCTTAAAATGTATTTGGAACAGAAATCACAACCATGAAGCAATTGTTTCCTCCCCCAAAACAACTTAGAGTCTGCAAAGGACTATTAGAGATTCAAACCTTGCATGAAACCTGCAGTAATTTTCTATGAAAGCATAAAAACTATTTTTACCAATGTCATAAACTATTCAAAACAATATGGATTACCACCAAATCCCTTTACAATTCTGCTCTCTGAAGTGCCAGATCTCCAAGGAGACACACATACCATATTATCTACCACTTTCATGCAAAACACTGGAAAACAGATGCCAGAGAAGAGAACAGGAACTATGTAATTAACAGTCACTGTGAAGTAAATGGGATAAGAAGTTAAATGAGGGGTGGCAGCTGGGCATACTCAAACTTTCCACTTCGTTTTGAAATAAAGAATGATTTTTTTATTTATAGGACAAAATTCAGAGTCATGTTGCAATAATCTGAAGGTTGTCCTCAGCCCCACTGATGTCAAAGGGACCATTTTTTTCTTCAGTAACTGGCCTTGCAGAAATCAAGAGGTGCCCAGTGAGAAACACATCATGTCTGAGCACGCAAGGCACGTAGAATGTACCACACTTGCCAACAGTTGGCAGACTCTTCCATATAGCAATATGTGCTGCACCCATCCACCCCCACACCTATCTTCATTTTTTGGTATGCACATGATGTTTGTAAGCATAATACTGTGAGATTCCGCCAGAGTGACAGTGACAGAATCTGACTTACTACATGGCAAAGAAGGGAACCACTCCATTTAAAAAAAAAAGGATGCAAACTAAGGCATCACCAAATAACACCCAAGACTTGCCCTAATAAATCTGTGTATTACCAAACCCACTTAAGGGAAGCAAAACTCCATGTGTTCAACACTACCTTCCCATTATTGTCCAGAAAAATATCTTAGAAATGCAGTTTAAATAATGATGGTATGAGAGATATCTCTCTTTCATGATCTGTCTGAGTGTAATATACATGACAAATGATACTGTGTCCATTTGTAAAAGGCTTAGAAAAGAGTTAGTGGCTAGGATTATACTGAAGGATTCTAACTTCTGCCTTTTTGGAGCATAACAGGGTTAGGCACCGTGGCATCTCAGCCAGTCAGAACTACGACAGCAACACAATGTATAGGATGACATCAAACTGGAAGATTTTCAGATAGAATCAAACTGGGACAACTGAAACAAAAGCAGAAAAAAAATCCCCAGCAAACACCTGCAGAAAAACTGCCAACCAGTATTCTAAATGGCATGAAACAGATGTGACGAGATTTGATTTTTAAACTATCTGTAGGAAAGTCTTCTGTATTTTAAAAACGATGATTGTCTTTGATGCATCAACCTATAATAATTTCTCTTAGGCCCACAGGAGAATATCTCCTGTATATGTGAGTATTCAGTAGTCTGGAAGAAGTATTGATTTTCCAAGCATTACCTGTAGCAAAGCCTTATTTTAAAAGACAGCTATATTTCTTATGTTGCTATAGTATTAAACTCAGTGATGCTGAGTTATGCAATGGAGGACTGCAAAAATCAGAAATCTGCACTTAGAAATACAGAATATCTATTTAGTATACATAATTTAAGGAATAATAGTCCCATTCTCTAAATCCATGTCTCACAAGCACTTAGACTTTTGAGAAAATAAAGCTAACGTCACTTTCTTCCATCAAGAGCTGTTCAAAGCACACTTGGAAGAAAGCATTCAGAGCAGAGTGCAATGATATTTGCAAATCCCTCTCCATTCTCTAGTATATTGATGTGGTGTGGCACAACGATATGACAAAAGTTTTCCAAAGGTTTCTTCATAGCCAAACATTTACTTTTAAAACCCCTTGTCTTTAGAGCTGAAAATTGCATCCCCGTGCAGCTCAGCTTCTGATGTGATGCTTGGAGGGGATGAGAAAGTGGGCAGCAGGGTGTGTGAGCTGGTTTTGGCACAGGCTTCCCCTAGGGTGCACAGATGGACCACAGCTTTTGATTTACAATGAAACAACAGCCTCTGGTTAAAGCTCAAGTCTGGACTAGGAGTCACTAGCACTTTTCCTCAAACCACCACATTTACAAAGGAAATTTTAGAACCTTTTTCCAGAAAAGCTCATACAGCAGCAGCCCACATCCAACTTTGTTCCTACAGAATTGAAATGGGGCAAGTCACAGAATGGTAAGGGTTGGAAGGGACCTTTAGAGACCATCTAGTCCAACCCCTCTGCAGAAGCAGATTCACCTAGATCAGGTTGTTTCATCGAGCATTAACATAATTTAAGAATAACCATGCAATCCTATTGTGTGATCCCTGCCCCTTATCTGAGTTAACTTTGAGTAAAAGCATTTGCACTTTCCAGCTTCTAAAGATCATGCAAGCTGGCTGGGGGAAAGCAAGAAGGGGAACTTTTCGATTACTTCTGAATGAGGATTATACAGATGAGACCATAAATAATATCAGAGCTATTGAAATGACCTGACAGGACAGTAAGATTTATTTCATAGTTTATCTGAACACTTTTGTGAGTGAGATGATGGAATGAAGCTTGAGCGTTCAATTTAATCCCTTCCTCCCTTTTTTATTGAGTTAGGAGATGTTTAAAGAAATTTATGTAGCTGTTTGAGAGTCAGAATTTTTTGTAAGTGACATAGAAAAAGAGATTACAGGGGAGGAAAAGACGCAGATAACACAATACTGTACATAAGAAAAAATTGGCTTTGCAGTCACTTTCTCTGTGAAGGTAGAGGGATAGAAGGGTTTCTTTTTGTGATTTATCCATACAATTTCCTTAACCGCTGTCTGCATTTGACCTAAGGAGGGAAAAAAATCTCACTCCACAATTTAGAAAAAAAAAGGCAACTAAAAGGACAGGTTGGGAATCCACTGTGGAAATGCAATATGTGGATAAAGAAGTTTCCAGGGACACAGTGTACATACATGAATGTATGCATGCGAGATCAAGTACAGTCAGGCCATGTACATTGTCTCAGTGTCTGCCCAAAAGCAGAATTCAGTTGCACAGCTGTTCATATGTGAAGTAAACTGTTGTTTTCCTTAGTACCAAACTATCTCTCACTTCTCCATGGCTAATATTACACCTTTAACACTGAACTCTCAGCCTAAATCAACGTGAGGATAACAGATGAGAATTTCTTTAATGCTTATGCAAAATCGTTTTTCAGGGTTGTAGGCACACCCACTTGGAAAGACATTTCTCACTCTGAATCTTGAATTCTTTCTTCACCAGCTGAGGTGATTTTTGAAATGGTTAAAAAGCCACGTTCACAGTATCTCCCCCATTCACTTCAGATCTACTGTTCATAGCTAATTAATTTTTTTTCTCACGTTTAACCAAATGGAGAATAATTTAGATTTAAATCCCATATAACTGTAGTTTTAAATACATACTTGCAAGCAAAATATTATACATATGCAGAAATCTGTCTCCAAGCTTATGCATGAAGCATAAACAGTAATAATTCATCTCTAAAGGACAGCTAAAATATGCACTGCTTTGAATTCTTTCAATATTGTGCACAAGGGACTGGTGAAGATAATCAAGTGCCTTATGCTGCCTGGTTGTACAAATCAGATGGATAACAATAAAATTGAAAACAAAATCATTTCAAACACTTTTAGGACCATATGCTCAACTTCACAGGCAATAATCAACGATAACTAAAATATTGCATGATTCAAGGCAAAGAACTGGAGAGACAATCCATGCTCATTATGAAGAGAGTTGCAAAAGCCAAACATACAAGCACTTGCTACCCTTCTTGTGGCACAGCTTTGTGCATCCCCAAAGAGAGAGAGATATATATATAGGTACAGATTCATTCCTTTTACATACATTGAACCCAGATCAGTTGAAAGTCACACAAACTTGCTAATAAATATAGGAAAACAAAGTAATTTTGTCTGGAAAAGATCTCCAAGATCATTGAGTCCAACCACTATCCTAATGTTGCCAAGCTCATCAGTAACCCGTGTCCCTCAGCACCTCATCTACACGGCCTTTCAATATCTCCCGGGATGGGGACTCCACCACTTCCCTGGGCAGCCTGGGACAGTGTCTAAAAACTCTCTCAGAGAGAGTTCATCAAAAANGCCTCATCAGTGCCAAGTACGGGGGAACAATCACTTCCTTGGTCCTGCTGTTTACACTGTTTGTGATACAAGCCAGGATGCCACTGGCCTTCTTGGCCACCTGGACACACTGTTGGCTTACAAACAGTAAGCCAACAAACATCCCCAGGCCCTTTTCCTCCAAGCAGCCTTCTAGCCACTCATCCCCAAGTCTGTAGCATTGTGTGGGATTGTTGTGGACCAAGTGCAGGACCTGGCACTTGGCCTTGTTAAACCTCATACCATTGTCCTCATATATGTAGTGGAAGAAGAGTCAGGATCTGCTGTGAGTTTCAAAATATTCCTGCCAAGTTGCAAGGAGTGGCAAGCATAGATGCCATTGTTTGAATGTAATTAAACAAAATTATTCTGACTTTAATAAAACATTTACATCTGAGTAAATGGCCAGAAGTGATGTGTCTTATTCACATACCTTGTTTTTAGGACAGCTCTGCTGGGGTTGGATGCTAGGTAGGAACATTTCTTAATTTTCTCATTTTCTTTTCTTTCAAGCTCTTTTTTCTCCACCAGTACCTTTTTGTTTTCCTCACTGATAGGTGATGAGTGTTTCTGTAGTTCTTCCTGTCTTTCTCTCATTTCTTTTTTCTTTCTCCCCTCAAGACAGCTTCTTCTTTCCTTCCCTCTAACCCCTGCCACACTTCTTATTGTTTCTTCTCACTTTCTCTCCTGCTGTTACATCATTCTCATTTCACTACCTTCTATAGGCTGTTCATCTCAGAACAGTAAAGTCATACCAAAGAGACCTAGCACAGAACCTTTTTTTTGAGTCCCTGGAAAAAGATAACTCCCCTAACTCCATCATTTTAACAACTTTTAAAACATCATGATGACTTTTTGGGGACTTTTTGATGTTTTAATGCTATCATTATGAAGTCTTCATGCAAATAAAAACTTAGTTATTTTCTGGGTAGCACGTGGAAATATCGACAGCTAATACAGGCAACCACAGTGCTGCTAAAAGAAGTGAACAGAACTACAGTTTTGAAAGCCCCTGAAGAACATATAGCTGACTAGCCACTGTCTTTAAAGTCAGAGCTGCAGGTTATATTTAAATGAAATCCCTTTCAAGATTGTTAAACATTTTATTGTACATAATTATTAAGCTTTAGTTCCTCGTCGCTAGTTCTTCCTTTTTTGGTCTGGGAGAATTCCATTAAATCATACAATTTGTGGCTGATACAGCAACGGATGTAGGATGTTCTGAGTCTATGTAACAGCATAATTGCTCTAATTTATTCTTAATAACGACAACTTGGTCATAATGAATTACCCCTTTTGTCCAAATGGCCAGTGACAGCATATTGCAAGCAAAGGGAGAAGCTGTTTGAAAATGGCAATGGCTCTGTTGAAGTTTGCCTTATTTTCTCCAACAGATGGGAATGTTGGGAAGTGGTAGAGGGCTGGTTGACAAAGCAGCAGCTCACCTTGGGTAAAGTTCACTTGAAGCCAATAAAACTGGGCCATTAACAGCCCTGGATAAAAAAAAAACCAAAACCCAAAGAGATCCAGATTTACTGATTTCCCCGGCAGTTTGCCTTACCTTTGAAAATTTATCTCTACACCTCTGAGAAACAGAGAAAAAGCATCTTGCCTCCAGAGACAGGAAAGACTGATAACACTACTGTATGTATAAAAAGAGCCACAGCCTAAAAGGCAACAATTAAAAGACAGGGAACTAAATGAAGAAAGAGCAGGTGAAAAATCTATGTGCATCTGTTTTCATTTTATCAGGATATCTCAGCACCTGAAGTTGCAGATGATGGTAAAACCGTCAGGTACAATGAACATATCCATTCCTGGTACAGCTGTTTATGAACTTATTTTTCAGGTAATGCAGACCAAACTTGAGATTTGAGAATCAGGACAAGGCTTTATATGCTCCCAGGCAAAGCACAATATTTATATATTGCTTTTTTCTCCTATGAGGCAGAATCAGACCATGCACTTCATTTCCTTAGGAATAGCTCAAAAAAATTTCCTTTTTAAACTCCTTCCTTCACAAAATAGAGAACACAGGGAAAAAAGCAGGTTATTCTGAACACTAGAAACAGCTAACTTTCACAGTTTATTTTTCTCACCGACATTAAAATGATTCAAAATGGAATTTGCTAGCAGAAAATCAGACCTAACTGCATTACAACAACTACTTCTGGAATCAAATCTCTCTTTGCAGGCGTTTAGGCATATGTAACTAGAGCTTAGCTCTTTATTTATAGAGAAATAAACCCAGAAATAGAGACAGCACATAAAAAGCAAGCATAATCTGATATTTTTTTGTGTAAACTCAGACTATCAAAGGAGGTTATTAAAACGATATGTTATCTCTGAATCTTCATGTACAAGGACAGACAACTCTAAGAGCAAGAAATTATTTTGGAATATAAGATACCTTTATATCAGCATAACTATATACCAGGGAGTGCACTGGCATAACTACTTCAATTTTAAACAAAGAAACAACAACAAACAACCTTATTAAATCACACCTTTGCCATGCAGGTGTATCTCCCAGCTATTACCAATTAGCTTGCAGAAAACAAAATGGAAGGTCTAGGGGATATTTTGGGGTAGGAGTCTTACGGTACATGGCATCTGCTTTTTTCTGGAGTGAGACAATCACTCAGTCTCTGGACCCAGTGATCCTAGATCCTGTGGACTTAGAAAACTCTGTAAGATGCTCATTTATATAACTACAGACTCAAGAGCTTCACACTGCACATCCAGTTTCTTTGGAGATGACAGAGCCACAAGAATCTACTGATCTCCCACTTGAGCTCTCTCATTACACAAGTCACAGGATGAGTTCAGACTGCAGGGTATCTTGAGTTAGGCAGAGCCCAGTTCTTGACTTTGGAATCAACACTGGTGGAGAGCCACAGGCTGATGAATCACTGTACTGCTTTATTATCTTCCCTGGTAAAGGCATGTGCTATAAGTCTGGTGTACACTCATCTGCATCAACACACAGTAATCAGATCTTGTTATACATTGCAGCTTAATAGATACAAGACAAAATTTCAATGCCCTCTATATGTAATTCCCAGACTAAGCTACACGGCACTATACTGAACACAGCAGAAGGGGTTTACTCCTCTCAACTCTTTAGCCTTGCTTATGGGTCTTCCTTACTTGCCCTCCATGTACTTGGTCTCCCTGAAGTGCTAACAGCCAGCCCTGTAAACTATTGCTCCAAGGATCCCATCATGACACTAGATAAGGAAATGTAATTTCTTCAGTCCTACAAAAGCTTAGGTACTGTATTAGTCCTTCTGGTCACAGTAGGGCTCCTGAAGCACTTCCCAAGCACACCTCCTCATCCTTTTTATGGCCTCTACTCTTATGGGGATGACTAATTTAGCTCTACTGAAATGCCTGTTGTCTGGGACATCCATGTTACCAAGTAACGTACCATCTCCATTTCAATGCTAACTCAGAAGCAAAGCCTTCACCAGTATTGGCTTCTGAGGTTTCCACTGAAGTGTCCTCTAAGTTTACCCAATCCTTAGCCACAATTTTTACGTCCTGCAAGCTGATTTGCCACATCACATTTGTCAACACTGAATGTGCCTCCTTTAAAGCTGTTATTAGTCATTTTAACATTTTCACAGGTGACTTTTCAACACGATTTATACAAAACAAAGGATTTCTCAATGCAACAAAGCACCTCAGTGCTATTAAGCATTCGGATGACTTCTGTTTTTGAACAGCACTGACCAAAGACTCTCTCTTCTGTCTTTCTTGCATCCCCTAACGCGACAGCCTAACTGCTCTTGGTGGAGCAGACAGAACAAACACAAGATACTGCTGGATGCTTCTGTGGAGCTGAGATCCAGAATGGAACAGCTCCCTCAGCCTTTAAGTAATAGAGAAGGCCTTCACAATGGGCCATCTTCTTCTTTGCTGCAAAATTGTGGCCTGCCCACAAAAGACACCAGCCCATTCCCCATCCTGTTCTTTCATGGCTGGAGCACCAACTGATCTTCATCCATCAGAAATTGCTCCCAGGTTCTGAAAAACAGCAAATGCCACTTCTGACAGATGGCCTCTCATCTGCTCTTAAACAGGTTACAAACAAGGATTTTAACACTTCCATCATGCAAATCATCCCCACCAGATTTCTATTCTATTGACTGGGTTGAATTTAAGCCCATAAATGTGCCATTCTCTTTCTTGTTATTTATTACACAGGTTCCTCACATTAATGTATAAACATTTAAAAATGTCAAAACTTTACATCCCCTGATTAATTTGTTAATTTTGTTGATTAATTTTGTTCTTAATATCTTGATTTTTGATAAATGTGTGCTCATTTGTTCCCTTTTCACCTTCCCTGTTCATTGCTATTTTAATGCCTGTGAGACTATTTCATTCATTCATCTTTGACTTGAGCTTATGAAGTCTCTGGATAGGAGAAGCCCTCAGAGTCTCAAATTTCTACTGCTATGAGCTTTGAAAAGAGGTCCCTGGAATACATTTTCACAAGGAAAATGTGTATCTTAGGAACACAGTTACCACAGGGAACACAGAAACAGCTTTTCCTGATGTGATCAGAGTGATCATGCTGGGAAATACAGTAGAAGGATATAACCTCAGGATTATGCTGCTTGTAATTCAAAAGGTTGCAAGTTAGCATGCCTTAGTTACCTGTGTTAGTGGGACATAACAACTGGCAATATACACATCTTCAGCCATTTACAAATGTGATAGCTTATTTAAACTATCCTTATGATAAAAAACCTAAATAAAATAAAAACACCCTCACTCTCCCAACATCACCAACAAAAAACCAGTACTACAAAAAGAAAAAAAACAAGGTTTCTACTTATTAAATTCACTGCCTATAGAAATGGCTCAGGAAGCCCCCATGCTCACAGAAAGGAAAAGGCCAAATCCACACAGCTGTAGGTTTATTTGTTGTGTGGGTTTTAAGATTTTGTTTGTTTGCTTTGGGTTGTTGTTTTAAAAACAAGAAGAATCACAAGATAGGCTGTGAAGTTCAAACGCTCTCACTGCACTGAAACTTGTCAGAGTCAAGTAATACTAGGAGAAATAGAGTGGTGGGTGAAGGAATCCAGGCTGGGGAAATATACTTGGACCACATCAGGAAGGAGTACTAGCAACTCAAGCCTTACTCTCTAGGCATCAGTCAATGTTTTATTAATGTGCACATCTCTCGATTCTCATTTAAAATGCAACTGGACAACAAATATACATGAGGCTTTATGCATCATACTGAATGGTTTTATTTTCCCGAGGTTAAATGTACCAAAGACTGCCTGTCACACAGAACAAGAATGAACAGACCTCAACAAAAACAGTAAAAAGAAAAATCACTAAGTCTTTGCTTCTGCAATTGTGATTTCTCTTTGTGAATATCTGAGAAACATTCATTCATATTCTGAATGGGAAAAGGCAACTGAAACAGGTGGTCTAGTACTAGATCCATTAAACAAGAGATTTATGCATTACATATCCATCTTGAGGCAATTAGGCAGATCATTTTTTTCCTCTTTTATGGCTTCATTGAAAACTTCTAGCAATAAAGCAATTACAAAGTAACTATCCAAGCATTTATCTATGATATCAAAGACAACCAGCTTTTCTTTGATCAGAAAAAAGCTGCTTCACTTTCCATCCTTAGAACGCACAAATTTAGAGGCAACGTTCACTGTTAAGACAGTGACATAATACTCCCATTGTCCAAAGTCTGAATGGTGAATGATAGGGTATGGACTTGTTAAATCATTGTTTGCTTTCTATTTTGGAACATGATTCTTTTAAGTTTGACTTCAATCTCCCGAGGCAGGGGAACAGCAAGCAGAGAAAGGAAGTTGCCATAAAATGAATCTTGTAGTAAGCTCCTTGCTACATGGGCTGCAAGGGCACTTGCAGCTTTGGGTTTCTACAGACACTGTCCTCATAGGTGAGACCAAAACCTGCAACAAATTAAGATTTTTCAAAACTCAGGTTGATATGACATATGGAGTCAGACAGACACTAAAACATAAATGGCTCCAGCAATCAGATTCAAGTGCCACAAAGCTATCTTTTTACATGTGCCTCACAGGAATAGTGGAAGCCAGGCTGTGACACAGGCCAACAGGCTTCACAGTCTCCTCTACCCCTAGAAGAGACAGAGGAAGGATTTGTGCACTACTCATAGTCCTCCAAAAAAACAAAAACCAAAACCTCAATTTGTAGATTCTTTCCTAAACTCAACCACTGAGTAAGCTGAAGTTGGTTCTCTCTGTCAGTAATCTAGGTAATTCAGGCACTGGGCACAGGCTGACTGAGACCAGACTACAGAGACTGATATAATTGCTTCAGTTGCAAGTACCTGCCTTTGTTGCAAGATTGTGCCTGACCACAGCATGGAAATGACCTTTGGAAGTCATGGGCCAAAGTGGTTATTTCATCATTCTCTGTGGCAACAACTCCATCTGCTTTACAGAAGCTCAGCTACAGAAGTCTCTTATGGAGACCACTGCAGTGATTCGGGTGCTCAACCAGGGCAGAGAAGGCACCCAGGGTGCCAAGCTACAAGACCTTTCACTTCTGTAAGGAGGATTTAATACTCAGTGACCTCTTCTCCAAAAGTGACAAGCAAAGAAGAAAAAAGTGATGTTTAAAAGAAGACTGAAACAAACAGAAGCATGTTTAAGTGAGCTTTTTCTGCTCCTAGGAGCTGCCCTTCCCCTGCCCTCTTGTAGTATGACAAAAAGAAGTGCTCTGTAATGCAGAAACTCTGAAAAGCAGGCCAGAAACAGTCCAAGATGAACACTATGAATATCAAAGTGACAGAAAAGTAAATCAGTTTCAGGTCTCTGGCTTGGTGCAGTTAAAAGCAATGTCAACAATGTTCACTGGGCTCAAGCCACAAATACAAACATCCAAACCAATGAGTCCAACCAGTCACATGCACCAGTGAACCCGGAGCTCGTGCACAGGCTTTTTCTTTTAGATCACTGAATGGTAGTTTTCCTGTTTCCTTTGTCCATCTCCTATGGATGACTGAACTGCAAAGTTGGAAATTGCAAGCATCTGATGGTTTTAAGCTCCAATCCCAAGTCCCCAAAGCCAAACCCTATAGCAGACACTTTACTTGCAGCTTCCTGCAATCTGGCTCTCTCACTCAATAGTAAAACAAACACAAAATGACTTAAAATCACCCAAAGTTGAAAACAAGTTTCCATTTATAACTATGTTTCATGACTTCCTTAGGGATTCTTTAAGGAACTTCAGTTTCAGTTGGAAAAAAAAGCTTCAGTTAGAGCTATTGGAGCAAGTCCACAGGGGGAGCACAAAGATGATGAGAGGGCTTGAACACCTCACGTATGAGGACAGGCTGCCAGCATTAGGGTTACTCAGCCTAGAGAAGAGCAGGCTCCAGGAAGACCTTGTTGCAGCCTTCAGTACTTAAAGGGAGCTTCTAAGAGAAGGCAATAGACTTTTTAGTAGGGTCTGTTGCAATAGGACAAGGGGTAAAATGGTTTTAAACTAAAAGAGGATAGATTTAAACTGAAGACAAGAAAGAAATTTTTTACAATGAAAGTGGCAAAACACCAGCACAGGTTGCTTGGTCTTGTTCCACCCTACATTAGATAAGTTCAGTAGGTTCTGGAAGTGCTGCAGTACATTGTGAATGATGGATGAAATGAAAAATCTCTGCTCAGTGCACAGCGAGTAGCCAACTCATTCTGTGCTGCATCACTTGCCTTCAAGGTACTTAATATGCAACTTTGGTGAGAGACATTCAGAAAATCCCCGTGAGCCCAGATGTCTCAAAAATAAAAATAGAACACTGCAATTTTGTCCCAAGGCTTCAGTTGTTTTTATTCAATTTTAATTTTATATTTGCCTACCTCTATCCAGTGACCTCCCTTGTCACGGTGCATTATGGACTCAAAACATAACCATTTACCACCACTGGTTGCTCAGTTACTGAAGAAGTTTAAGGGTCTGGTTGCTTTGTCTGTCACTAAGCAGGCAGAATTTGCATTATGTGAACACCTCTTTTTGAAACGCAACTTAAGAATGAACAAGTGGTGAATAATCAGCTCCATCACATTTGTTAATCAGGGGCTGCAGAAACACGTTGTTTTCCTAGCACTTTGGGTAGGTTGATTTCTATAAAACATAAACCACAAGCAGTTTGAATTGGCTTCCACTTATCTAACTTACTGTCAAATACAATCTGCTGGGCAGAATTACCATGGAGGATGAAAGACTGGGGAATTGTATCTTGTTAACAATTAGCACAGGTTGGCTTACAAAAATTTACAGCAAGGCTTAAGTCACAGCTTTTGCTTTTGCTGGTTTAGAGATTCATTTCTTCCCAGCTATATTATTATGCCATTTTGGGTTATTGGACTAGGTAGATGGTCAGCTGCTTTACTGTTCCTGAAAGGCTAACATTTCACAAATCTTGCTGTGTTATTGCTTTGTCTCTCTAGTCTCTTACTCCTGTCTGCTTGTTTGTATCATCAATTTATTATTACTTGTCATAATTGCATAGCAGAAAACATATTTCTTACCACAAATGTGGGCAGAGGTCAGAAGTTGCTTTATTCTTGTTCAAGTACAATGGCCTCTAGTTGTAACCCCATTAGGAACGTTTAATAACAAAAGCAATAAAACAGTTCAATAACTGGATCCACTTCTACTGCATCTCTATAGTTAGTAGTGAGACATAGAAGGAAGAAAAAAGGATTAGCTCTGTCACCACTATTTCTCCCACTAAACTGTTTCCTTCAAAGAAGAAGGCAGGACATTATTTAGAGATTACACAGTGTAATAGTTTTATTTACTCCTTTATTGGTACCGTAAGGCCACACACAGAGCAATAGCTCTTATACATGTAATTTATTACTAGATCTGGAATCTCAACCTAAAGATAACAAAACTTTCCTGAGGAAGAACAGTGACTGCAGTAAGTATTTACTCTTTTCCATATGCCAGGCTCTCCTCAAAGCCCACAGGCCAACAATGTAAGGCACATGTGTAATACCTTGGAAATATGTGACACAACGTTTGCACAGGTCAGCTGTCCAGGCTCCTTTTAGCTTACAAGGTGGTGCTGTCTGTGCCAGGTGTCAGGATGGCATTCCTGTTTCTCTCTTACCTGTATCTAACATCTCTAAAAAGGTTTGGGCACTTTTCTGGAGCCAACATTAAAGCAATATCCACCATGGGAATGCCCTGGGTGCTACACAGATCTGCCACTATTTACCAATTAGCCAATGTGGTATTTTAGTAACACTCAGCTCCAAAAATGCATTTATTTCTACGTACGTAGCAAAGCCCTGACTGCTTTATTTGCTTGGGAGGGAGGGTGGAACTTTTCTAGCAGGCTTTCTATTTTCCACTAATTCCCTCAAGTAGGATATTAAGGGTAGAAGCAGAGCGAGTAATTCCCATCTCTTGGTGGAAAATGAGTCAGACTCGTTATGCAATAGAGGCTTTCACTGATTAAGAAGGGTGCTATATTCAGGTAGACAACTGGCCAGAAACAGATGCTATTTGTGGGCATAACTGAGCATTAGCAAATTGGCTGTTTATTAAAACAGGTGTTTGTGGGGACTCACGTGTCTGACACTGCAGATGTGGCATTCTGCTGAGAGATCGTGTCAGAGAACATTGGTTTCCTTCCCAGTTACACTTATGCTTCAACTGAGTTGATGCAGGAACTAAATTAGATTCAATAGAGTCAGCATCAGCTTTGAAAACTGGTGATTTCAATCAGGGATGTAGCACGAAAATACAAGTTTTTTACTCATGACAGCTGTTCTGTTGCCCAATTTTGATCTCATAATCATTCAATACTGTCTAGTCAAAAAACCCAAACTGTTTAAAAAAGTTTCTCTGTCTTCCATTAAAACAACCAAAAAATCCAACCAACAAGCAACCCCTTCCCAGATACTTCTAGAACTCCAAAGATACAGTCAAAATATACCCTATTTATACCATCAGGAACAGGAGACCAATGGCTTCACAGACTGAAATTTAGCTAGTGTCAGAGCAGAAGCATTATGCTGTCACAATGAGGCCATGCATCGTCCCCTACAGGAGACATCACTCTTAAGTGATACCTGAGTGCTGGGTCTGTTTAAAGTTTTCATCATTTTGCTGTCAATGGCAGTGGGTTAGCTTGGTCAGATTCGCAATATAAAATCACGTTCTGACAATTGTTTTCTATTCAGAGTCAAAATGGAAACCCCTTGAACTCCCAGCGACAAGAAGATGCTATGTCCCTTTCCTGACCTGCTTCTACCCCATATATTAGTCAAAAAACCAACAGTGATCTTCATTTTGGATGTTTACATCATTGCATTGTTTACTTATTTATCCAAAAGACATATAACAGTGGCAGTAGTGTGTAATAATATGCCAAACGTATGAGGCCATGTCATTTTTTGGCACGATGAAAGACAACAATTATTCTACATTTTCTGTGAAGAGGAAAGAAGTTTTTCCTTAAGTAGAACTTCTTGTGTTCCAACTTTTGTCTACTATCCCTAGTCCTATCAATGGACATTACAGAAAAAGTGTTGCCCCATCCTCTTGACATCCATCTTTAAAATACTTTAAGTATTAATGAGGTCCTTCCCTCAGTCTCCTCCAAGCTGAACAGCTCCAGTTCCTGCAGCCTTTCCTCATAAGGAAGATGCTCCAGTTTTCTCAGCTACTCCCCTTGTCAATCTTTGCTGTTCCAAAAGTCAACATATGTCAAACTTCTCATAACAGAGCTCCTCAAACATTCAAACTGATGTTTCTAAATATGATGCACTTTTGAGATGGTTATGTGGGAACACAGTATTTCAAAAATTGCTAATTGCTGCAGAAATTCCCCAAAGCTCTCTCAATCAAGAGATTTTTGTAATTTTAATTAATATGGTCTTAGAAACAAGACGAATGGAAACTCTGAAGGCTATTTCAGTGCTTAAGACTTTCAGGTAAAAAACCACAGGACAGGAACCAAGACAATAATATATATCCATATTTAAAAGTTACTATTCAGAAGTCTTACATTATACAGAAAAAAAAATGAATCTGCAAGGTCAGTTTTACAGAAGCATTGTTAAAACATCTCAGTACACAGTTGACACAAGATATTGCACAAGCAAGTGTGAATCAAGGGTCTGATACAAAATTAGCAGAGGAAACAAGATGCTTGCAAATTCCCAGGGAGGACTTACTGGTGTCTCTTCTTAGAAAAAGCTATTTGAAAACAATCTAAGACAACCATGTCCATTCTTATCAATAAAAGTCATTCACCGGTGGGTTTACTTGTATCTTTTTTGTTTGTTTGTTTCTACAGGCAAAACTATATCCAAATTCTTGCTGAAAATTTAAGTGTTTGAAATCATGAGTTTAGGAGCCTTCTGACTGAAAAGACATGAGAGAGAGGTCAGGTTGTGAAGGGATGTGCTGGATTGTGAGATGCTGCAGTTTGAGCTCCTGAAACTCAGAGCAGCAGCATGCCTGCCTGCATCCAAACAACTGTTCAAACGGAACAGATCCCTTCTCCAAGGAAATGTGCCCACACTGTGAATAACAATTTGATATCTACACACCACTCACTTTGCCAGATGATACTTAGAAAAGCTAAACCACAATCCCAAATAAAAAAAGCACTTGGTCAATGAACCTTAGTAAAGTGTATTTCTTACTGCACACAGAGCAATCTCTATAACTCAGTTTCCAAAGTGAGTAAAGCATGAAAACCAGATGAATTCAGAGGAAATTAAACCACAGATATCCACTGCACTTACATATCAATCTTACTTTATAAGCCTTCACTTCACTGGGGTAAATGCTCAAATGTTCCAAAGCAGCAATGTTTATTAATATCAACAGGTTGAATGATAGGCTGCAGAATATTATCAATAAATTTGATTTCAAATTAATCAATGCAAATCAGGAAATCATTAAAAAGAGTTAAGAGTAATGTAATCAGGAAACAGAAAGCTTGATTTGATCAGCCTGCCCAATCAAAGCCGCTTTACTTTTCAAATCCTGCATATTCAGGGATCAGCAACAAGCCATTCAAAATAGCGTGTCAACTCCAGAAGCATTTAGAGAATGTATCTGAGGAAAGATCCACAGGGACAATCTTTTCTTTCATAAAAAGAGACAATATTCACACAATACATTATTTGTTATTATTTACTTACCTCTCTGGCAGTGAAAAATCATACTTCACACCCCAAAGGTTTTGGGTTTTCTGTTTTTTTTTTCAAAGAAATAAAAATTACTGCATCTAAAGTATTTAAAATCTCAACTCAAACCACTGAACTTGATCAGAGAAACATGGAAAATGCTGTTTGTAAAAACATGATGTAGCACTTGACTTGTAAAGCATGTAACATCATTTGCAAACTTCAGCACTGAGATTACAGCAGTGGCATAGGCAGTTCACTTACATTTTAAATTCTTATAGATATGAAATGAAATTTACTTATGCCTTTTAATTAATGCAGTGTGCAAGACTATCACTGAAATTGGTATCTGAGCAATATAAAGCATCACTCAAAAAATTAAGTGTTTAATCCTATGCTTCTCTGAGCTGAAGTAACTACATAGCTGACTGCACACCAAAGAAATCTTGGTGGATATTTCTCTGACTAATCATATTCATTTGTTCATGGGACTAGGGCCAACCCTTTTAAAATGAATAAGCTTCCCATATAGCATAAGCAGGTAACAAAAACATACTCAGTACTAGAAAGCTGCAGCCATCATTTACTGTGAGGCTGGTTTCTTAAATTAAAAATGTGTGGTAGGAAACGGTGTGACTCTGCTGCCTTTCCACAGATTACTGCTTTCTGTATTTTCACTTTCCAGCTGATTAAGAGTACTGAGAAGTCACACAATGTGTCTTTAGTAGGCAACAAAGGTACCTCTTCATTTCCAGAGAAATCTTGCTTTGACTCTCTTTCATTTAGACTTCATTGAACTGAAATGTCTAACACGAGTGCAGCAAATTAACCTAGTTTTAATGGTCAAGGTTCGATTACCCAATCCAAGTTGTTTGTTTCTATAGGATAGAGACAAACACCAGGGTACTGAAGGTGAAGTTAAGAGTAACATTTATCAAACCTGGATCAAATGAAGCAAAGATTTGGTGAGTAGAATTCAATCTCATTCCTTCTGAAGGACTGTGACAGGTTTGATTCTCACGGCCTCTAGGATCATGACATTACGATATTGAAATGTTAAGAAATAAAATTTATCCCATCACTCTTCATTTTCCACACTGTTGCCTTTGGAACAGATTACAAAGTACAATTTGCTATTATTTTTCAGTGAAGAAGGAAAATTCACGAGAATAGTTAAGTTTAGATTTTAATCTTCACTGGCCACTGAGCAGGGGCGCTGTGATGCATGACCCTGACCTTTCGCAGCCCAGTATATTTTGAATGTTTGCCCACTTGGCTTCTTCCCCACATTTTAGTGAGGCTGTAAACAAGAGATGTGGAATGGCATGCCCAGCAAATCACAGAATGCTGAAAAGGTCAAAATAGTAGTGACGAATGTTTCTACTCTGTAATTTACAGAATATATGAGGCATTCACAGCCTAATAACTCATTCATATGACAAACATTGTAGAGAGAATGTAAAATGGCAGAACATGAATTCCTGCCAGTGACAGTGTTTCTAACAAGCACAGAAAATGGTGCTAACTTTGCCCTGTGGTTCTCTTTTCTCAGCATTAATACTGCCTTTCAATGTACAATAGCAAATGACTGTGGACCATGCAGTCTAATGCCTTTGAGTTTGCAGTCAGGCTCAGAATCCCAAAGACAAGGTCTATGAGGAAAAAAGTCCCGTTCAGAGCCTTCCCTATCTGTACTGCTTGTCGTTCTCAGAGTACTTATCCAATACTAGGTGATATTTTTTGTCACAAATTCCTGGAAACTAGAGAAGTGCTATCCTCGCTTTAAAACCTCTTTTTAAAACGGCATCCCAGTCAAGGTCAAGAGTACTTTAAGAGAACACCTTGCATCTCCCCCTACCTCAGCTCTTATCAACAGCCCAAATCCCTCACTGAACTTAATTTTTTTCAGAACAAAACTTGTGCCCTTTTCTCAGGCACAAGTCAAATGTGGTAAATCTAGATACCAGACAAGAGATCCTTTAGCAATTTCAGCATAGCTGCATGTCTGTGGCAGCTGAAATTATGGTTGTCTTTGTTAATGACATCTTGGTCTCAGTGAAATGCTAAAGATGCACGCTCTGGACTTGCTCTCCCCCAACAGTCGCCACTTTCAGAGAAGATTTTACTGGTGTGAGATGATTAGAATCATAGTAAGTGAGCTAATGCCCTTGGATGAATGCTGTTGAAAAACTGTAAGCCAGGACATACTGCAGTGTTTCTTCTTTACTACTTTGTTGTAATAAAAAGAACACAATAGATTTATCTAAAGCATTGCTGCTTCAAACATAACTGCCAGGGTATCTGACATCATTTAATCATATTTTTTTTCTACAAAGTTGTTGTCATTTTGTCCTCAGAGTATGTAAGATTGACCTAATGTCCACTGAAATTAATAGAAGCAATAAATAGTTTATAGAATTATGTAACAAAAATTTGGAAGGTGCCAAATCTTTCTCAAGCATCTATGCCAATCCCATGGATTCCAATGGATGTAAAAATCATGCATCAGTAGCCAGAATTTGGCCTTATCTTTCCAAGTCCATTAACACAAAAAAAAGGAGAAGTGTGCCAATAAACTGTTCCCTGCCTCACACATGTAAATCTGGATTAACCATACAAAGGGCTGTGGATCTGCACCAGGCTAACAACAGATCCCGGCCTCTCTCAAGTCTCTCAAGTACAGCATTTCACCATTATCCCTGGGAGAAACAGGGATATTAACAACATACCAAATTAGCATCAAAGCATTAGCGGTAATACACTTAGGGTATTTAGGGAACTACTTCTAAACCTAAATGTCAGACAATTTGTCTCTAATATTCCCTGCAGATTAGCACAAAATGATTGTAATAGATGTAAATCCTGCCTCCTTTCATACAGGCACGTCTGGCTGTGGAGTAGTATCCCTTGTGCTGCAGAGGAAGGCAGGTCCTAAAGAATACATCCCTGTTTCCTAGCAGAAATGGCCCTTCATGTAATTCTGTACAGGAACATGACGTTTATGGTATTACAGCCTGCACTGCTAGCAGGGAATGCTTTTCCAGCACCAAGGTTGGGGTCATGTACGCAGCGAGCCTGCAACCTCTCGAAGGGAGGGGAACATTGTATGAAGTTTGCTCTCCTGTGGGAAGAAAGAGGATATCCCAGCTTATTGTGGGAGCTGGTGGGTGCAGTGGAGAGCCCTAGATGGCTGGAAGAAATGTGGAGGAGACAACAGTGAGTGTACCAGCTCGCTCCTCCAGACAGCAACAGTGCATGAGGGACATGGCTGTGACATGAAGACGCAGTGTGGGGAGAAGGGAGGATGGCGGGGATCACATTTTTGCTGGTGTGTGAAGAGGACACTAACCACATGCCTTTTCTGCCTTTAGTCTCACCTTCCCTCTGCTCTGCTGTTCAGTGCACACAGACTTAGATCCCTGGTATGGGATCAGAGTATTCCAACCAGACAGAATAAAGATGTGATGTCCACCCATCCCACACTTAGACCTTGCACAACTCCTGAGTCTCTATGGATAACGTTCAGTCTCTGTTTTGTGGGACACTCAGGGCATAATGTACCCACTTGGATGGGGCACCACAAGCCACTACTCCACTTAAAGTACTATTACTTTTAATAATATTTATATAGTACATTACAGAAGGAATATTAATTACAGGACATTCTGATAGGAAAAGGAGTTGTGTCTTGAAAAATTGGATTCAGCAGGTAAAAAAGAAAGGTTGTTATTGTATTTCCCAACCAGAAGAAATACAGCATACATATAGATAACATCATCTCCTAAAGGCTGTTCTTTATAAGACTCTGGTTTCATATGCTTATGATTTTATGCTGATAAATTTGTTAGGTGAAATGAGATCTGAGATACCAGTTAATTATCTTAATTAGAGGGTTTTTAAATATTGCACGACAGGAAGAGGGAGAGAACTGCTTCAAAAGTGCCAGGCATTCTCACAGAATGGGTGAAGAGAATGGGGTGGGGGGAACAATATTTCCTTCTTTCCAATACCCCCTCCTTTTCACCCCAATGGAAGGGACATCCAATTTGATGGCCAATAGTGTCTATACAAGACATTCTCAGGAAAATCTTCCTGAGTCAAATCAGACTATAAGATTTCAGACGAATCAGTCTCAACATATTCTGTGGCAACTCTGGCATCAGCTGCAAAAGTTCAGCACACTTTGTGCCCACGTCTCACTCTCACCGGGCTCTGAAAATTCCTTGCAAATGTATATTCAGGCTGTCACAGAGTGACAAAGGGCTCTAAATCTCAACAGAAAAAGCAGAGAGAGAAAAAATTACTTTAAAAATAATAATAATTTGCAGCCCTTCTTGCCCTCTAAGATTTAATTTTGTACTCCCCTGACACCCCTTGGCCTCAGCTTCATCCTTCTCCCAATTCAGCATCTTTGCTCACTCATGGCCCATTTGGGTCAGGCCATCTCTGATTCCTCAAGTTTTGTCTCTTCTGTGCTGCCTCAGCTGAGCAGAGGGAGCAGGAGCAGCGCAGGGAAAGAGGGTTTCTGCCTTCAGGTATGTGCAAAGCTCTAGATTTGGCCTAACTCACAGAAACCCAGATCTCCAAATAAGAGTCCCTGCTAAGACTTAGGCTGGACAATGTCTGGTGGGAGCTGAGGAAAAGGTGTGGTAAGCAGCTACCAACATCTAAGATTCCTGTTTTTTTCTACATATCTGCCACATTCCTGTGTAGTCATAATTTGTGATTAGTTAATCAAAGAGCAAATCGAAAGGCACATGTACAACACACACCTGACCACAGAAGAGTAGCAGTACTCTTTTTACACTGCAAACACATTAATAAGAATTCCTTCCCAAGTTTGCCTTCACTTGCTCTGCTTGAAATACTTTACAGTTCAAAATATCCGTATTTTTTTTTTGTCCAAGATACTACCCTATTAATCTGAGATGTTTCTCAAATACCTGTATCCTTAAATATGAAGAAAACACGCTTTAATTAGTAAATCACTAATGACACTGCTGGACTGTTGAATAGACAGGCTTGGTATGAAACAGATGTCTCAAAGATTGTGCAGATTTTTTTTTTGGGTCATTATTATTTAATAAGAGAAGTAGGGTCTCAAAGATAATGAAGACTGTGGGCCATGAATGTGTTATCTTAAAAATGCTAGCAAATGCATGAATTTTCACTTCCCAAATGATGCCTTCCAGTCAGTGTTTCAAGGAAAGAGGAGCTTTTTTAAAAATGTCCCTATTTTTAGTCTACTCCCATACCTGTCAGCAGATCTTTGTATATTCCCTTGCACTTGTTTTACAGTAGCTCTATTGATCTGCTTAATAACTAGTCCCAAGGAATTGCACTGTTAAATCTTCTAGAAACAAAATCTTTCTGAACAGGTCAGCTATTAGGAAAAATGAGAATCCTCATAAACTATGTGTTTTCCTCCTTCAGCATCTTTAGAAGCAGAGCAATGACCATGACAAAAGTGAATTAAACCCCTTGACATTTTCCCTGTTCAGTAAATGAATCAACATACATGTTTCTTGTTTTGTTTCCTAAGATTCCTGATACATTTCTTAAGTAAATGTCTGAAAACAAAACCAGTACATAGTTGAAAAGCAAATGATACATAAACGATATATTTAATATATATATGACACAAACATGCAAATATTTATTTCAGTCTCAACTAATGAATAAGGAAAAGACAACTTAACATAGCAGTCACTGGAACACATGGTACAGAACTAACAGACAGACTTAGCTTTTATTTTGATGTTGTATTTTTAGCTATTTGATACTTTGTAGAATACACAAGGGTAAAATAGCAGCCATGGTACAAGCAAGCTAGATGACTCTGGGAGCTGCTTATATATAGACTTGCTAGATAAAGCTCCTACAAGATCCTTACATATCCTTCTCTGGTCAAGAATCAGAAGGTTTGTTTCTTTGACAAATGCATATGGCCCTGCATCTTGCTTCTGCAGCAGCTGAGAGCTGGCAGTGCAATATCTCATAGCCACCTGTGTATGTGCCAGCTTTTGGCTCCATGGTGCTACCAGAATTGAGCAGATTTAGAGAAAAAAAAAAAAATCTTATTCTGTAATTATGTAATCAAACCACGTCTTTCATTGCAAGTTCTCAAAGCACGAGGGGTGAGCAAAGTTAGCTGGAAAAGAATTAAAAGTAAATCCAGAAATCAGCAGTGATGTACCAACGTGTCATCTTAAGACTTAAAGCACACCACACTCCATTTCCCGTTGGAACAGCTGTATGTGGAAACAGACCATAGATCTTTAAAACTTATTGCAACACAGCCTCAACATTTCTGACTAAGATTTTCATATTTTCTAAACTGCATAAGGAGCTCTCTAACATCAGGGACTTGATCTGAACAGTCCATATACACACGTAGGTTTATACGGTCAATCAAAGCAACAGCAAGGTCCTGCCTGAAAAAAAAGGGGTGTTTGAACAACTACTTTGAATCCCAGCAGCATAAGATTTACTAACTTTCTATTCAGAGATTTACATTGGAGACAGTCACATTTTACAAATGGAGTTTGTAGAAGTACAGAATTACGTCACAAACCTCTTCAAATGCAATCTTAATGGCCTTCTGCTAAAGCCACACCACCTCCTAGGCAGAAGTGCTGCACGTATTTTGGCTCATACCATCAAATCTGATATTAATGTCATGAAGACAAGTCAGCGCCTCTTTTTTTTTTTTCCAGGAAGAGAATTATCAGATTAACGTCATATATTTGCAGAAACATAGACTATACAGTATAAATAAACAGGAGGTGTTAAAACCAAGATAAAGAAGATCAAATATGCTCCGTATTATGCCATCAAGATCTATTACTACACTGACTTCAATGCAAAGAGATAAAAAAAAAAAGGAAGGTTTAAAAATGTTTTTATGAAAAGCAAGCAGCTAATGAACAATAAAAAAATGTTCTGTCATTATTCTCTAGGTTGGCTCAAAGAAGAAGTGGCTATCTGACCTGGTAAGGCATCTGAGATAGTGAATAGTTTTCAACTATTTCTCTAATCCTCTGGGATGCTCCTTTGTCCTCCTGTCAATGCTCCTCTTTCTGGCTGTTTCTCCAGCGTGAGCAAATACAGAAAATAAGAAAGAAGCAAATTCCAGTTTCTGTTTCTCTCTGACCTTGGTGGGGTTGGTTTTGATGTCACATTCCAAAGAAAAACGGAAAAAGCAAAAAGTATATTCATGCTCCCTAAGAAGAACAAGGCAGGCTCCGGACCACGTTTGAGGCCTGAAGGAACACTTTTATCCACTGTCAGTAAGAATTGTACATACCTATTTTCATTTCAATCTTCTTACAAAAACTGAAAGCCAAAAGGTGAATGCTGAAGTCTGCAATCAGGTCAAATAAACCGATAAATAGTTAGGCCACTGCCTAGAGTTCTAGGAAGATTTTACATTGCATTGTGCTAATTATTAAGCATAAAGACAGTAAATAATTAGTAATCTCCTCTGCTTATAGAGCAAAGACAGCTACTTCTTTAAAGATTAGTTTTCCAATAGAAATCTAAAATAATCTCTGCAGAACAGCTGATGGATTAAACTCCATTTCTTTTGTAGTTTAGTGGCACATTCATCCTTGCACAAGCACTGAAGCAGCAGGCACGTTGGGTGATTTGACTCCATGGGCTAAAGGCCCCATAAAATGCAGAAACTTGGCTTTGATTTCTAGTAAAATACTGAAGAATGTCACTTTTTCAAAACTCCTAGGAGCTTAACAAGATTTCAGATAAGTAGTCCAGCAGATGACCTTATATACAGCTTTCTTCTCCTATACTTCACTGCAATAAAATGGTTTGCTTTCCTGCAAAACTCTAGTACGTAAGTAAGGGTCTGCAGCATGTGGCAGAGGTCAGCACAGCCTCCCAGCCCAAACCTGCAGGTGGCCTCTACAAAGTGAAGGTGCTTCCTGAGAATTTTCTAGCTCTATCTGCCATTTAAAATCAAGAGGGAAATCAATGAAGTTCATTGCGTGTTAAAGAAACAGGTGCCTGTTCTTTCATAGGCATTAATCTTTTATGCATAATACAAATATGGTTTAGTGGCAATAACCAAACCATTAACATATCAGAAAAAAAAAGCACCATATGCAGATTCTCTGATCTTAGGGGACAACTAATGGATTACATTCCACCATATAAAAATGCAAAATTTATATTTCCCTCTAGAGACACTCCGCAATCCTATTACTGAGCATATCATATCTCCAAGGAGAAGAAGGGGTTTGTTTGTTTCCTTTTTTTTTTTTTTTTTAATCAAACCTCTTTTTAATCAGTCAGAACAAAATGCTTTCACGCAGAAAAGAAAGAAGAAATTCAGTGCAAAACCAAGAGAATCCTCATGGAACAGGGGAACTTGGATGAGAAAATGCAGATGGAATAAAAATAGAGGAAACAAAGATGTGTGCCTTTGAGTGCTTTTATTACACAGATGTATGCAGGGACAGCTTGCTCCCAGAGGAAATAATGAGAAAGTTGACTTTTAAGAAGCTGGACCAGGAGACTAAAGTCAGTCTTCTGGGTTGATCCAAATACTGATTTTTGGGGCTTGGTGGGGTTTTTTTTGTGTGTTTTGTGTGTCGTCCCCCGTTCACCCCCCCTCGCCGTTAATTCTGGTGTGCTTTTGATTATGGCTTCATATCCATTTTGTGTTTTCCTCTTTTAGGGCCAGTTTCTGTGTGTCCTGTGGAGGAGAACCCAAATACAGACATATGTGCCTGCTGGCAGAAGTCACCTGGCACTGGCTGCTTCCCAGTCCACCACTGTCTTCTTCCTGTGCAAGCCCTTACAGAATCCTGACTCAATTCAGGTATATGAGAGAAAGCTAATCTTTAAGATTAGCTAAGGTCACAAATGATTTATATTCTCACCATGACTCAACAACCATATTCAAGAATTCAAATCCCATTTCTAAATACTTCACAACACCTGAAAAACTTTTAGGCACTCAGTTTAAAACCAAGGATATGCTCCGGTAGGACTCTGTAGGGTCTCACAGAAACAAACAGCTTCATCACAATGTTATCAGCCCACTTAAAATGTTTCATTCTGACTTTGCTTGCCTTCAAACACCATTCCGCTACTGAATCCTAACCAGCTTTCGTATAAAAGGAAGAAAAGAGTCAAGATCAAGTAGGAGGGAAATGCCACAGCTTCAACACAGAGGGAATAATCCACAACACAACTGCAACACGTCTTGTAATTTAAGAACATGGCACCACGGTCCTCAACAGCACCTTCAATTCTGACTCTCAAAACTAGAAATCTATTTTCAAGTTACTGAAAAAAACCCTCTGGAACTTCAAAGCCAAGCAATTCTTTCAGTACCACAATGCCCCACAGTTCCCCACAGTTAGCAGAACTCTCTGACATTGGAGTTCTCAACATGAGAGGAAATACTGTCTGCCAGCTGAGATTTGGAGATGTGCATTCGCAGAAGAATATATAACAGGAGTGAGAAGAGCATGCAAACATTTTAGTCAAAAGCACTTTCTGGGAAGCACTCAGAACAATCTGAAAATGCACTGTTTTACATGGACTTGTAAAGGAATCAGCACTTATGAGAATATTTGTTTTAGGGTGAACATCAACTGATCAATACAACATCAGTATAGACGTACATTACTCTATCAATCATATTAAAAAGAGCAGCATCACTTTATATTTAATACCCAACGTAACCAATTAGTATCGCCATCCCCTGATGTTACACAAGTTCATTCCCTTAAATTGCCACGGCAGTAAATTCTACAGTTATAAATGAGAAGCTGCAAATTAATTTGCATGTAATAACAGTACCACTAAACCTTTCTTAACACTTTCAATTTTTCCCATCTGCTACCAAAGTGGAAGTTTAGGATCTACTGTTCCCAGAAGGGGACTTACCCAGCTGGACATCTATAACAGTTGGCTGGTTCTCCACGGGGAACAAAGGCTTTGGAGGTTTGTCTGTGAGTAAAGCTAGAAAAGAAAATGAGAAAATGTAATGGAAAAATGAGACCAATGATTGCAAAAGAAAAGCTCTACCATGTAAGCACTCAAATGTTTGTACACTTGATAGCATATAGACGTTTATTACAGCATTGGGCTGTTACACAGCCAACGTGTTGTCTCTTTCCCAGGGTCTGTGGTGGCCCACTGGTTCAGTACAAACGAGCTATTTCAGAAAGTTAATTTTTAATACAAAACAGAAAAATTCAATTGCTTACTTGTAATCTACATAGAACAACTGGATAAAGCATTTTGAATCCTCACCTTGCAAAGTAAATACACTTCAAATGCCAACCAAATCCATTGCAGTGTGACCTATCCAAAGATGCCTTATGCTTGCCTCAAACAGTATTTAGATGCTCAAAGAAAACTATCAGGTCATTTTGTTTCACACCTAGCTTACACTGCCACCCAAGCAAGTGGGACACCTGGACCCTCTTTCCTCAAAGCCCAAATGGGGACACTGCCTTTTGCTCTACAGAAGCACCTCCATGCAAGAACAGGAAACAACAGCCCAGCCTGAGCCTACAGGTGACTGCTGCAGCTGCTCAGACACATACTCACAGAGGATCAATTCCATGGCTGAAAAGCACAGCTACAGACAGGCCTCATGGCCTAGGTTGAGAGCTTTGTCCCAGGATGTTGCAAACAGAGTTTATAAGTTGGGGCTAATTTGAAATGAGTGACTGAATAGTACTGGAGATGGGGGAGAACTGTTTTTAATCAAACACAGCATCTTGCACCACATGAAATCAAACATTTCAAAATGACTTCAAAACTTTTCCAGTTAAAATTCATCACCTGAAATTATTTGATATGAGTTTGTTGAATGAATTTGCATTTCTAAATTAAAGATTAACTGCCTTTATCTGAAACGCCTGAGCGCTTACTGATTTGATAGGAAAAAAGCCTACCCAGAGGTTGAAGCTGAAAGTTGCCCATGGCTAGGGCAGCAGGTCTCCCTTAACCAAGCAGAAGTAGCTTGGGCTTTGCAAGCTCCTAGCCTATGCTCCCAACTCAGCCTGAGCCATTGCCGTGCTGGGAGAACACCTCTCCTCCAGTCTACTTCAGCATGAGCCAAGGGTTCAACACATCTTCCCACAGGGTTTAAAAGAAGCTGGCTGAGAGGTTGAAGCTGACAAGCAGCAGTCACCTGTTTCACTAATGTGGCTCTGATAAGCAGATATTCAGTCACAGCTGTATAAAACTGGAGATAGCTGAATTATTCTGCTACCAAAAAACCAAAAAGGTCAACCTACAAAACATTTTTACATCCAGATTTACAGGAAATGACAAATCATATTAAAGAAATACATTCTTGATTTTCCTTTACAGCTGACACTATTTTTTAATCTCCTTAAGGAGTGATCGTCAGCAGTTCCATTTAAATGAAAACAGGGTTCCTTCTCCTGATGCTACGGCCATGCTTTGCTTATCACAAAATAGGCATTTCAGTAACAAGCCAACAGCCAACATTCCAGATCAAAATCACGTGTGTTTGGAAGAACTTGTACAGTTTCCCCACAAGGACAACACAGGAGTCTCCAAAGTGATTCAAACAGCATGTTATTAAGATAAAACCACAAGCAGGGCTCAGAATGAAAGATAAATGGGAAATTCTGTTAATGGGAATTCAGCAGTTCAAAAAGGCTCATCCCATGCAAAAATCACAAGACTGACCCAGAAGCAACATCAAGGCTACCTGTACAACCACATTATTTGGGGATTATCCTGTGAGTAGAAAGCTTCTGGCAGAAACAAATAATTAATTTGCTGTGCTAATGTACCAAAGTCATCTAAATGTCATTAGAGAATACGACAAAAGTACAGACAAATCTCCATGTGTAAGCACAATCTAACTACTTGCTTTTTAAGGATTTTCAATCCTAACCAAAGCTGAAAACGTCTAAGTAGGAGTTTTGGGCATCAAACCCAAGAGACTTTGGAACACATTCAACGGATGATTTTTTTTAAGGAATGTATGCTTTTAAATGGCTAAAAGCTTTTGAGATGCTCTTCCTCATAAAATCCTATTGCATCCAAGGCTGGAAGCAGAAGGGAAAAGGAAGGTACTACAAAGGTATTAAAAGTTTAACAGTGTCTTAACTGCCTCTGTGCAACTTGTGTCAGTGACTCCATGAAGGAATGAGCCAAAAATCTCTAGAAAATGCATCTTGGCTTAAAAAGTGCACAATTCAGACTTCTTAGGAAGGCAACACATTGGCCTGTATCTAGATGCACAAACACCCCAGATGCTCAGCACTGAGAGAAGAGAATAACTACTGACAGCAGCTTTTTGCTGCAGCTTCCACGTGGCCCTGCTGCAAAGTGTGCTGGTGGGAGTGGGAAGGTCACAGTGGTTGCAGAGGGTTTTGGGGATCTTAATCCTAGTACTAACAGAAGCAAGCCCTTCACCCAGATTAGGTCAGAATGAACACTCTCACTGACCCTTTACAGAACTCCTTCAGGAAACACTGTGATGTGTTTAAAGCTCAGCAAACACACAAGACCTCATAAGTAAAGGCTGAAATTAAGCAAAAGATCAGCTGGAGAATGCAATTCTAAATAACTTGATATACTTGGTAAATTTTATTTTGCTTGGTGATTTCAAACCACCAAAACCTTACATCCCAGTTTAGTGTGGTCCCTTGTCCTTTGTGATGGACCTCAACAGAGTTTCTCTTTCTGGTATATAACATTTTTTATTCCTTAGTGGTTTTCCTTAGATTTTCAGGCTTTTGTTGCTATCTTTAAGCTTTCTTGTACTATTATTTTTCATCTCTGGTACTAAGCTGTACTGTATATTTTGTAGGACGTGGAGAAAGCTTGCTGGAGTAGCTGCTGTGCCAGTGTGCTCAGGCTTTCCTTGCTTTATGTTCCTCCCCTGCTTTAAACCCAATATGACCAGGGCTTCCCTCCCTTTCCCTTAGCTTTACTTGCAGTCTTCAGATGTCTTCTAAGTGTGCTCCTGCATGTCACATTTTAAATGGTTGTATTTTGCCATATTGTTCTTGGAGAGTAATCATTATAATGAACTGGCAGCCTGTCAGAGCTCTTTATGTAAGAACTGAAATGGCCCAAAGGGATTTTGAGTCTAGTAGGCAATGAACTGCTGACTCTTCAATGTCATGTGTATTTACAGAAAACAAAAAGCTATTCTCATTTTAGAGGTCAGACAGCAGATCACTTTTCTGCTTATAGCATTCACTTTTGGTCCTTCTTAAACAGTAAGGCAGTACAAGATATTCTCAGCTATAAGGGATTATAATATTTTATGATCTCTGTACTTGACATCAGGCCATAAACAATATTTATTCAAATGCCCATTCCTTGAAGAGAAGTTTCTTTAACTCTTGGAACCATTTTAGAGACATGTGGCACTCTGATTTCGAGCTTTGCTAGACAGGGAAGCAGAACAAACAGATAATGCTGTTACTGCATCAATACGTCCCTAATAAAGCTAGCAGTATTCTGCATTAACATCTAACTCTTAATTCATCTCCCACCACTGCAAACACTCTTCCTCTTTTTAAAGATGCATCAGTAATTCCACAAAGAAATGTGAATATACCTCATTAACTGTCACAGAAAGACCTGGGATAGACCTGTGGGGTTTTTGTTTTGTTTTTTCCCCAGACCTCTTGGAACATGCCATGCCTCTGGACTACTCCGAGCAGCAATACTTACATGGTGAAGCCACCAGAGCAAGAATGGTACTATACCTCAAAGCAACAATTTCTGCAACCACACAGACAGAGATACCTTTGCAAATACCAGGCCTGACAATGCAACACACTGTGGGGCTTTTTGCCCTTTACTTGCTCTTCAAGTATTTCATCTTGTGAATGGTCTAGGACAGCTGATGCTGTATTTTTTCATGCAAGGAACAGCTGATACAGTACACAACTACATTAAGACTGACAGGAAAGCTCACACAGGGCCTCTGTACTCTGTTTCAGGCTAACACCAGGCACACTACCTGGGACATCTCTCGAGTCACAGGTGCTGGACGACAGGCTGGAAAGACTTTTTTTTTTCCTCTGAGGCACCTGGCAAAGCATGTGTCTCCCATAAGAGCTTCATGGACATGACTAGAGGCTTATTTAGCAGTGAGACTGCTAGGAGACTGCTTAAAGTGCTGTTTCCTCCCATACTTATATTCAATCCATTAGAAAGCAAGACAGCAAGACACAAACTTTAAAGCAACCATCAGATTGCTGTGATTTCAATAACACTTGTCATGGGGTTCTTCTATAAGAGATTAAAGGCACAGTGTTGTACAAATCAATACTCTGATTCTATGCAACTCTTCATCCAGGTACATTCTCTTTCTCAGAAGACATGATACTTTTATTCTCTCTTTCTCATAGCCAAAAGAAATATTTTGTCCCAGGAGAAATGTCTCAGAAAAGCAGAGACCTACAAAAGATTTGGTCTCTCCAATTAGTTACATAGCAATCTTTAGCAGACAAGAGGGAGAATGATTTAATGCACAGAGCAATGTCTATCTACCCACAAGACCAAATGAAGAAGAAAACAGCCTTGAAGGAGCAGCTCCTGTTTCTATGTGCCAATGCAGCATAAGAGCCTAGAGGCACATTTTTCCCACTACAGCCTTACTGTTTGAATATGGAATGAGAGATTTTTGAAACATATATCTGACACACTAATGAGTTCCCTCGAAAAAAAACATACAGCAGCTGAAAACAAACAGCCCTGGGATATCATTACTTAGAGATAAGCAACGCTAAATATCTAGAAGAGCTACCAGGCATCTCGGCATCAGTTCCTTCACAGTTTGTTATCTGACACAACTCTATTTCCCTACACTGTTTCTTACCTTTGCTCTGCAACAGCCTCACACTACTCTTCCCCACTCCAGTTAGACTTTTACATTGAGAGACAGCCAGCCCAAGCTGTTGCTAAAACAAACACAAATCTCTTACTGCCATTTTTGAATGACTCAGCTAAACACAACTTCTGAATTTAATGCAGATCAGATTTCCTTGTGGCATGCAACCCTATGCTCTAGGCCAACAGGCATCAGCTGTGCTCCTAAGACCTGAATGGCTGCCAGTGTGAAGCCAGTCAGCACCAGTCATGTACTGAAATCCAGCTGCTGATGATCTGAAGGGCTTTTTGCTTATGACTCAGCACAACTGGAGTGTTTTCCAGACCAAATAACTCTTTTAAGGGGGATGAAGGCAGAAGGCTAAAAATGTCAACTCGCATCTGGCAAAGAACTGGTCAGATGCTTCTTAAGGGTGGATAATGACTTTTCCTCTTCTTATGATAAGCATCCAAAGCACATTTGCTGTTCTGTAGTTTCTCTATTGATGCACCTCCTGAACATTAGTTCATGTAATTTTCAATGATGAAAGGAAAAATTATCCAAGTATGAAGCAGAATGCAGGGAATTTAACAAAATTGTTTCAGATCTTCTATGAGACAATTACATGCAAACCTATTTCCTTCAATCAAAGGATCTGGCATTTTCCCACCATTAATTAACACAGAGCCTCTAGTATCATTCAATCAAGAATCTGGCTAACCCTTTGACAGCAGAACCGATCTGTTTGAATAGCATCCTCTGAGGCAAATAAAAGCATGCCAAATCCTTAGTCTGAAACTAAGCTTATACCCGAAGTTAAGCTTTTGTTCACTCTTAGTTCAAACACATATGCTTCCAGGCATGGCTTAGATCTACTCTGGCATCTAAAAATCTTGGCAGGGACATTGCAACTTTCACACCATAGATGAAGTTGGAACTAACTGCATGCAAAATGTTAAATCAATATGTTAACCAGAGGGCACATGTTGCTAAGAGAAGCTTAACATTATACCTTTTAAAAAATACGCACCTAACTCCTTTTGGCTCACCTGAAATCCCAGCTTGTGCCAACAGATATTTTCAATGGCTGACAGGAAAAGGCTTCAGGCCTGACCTGCTACTGCTTTATGTTTTATGTTGCTGCTTACACCCAAGCAAATGTGTGAGCCAATTGTGCAGATGTAAATGTAAATGTGATAGCTATAGTCTTGGCTTCCAGGGACTGAACTGTGCACTTGCAGAGTTAAAAGCTTGTCTGAAGAGCCAAGGGTTCCCACCTGGACTTGTAATAAGTATACTTTGTGGACTGAGCCTTTAACACACGTTCACCAGCAAGTTCTGCTACCAGATCAGAACAATTGCTTTTCATTTTCTTGGCAGAGCAGTAAATTGCCACACAAGGTGAAAAGCAGTAAAACAACCCCATAAAGCAACTAATTCATAAAAATGTGACTTTTTGAGGCTGTGTTTATATGGGAATACTGTTCCCTGATTAACTGTATTGTAGTGAACTCTACCAGTCAGTCAAAATACCCCTTTTCAGCATTCAGCTATTGTGCTGCCTTTCCTTCACTACAATATCAAATGATCAGCTGACAAAATGATTTTGCCTCCATCCATCATTTGTTGTAACAGAAATAAAGCCGTTGCAATAAAATATTGCCAAAGAATAAATGTCTCCACCTTTGCAAATAAACACTGAACGCTTATTCTCAATAAACTCAAACTCAATAAACACAAAACCTGTGCAGAAGCCAGGAATCATTAACAAGTGACAAAGAGTTTTTCTCAATTTATTAGTGTTCAAGCAGGAAATGCATCTTTTGGGACAATGGAATGAAATGATACAGCACCTGGATGCCTCTCCCTCTGCCAGCATCGCCATGAAGAGCACTTTTTGAAAACTCTGCCTAGGATTAAGAGTGCATTAATGCACTGTTTGGTCTGCCTCTGTGGGATAATTTTCTGCTACAAGAAGTTTGGAATTTTTAGATTAGCAGTAAATAATTGGAATTCATCACATGAATTCTTTTTATGACACAGAAAGAAGGACAACAGCATCCCAGTTTTAAGGAAGAGGCTGTGTCCATGCTGAAATGCAGCTCGCAAGGGAAATGAATTTTGAAGCACTCAAATGGTCTTAGATCATTATCGGTGGTTTTGATTCTAACCCATTAAGTCCTCAATGACTTGGAACAGACCCATGTTTGACAGGTCAAACTACTGGTGCTAAGAACAAACTGGCTGTGATTGTAGCCCCCTTGACTTTGAGAGCAAACAATTCCAACAACTAGCTGTCTGTCCTCTTCTTGACAGTTGCTCCAACAGCTTCTGCTGTAGGTATGTGTCCTGCTTTCAGCTGGAATAGACTTAATTTTCTTAGTAGCTAGTGCAGAGCTGTGGTTTGGATTTAGTGGGAGAGTACTGTTGATAACACACTGCTGTTTTAGTTGTTGCTAAGTAGCACTTATCCTCGGCAAAGGACTTTTCAGTTTCCCATGCTTTGCCAGCGAGGAGGTGCACAAGAAGCTGGGAGGGAGCATGGCCAGGACAGTTGACCTGAACTATCCAAAGGGCTATTTCCATACCATGAGATATTATACCCAGCATATAAACAGAGAAGAGCTGGCAGGGAAGGGCAGATCACTGCTCAGGGACTGGCTGGGCATCAATCAGCTGGTGGTGAGCAACTGCATCATGCATCACTTGTTTTTCTTGGGATTCATTTCTCTCTCTTATAATCTTCATTTTCATGAGAATATTAGTATTATATTTTATGTTATTTCAATTAATAAGTTGTTCTCATCTCAACCCACAAGGTTTACTTTGTTTCTTCTGATTCCCCTCCCCATCCCACTGAGGCAGGGAGGAATGAGCAAGTGGTCATGTTGCCAGCTGGAGTTGAACCAGGACAGCATGACCTTGCAGCTCATAGTAACTGTTCAGAACTAGTGACAGCAGCTGGAAATTCCAGGTGTGAAATCGTCTCTGGACAAGAAGTCTTGCTGCCTCTCTTCTCACCTAAGATCTTCACCTACTGCACAGGGGATGCTACTAGAGTGCATGGAGATAACCCAATGGATTTGAGGGAACAGCAGGAGCATCAAGTCCTAGATACACTCTGAAAATTAATGGAAAACTTAAAAAAAAAGGGTAGAAATTAACTAGAGTTTAGTTTTTGTATCTTCTGGTTTCGGGTTTGTTCAGGACCTCTGCTGGAACATAAGAGGTTCCAAAGAAACACAAGGAAAACATTTCTTCACCGTGAGGGTGAGGGAACGCTGGAACAAGCTGCCCAGGTGGGTTGTTGAGTCTCCTTCTTCTGGAGATATTCAAAACTCACCTGGATGAGTTCATGTGTGACCTATGCTAGGTGGTCCTGCTCTAGCAGGGGAGTTGGACTACAGGATCTTTCGAGGTCCCTTCCAGCACTTAAGATTCTGTGATTCTTCCAAAGCAATCAAGTCTTGTAGGTCTGTAGAAAATTAAATGGTGAGATTCTGGTGGAGCTTGGGCAAGAGAATATGATGTAGGAGGACTTTGGTGGTGGAACGGAAGCAATGGCATAGACTGCACATTACTGGAGCACAGATGGCAAAATCCCACAAGGTGCCCATCACAAAGTAATTACAACAGGGCTGAACAGTTAACACTGCTGCAATATATATGTGAAGAGCCAGGGGCAGCTGACTGTTACACATCTCCTGATGGGAAACATTCAGTGACACCGATGGTATGGGTTGCTATCACTGCTGTCACCAGAGTCACTACAAGGTGGGTGCTGGAAAGCCAAAGAACACTGTGTTAGCAGGAGTCTCACTGTATTGATGCTCTCAAGCTTTCTTACTCCTACGGTTGCCAACACACCTTTCTTTTCACTGCATTTCTAAATTTCACAGATTGGATTAGATTATGCATGATCTTTTATTCCTTTCCTAAATATGGATCATGCATCTTTCTTTTATGAAACATGAGTTTCCTCTGAAGTAGAGAGAAAAAAAAAGTTACTAAATGTAAATTACAGTTCCCTGCAATAGAATTCACAAAAATCTCAAATGGAGTGTGCTTTATTTAATGAACAGAGTGTATTTAACACAAAGGACACATCATTTCATCTGCACTCCAAATGTTTCTCTTGGACTCTGAGCAGAAATAAGATGCTTGAAATTACCCTCTGTCTCAAGGAGATGTGCAAAGAACATTTTATGACATTTCATCTTTTGGCTTTTAAAATTCTTTTTTTTTCTTTCTGTCTTATAAAAAAGTAAAGAAGTGGTTACAGATGAAGCCAGACCCCATCATCCATCATGAAGAGACAGCTGGAGACTTCACATGCAAATGAAAGCTATCATTCTTGTCAATGGGAAGCCAGAGTACCAAAAGCCCACAGCCCACACCCAATTAATACTCCATGATCAATGTGACTACTTGTGCACAGTGAACTACTGCACCACAGCACAACCCCAGCAACATGAATTATCGTGGATTTCATTAATTGTTTTAATAAAACTCAAAGCAATCCATTGTTCTCTGAAACTAAAAACCTTATGTTAAACATAGATAATGTATCAAAAGAGAATGATTGTGGATGATGAACGCCAGTTGATGTGTTACACACCTGTGGGTCTGTACTGGGAAAAGCCATCTCCAAGCCCAATAGCAGCCTCCCACCAGTGCACACCACAGCTGGTGGAGGACACAGTGCCATTTTGCCACTTCTCTTCATTGGCTGTTTCAAGCAACTGCACGGCTTAGCCTGTGCCCTGAGACAGCCCTGAGTCAAGCCCTGTGTTACAGACCAGACATTCCTGCGGAGTTTTTCAGAGACAAGGACGGAGCTACTGAAGATCAACATTAAAAATGTATTTCACTCGAAGTCTCAAAGGCAGTAGAAACCATTTAAAACTTGTACTTTGGACGTGATTAGATGTTGCACAGTGTAACAGCTCAGCCTGCTTTGATGTTCAGCAGCACCATTACAATTTCAAAGCTGACATACCACAAACAATTTTTAGATGGAATTTCAACTGTAAATTTTTTAGATTAACAACATCCACAAGTAAGAAACATGGAACTTCTGTAAAGTCATCTCTTGCCAATTGATCTCACTCCACAGGGGATTAATGAGTAGGTTTCACCCTGCCCCAACCAGTCTATTAATTCTGATGCACCCTTAGGATTTGCACCCTGCCTTCCAAAGCTTGCTACAATGATGAAAAATGTTACTGTGCTTCACAGGAAAAACCTTTTCATAAAATACTTATGCAATATTTATGTAGGGTCTTTGTCTCTAATTTGCCTTCAAAAGCTGCAAAGTATATTCCACCAGGTTTTGATTTTTTTTTTTTTTTTCATTTTACCACTGAAAAAGTTTGGAATCATATTACTCACTAAGTGCATGTAGCATTGCTAAGAAAAAAACTTGGGCTGAATCATGTCAGTATTGGTTGGGTATGCAGGAAAAGAAAAAAAGCAGGCATGCAAAAAAATCATAAATACACTCACTACTGTTTATCCTCCCTCATGGCCAAAGATCAGGAAAATGTAAATCTTCTGATGAAAGATAATGCTTTAAGAAATGGAGGAGATAGTTATTCCATGAAATTTTTCTTCTTATTTGAGGCAAAGGATTTCAAAGAATTAACAAAAAAAAAAAGCAGCATCCATAGGAATCTCCAGTGGGGTGACCCATTTTCAGAGTCAGCACTGCTGCCTTTCACCACTTTCATCCCAGTTTATACCAGCTGATGGGAAGCAGAACAGCCTCTTGGTGATCAGTGTGGGACCCGAGCGTTTCAGTACCAGCTACTATCAAACACAGGGAAGTTTTCTGATTCAAGAATGCAATTTCTTTTTCACAAAAATACACTAAACATGTGCAAAGTATTGCCTCTGAGAAAGATGTTATGGGAAACTTCACAGCTTTGACAAAACAAGTTCCAGATAAATGAGTCACATCCTAGGTCAGTGGGCACAGTATCATCTCCATTCGTCAGGTTTACAGGAGGTAACTACTCAACAATAAACAGGTAATATTTTAAAACTAACATATTACTTGAAAATGTTTACAGTCAGTGGGGATTTAAAGAACAGAAAAGCAAGCCTCCAAGGAGAATGAGACTAAAGGCTGCATAAAGAGCTATATGTACAAAAAGCACGAGGACAAATGTCATTCCAGTGCCCACTGTTGCATCCCTGTGCAGATCCATTAACAATCCCACTGACAGGCAGCACAGTTTGGCCATGCCTTCACTCTTACCCATTCCTCTTAGCATTGCCACAAGATCTTTGAATTGTTTCACTGGAAACTCTGAAGCTCAGCTGGGAACTCTCAACTGTGCTGTCTGTCACTGGACAGTCTTTGAGACTATACTTGTTTTGAATCTATGTGACCATTGCTAAGCAGGCTGTCAACACTCCAGACCTTTATATCAGAGGAGCATAAAATTATCTTGATAGCAAAGCAAGCGATGGATTGTACCTGTCTAACAGGTCCATTTGGGCACAGGTTACACCATATGCAGCAGAAACTGCAGGAGAGATTAAAGAGTCTTACAGGCACTTCAAATGGCTGCAGATAAGGATTTAATCCTTAAGTATATTTCCTCCATTCTTTATTAAGAGACGAAGATAATCTTTAAATCAAGAAAAAAAAAAAGAAAAAAATCTGCCAACAATGGAAAGAGACAAAAAACATCAAACAGGGAAAGAGAGGGGAGAGGAAGGGCTCTAGAGAAAAGAGAATGGAACCCACCCCACTTCTTTAACAATTCACCATGGAGTTTCCTCTCAGCCAGGGCTGTACACACAAAGTGTGTGGGAAGTAGGACTTGCTCCCCACAGCCTCAGGGGATGAGGCAGTACCAGTCCATAGTGACTGGCTGCCCAAACACCCTGACACTGCCCACATCTGCCTGAACTACTTGCACAAATACAGTCCCCTGAGCGGGGTTTTCTCTTTCCTGCAATTTCTCCACCTGACTGCCAGCACAGAAATCAGCCCTGCTCTGGCCCCTCAGCCACTAAGACACCATTGGTGGATCAGCTTGGAGATCACGGTGCTCAGCTTCTACATTTCTCTGAGGTCCACTCATTATCCCTCTTTTAGGTTTTCTGCTGCTTTTTCTAGCAGCCAGGTAGAAGTTTTGCACCAGGAATGTAATTTCTGAGAAATTTTTCATGAAATTGTGTCAGTCTATTGTAACAAACCTGCTTGACACTTCATTTTTCTGTTGAAAATGTCTCCTGTTTGGCATGTATTGAAGCAATTCAAGATTTTGCTTTGACATTTCCAACGAGAGAACAAGACTATTCAATCTGTTCTAGGCAGTAACTGCCATTACATTTAAACTACATCATTCAAGTGAAACTCAACACAGTATTTTGACTGCTATTTTACATCTCATCCATGATTATGTAGTACTATTGCCCCATTGCATGGAATAATGTTGAAGTAACAAAGCAATTTAAAATGATCTGCCCCAAATTTTCCAGAAACACGACCCTGAAACTTTCATTTCCTTCTGAAACAGTGTTCTCAAGTGGCATTCTTCAGATGTGCCTTTATGGTGGGATTTTTGAGAAGTTTGGCTTTTGTTCTGATGTGAAACTGAAGCAAAGTCTGAGAAAAAAAAAAAAAAACCACATAAATTTCCTTCCAAATAAAAAAAAATATAAATGTCTGACCATCTATAATCCTTCTGTCCCAAAGGATGGACTGACAGGCTGAGGGAGAAGATGAGCACAAACTCAGCAGCACTAGTGTAGGAAACACCAAAGGTTGTATTACTTGGGACATTCATCATCTGGTGTAGTGTGATAACTTGCCCTGGGTAGATGTGATTGTTTTACCTACAACCTATCCTAATTTGAAAATTCTTCTCTGTTTTGTTGTCTGCTTTAAAATGTATTACACACCAAATTCAGTTCTCGCTATTCATATATGCAACTTCACGGACTCCTTCTAACTCACAATAGTTACTAAACATGTTTATTTATCACAGGAAAATAATGATGGCTTGTTCATCGAGGTTTTACTTCAATTGTAAGGCCTGTTTTCTAGAAATGCAAGGCAACACTTTAAACTGAAAGACGTGAGATACACAGCTGAAGAGCATGGCTGTTTCTCAGGAGGTGAACAATATTTGGATTAATAATTACAGAACAAAATATTTTTAGAAGGTAATATGGAAATAATATAAATACAGGATTAGAGATGGGATATATAACTTTAAGTTAAGATTTTAATTAATTAATGACTTTGTGTGTCAGCACACTTGCAAAATAGACACTATATACAGATCCACATTTATATATATAAGTATATATATATATATATATACACTTATCCACAAACTTTTTACAGAAACAGGATTAAATAGAGAAAGGAAGCCCTGGGATTTGTTTGGTTGTTGTTTGGGGTTTAGAAGCATTGCAGCATTCTAAAAGGGCTGGATCACAGAAGCAAAACCACAGTGCAGCAGTAATGTTAGATATGCTTTTATAGCAGAACACCTGACTTAATTTGTTATGATTCTCAGATTGTGTGTAAAGACTACTTTTTCTACTGTGCTTATGCTGAGTGTTACCCATCCAGGGTAATACACATGGGTCCCTATATATAGGTTCCTACATATTTGGGGTATATATATATGTATATAAACACACAGACACACAGGTCCCTATATATGCATTACTGATAGCAAAACAAAAGGGAGTATTCCAATGCAACTGCAGGATTTGGCTCCATTTCAGCTAAAACACCGAACTAAAAGTAACAGACTTCTCTCAGCCCCTGGCATTATTTTGCAATGATGTGCTTCCTTACCAAGGCACTCTAAAGGGATCTAATATATTGTACTGTAAACAGGTAATTTTGGCTGAAGGCATAGTAGCACTATTTTTTAACTGCTCCAGAGCTGACATTTAGTGAAGTCTGAGCTGTGGCTAGAATGCTTCTTTCCTACCTACTCTCAAATTACTCCATTGCCTTCTGTTGGTAAATAGGAACCTTTCTATTCCAAAGTAGTCTAATATGGAGCTGCATAAACCAGTTAAATTATCATTAACACCACATACTGATCTTGCAAGGAGTTGAAAACTTCAGTGCAGTTTTGTATCAAAGCAATGGAGCCTTAAGCTTTTGCGTCTATGAATGATGAGCAACATTACTTCAAATGACATCTTTTGTCAGAGTGGCTTGAGCTAAAGACAGAGTGAATCCATTTGTATAAATTGTGGCTTCACCGCAGAAAGATTACAAAAATATATGGTGCTATTCTTAAGTCTCCAACTATTAATATAGTTAAAATCTGCCATCTTTTCCCAGGAAGAACCAGAAAGTGCTTAAAATACTATCATCAATCACAACTAATTCACTAAATATACAATTGAAACAGCAATAGAAGAAGAAAATACAGTATAGTATATCATCTGTCACTACATCAAATGTCTCTATTTTTCAACAGAAACTGCAAGTCAAAATTTCCACAGACTGTGATAGAGATGGTTCATAACTGAATTCCTGTTCCTCTGTTTGTTTTCCATTTGTTTGATAGATTCAAAGCTAGATATTGTTATTTGGAAAAGGAAACCAACCTTAATTTCCTTCTCAAGAAAATATATGTCTGAATTCTATAGTTTGGCCATTAAAGTACTTTAAAAATTATCAGCAATCTAATTGATTTTATAAAAAATGTTTTGATGAACCTACACATTAACTAATTTATTTGATGTCAATGCCAGAGTGTCCAAATCCACTGCAAGGTGTGGGCCAGGAGTCCACTGTACCATACAAAAAGTTCCTGACACTGGTATGATCTTGTTTGATTCAGATCATTGCCTTATCAGATGTATTCTCATCATGTCATGTCATGGTTTGGAGCAATGAGCATTTCACTATGCAAGACTGAAGGTCACACTAACGAAAAGGAACACTAATGGGGTGAAAATGAATATCGTGGGGACAGTAAATCATTCTTGGAATGCTATTTAATTGATCATTTTGTAGCTGACCTTGCTTCCGCAGAAGTCAATGGCAAGGCTTCTGTTTCTGTGGATGTGAACAGGATTGGGTCCTTTAAAGCATGGCATGCTTTATGAATGTTGAAGGTAGCATATTTTACACTAGAATTTTCTTTATTACTTCTCAATACAAAATTTCACCAAGTGCCAAACTGCTGTATAAAGCACCACATAATACAGCACATTAATTTAACACATGATACATTTTCCTGCTAGTAATATTATAGTTGCTTTCGATATACAGATGTTTAACGGAGCAAATTTTCTCCCCCTATCTTCCTCCCCAATAGTTTCCTCCCACATTTTAGAAACATGTCTATCACAGATTAACATCTCTTCATTTTTGCCTGGTAGCCTGGTATTTCCTTAAATAATACGAGAACTACATCTGAGGCAACCACAGACTCATCCCCCTGTGGCAAAATATCCACAACACTATGGTAGAGGACTCAGCAAGAGGATTTATGTTTATTTGAACTGGAAATGAAGCAGCATGGATTATTCTGCAGTTGCATTTTTTAGGTTAAAGAACTTGACTTAACAGAGTCTGATGTGAGTCACGAGAGAAGCAGGCAGCTTGGGGTCAGGAGTCTCTGTGCTTGCCTTGACTGCTGTGGCTGAGGAAGATGCTCTTTCCTGTAACTAAGCTGAACTGGCCAGGGCAGGCAAACTGGCTCGATAAGAGCTCAGGTTGCATCTAAGGAAATTTACTCTTTCTGTTTCCTCACATTGTCTCTTGACTTACAAGAGCTGCCACTGTCTCTTTTGTACACTGATCACTGTTGGTCATAGCAAACAGGCTTTGATGAAATGTTTTTGGAGGAACATGTGTTTCTCTCTGGTGTTCATCTCTTCTGTGTCAGTATATTTTGAAAATCTGGATTGAGAGGCTTGGCATCCACTGGGGAATACTCAAAACAGCACAACAAAGTCTGCTCCTTCTGTCCTAACAGCAAGCAAGCCCCCTTCCCCATTCTTTCCATTTCCCTTCTGCCTCTGGGAGAGATGATTTACCAATACTACACACTTAAACATCTCCGTTGGGAAACAAGTATGAGGGATACTAGGTAGAAAGAGGAGAAGCCTCACGGTACAAGTGACAAGGACTATTAGAGATGCACTGAGATAAGCATACAGATTTAGGGATGAAGTATTTCTTCAAGTGACTCAACACAGGAAACTGAACCATGAGATGTGGGCTTTGACAAGATACCCTTATGGGAGCAAGCTTCTACCACCAACAAAACAGTGCTTTCCCCCTTGCCCTAGGTAAAGCCCTGGCCTCATGTTCATCAGTGCGTTTTGGACTGCTGCAGGTGGAATAAAGGTTTAAGAAGCAAGGAAAAACTCTCAGATCAGGGAACCTGAATCCCTCTGGTAAAGGAAATTTAATCTGGAGATGTTTCCTTTGAGAGATGAGGCTGCAGTCTCACTAGTGAGCACATTCAGGGCAAGCAGGAGATTTAGGCAGATTATCATCACGCTGCTATTTATATTGATCCTTTATGGTTTTAGAATCTCTCCACTTTCTGTGAGGGGAGTGGGATGACTCTAAGTGCTGGCACAGCAGCCTGTCACAGAAGAGAGGAAATTTGGCACTTGAATGCCAGATTCCCCAATTTTGGAGGTAATAATTTAGCAGTAAGGTATTTGATTCTTAGTGTTCACTTTTGCTGCTACTCTTGGCAAGCATAGCTTTTAATTTGAACATTTCATTATAAGTGTTGGATGTATTACATCCTTTACCAGCTCTCACTCCTCTCATGTTTTAATTACTTTTTTTTTTTTACTTCTACATATTGTTTGTTCTATTTAAAATAGGACAGTGAGAAGCAGCAGCAACTAGGAGATTCCAATTACATTTTCACACTGTTTGAACACTGAGCAGTTCTCAAATATTCAAGGTAGAAGCCCAGTCAATTTTTTCAGACAAATGGTTTGTGAAGGAATGTTTTATTGGTTACTTGAAACTGTTTGTAAATTTATGTCAGTTTTATATTAAAAAAAGAGAGATGTTCTCAAAATAGGAACACTTTCGCACAACATTTTTCCTATATATTTTTCTTTATAAAATTAAGACATCATCTTTGAAGCATATTTAACTTCCTTCAATCTAAAACAAATTTGTTGAGGAGGTTTGTAGGCAAAAAAATAAAAAGAGGGAAAAAAAAAATCGCATCACTTCTCTTCCCTAAAATATTATATTTAACTACTGTAATGAGAAAATTGCCACATAGCACTTAGGAAAGGCTTGTCTTCCCTCTCCAAGGCTCTTAAAACCCTACACAGATGAATTTCTACATAATCTCCCAAATGTGTCCTTTTATACCTTGACATTAATTTGATTAAGCTGGGTGTAGACTTTCAGGATATTGAATTTCCTCTGGTTTTGCATAATTTCATATGATGCTTTCATTATTTCATTAAGCAACTGAATTGACTGAAATGACTCTTATATTTTCAAGCTTCAGATTCAGGCAGATAAAACTTCCTAATTTAAACTCATGTCAGTTTTGAAAGCTCCTTTCACAGCTGTGGCTCTGGGCCTTAACTTTTGCTTTTGTTTTTTGAAAAACCCAAAACCTGAAATTCTGAAGGAATCTGGAGAAAAGCAAGCTACAATCTGTATCTTCCATGTCACAGCTTTCAAAGCAGGAATATCCCATCCCTTCCAGAACTCAGATGTAGGTGTTCTTTCTTACGTGAATTGTCTGTTCCTGCACCAGTGGGTTTCCTTTGGGTTGGGCAGACTATGGGCCTCTGAGTGAACAGAAGAGATGTTCAAGAATGGATGTCTTGCATGATAGTTATGTGAATGAGGCTCAAGAAAATCCTGTGCTAAAATCCAAACCCATATAACAGACAAATAGATCTGAGGTACTGCCTAACCTGAAAACGAAGATGGAAAAAAATGCAGAGATACAGACTGAGAGCACTGTGTTTACTTCTGCAAATGTATATCCTGTTTCATACCAACATTTAAAGTAAATAGTGAACTTCTACTACATGTAAAAGTTATGGTCAGAGTAAGCAGAAGTAAGACAACTGCAGCAGTATTTTGGACTGGAACAAAGGGGAGCACTCCCTATCTCTACTTACTCTGACACCACTTGACAGATAATTTCCGCTCCTGAACACCATGCATAAGGTCTCTCCACTCTCATATCTGCTTAAATGAAATTACAGCTGCAACTGCAGTCTCTATGGACTTGGTACAGAAAATAAACAACAAAGACAGCTTGTGAGCCAACGTTAGCCAAGACTGCCTGTCATAAAGCATTGTGCAGAACTTAGTCCCTATGAGAAAGGAAACATTGGCACAAAGCTTCAGCTCTGGCAAGAAAGTTTCTGATGGAAGCTCCAGAAGAATGATCTGTTTTTCTCTGGCAACCCCTCCTTAGCCCCACTCCAACTACAGCATTAAAATGTCTGTCTTAGCCCTGTTCAAAACCTAAGCCTAGTCTTTAGTTGAGCCTTAGCTCAAAGACCTGCAGCCACTGCATAAACTTGACATTTAGCATGAGCAGAAATCACTGCTTTGTTCTGCAAAGACCTTTCTGGGCTGGATGCACTCTTCAGGTATTGCTGAAATATGTGGGGCATGCAAATGGTGACTCAAATTCCTTTAATTCTTTTGTACATTTGAACCAGTTTCCAAAGTGTGGGCACATAAATGATTGCTTCCAAGATGAAGTATGCATGTGCCAAATTCTATGTCAAGCTATTGCAAGTGGCATGTTTATAATAAACCAGTATGCAGCAGGAGTTTGACACTAGCATATCATACTGGCTATACTAGCAGGATATACTAGCATGGCACAACGAAGAAAAACAGACTCACTATTTTTCTCGTTAGTGTTATTTCCCTTCTGAGATCACATAAAAGGCATAAGGCCCATTTCTGTGAGGTAAAGGAGGCTGTTACTTTGAACAGAAGCAGACCAAACAATGCTCTACAATGCTCTGTCAAAGAATCTGGGGACAGGTAGGAAATCAACCCATTCTGGCTCTGCTGTAAATCTGGATGACAGGTAAGAACACACAAGACAGGCTCATCTGATAAGATCCACAATCTCTCCTCAGTGTAAGCTATTACATTCTGCTTGTTGATTCCTCCGTGGGCCAAACAGAGCAGAAGTAGAATGAAATGTCAGCATGTGTCACTTATGAGCTATGACTATGCCATAAACCAACTGTCCCTCTCTCACATGGAATTGTAAAGTCAAAAAGATGGCCCAAATCACCTTCACTAGGAAAAGACACTGGAAAAGGACCTGGGTGTGTTTATTGACAGCCATCTGAACATGAGCCAGCAGTGTGCCCAGGTGGCCAAGAAGGCCAATGGTATCCTGGTTTGTATTGGAAACAGTATGACCACAGCACCAAGGAAGTGATTGTCCCCCTGTACTTGGCACTGGTGAGGCCATACCTTAAATACTGTGTTCGACTCTGGGCCCCTCACTCTAAAAGGGACACTGAGGTGCTGGAGAGTGTCCAGAGATGGGCAATGAAGACAATGAACAAATGCCCTTAAACTGGTAACATCCCGAGCCTGGGCTTCGGATGCAGTGGATCTTCATTTTGAAGCCAAGTGCTTGTTGAACAGCTTGGTAGGATGCTTGGCTCCTAAATAATCCAAATTGGTCAGTTTATAACATGTACATCATTCTCAGTTTGTTACCATAACTTTTGTTGTGATATTTTCTCCTCCTGTTGCTTTTTCTTTACAAACAAGGCCTGCTATTCTTCCACTTCCCAGTTAGTTTCAGACTAGTTTATTCTCAGTCTCTGTTGGTACATACTGCCCACTTGTCAAGATCCTGACAAACATTAAGCCCACCTCTCCATATCCCTGTAGAATTTTAATTGGTACTATACAACTAAAAATTAGCACGTTTTCTAGTTATTCAAAGACCAGTGAAAATCAACAAATCACTCACAGCAAGGGAAGGCTTGTGAAAAGGTTTCTCTGGTGCAAATTATTGCTGCCTCAACGATCATGGAGTCTTTGAAAAAATCGTTACACTACAGAAAGTCAACAGTCTGTTAGCACAGCGCAGTCAAAGAGCAGCAGCTGGCAAACACCACTTACTTTACACTCAGATACTAACGACATTCCTCCTGTGTAAATGATCCACAATGAAATCACGTTTACATGTCTCTAATTTTGCTTCCCGGATGCAGACTAACCTCACAAGTACAACTTAGGACACACCTGTGAGCTTCATATGTCAAAATACTGATCCCTACTAAGATAAACTTGGTATGAATTAAGTGGTTGAGATGGTACTTCTGAGCTATTTAAATGAAAATGACAGATTTATATGTGGGAATTTGCGGTACATACTTGTGATTACAATCCTTTAACAGAAAATACATGACATCTAACCATTTGTAAATGTGTTCTTTAAAATTAATTGTGTTGAAAATGGGACAAAATTGATACCATTGAATACCTGAATGGGCAAAGGTATTGCCAGAATGGTCAAAGGTATCTCCATTTTCTGAAATTCTATCAAAGAATATTAAATATATTGTAATTTTAAATTATTAGTAGTATTGTTGTTGGTGTTCTTATGAAACTCAAACAATTTATTTTTTCAGGGTGATGTGAAGATCCGTCTTAATTTTTTTTCTTCTCCTCGTGATTTTTGGTTTAAAATGAAAGGTGATTTGGAAAATCTGTAATACGCCCAAACAAAATGGTTCATTCAAAACAGAAAATACATTTACAGCTACTTTCTCCTCTCTAAGAGTGAATAGGTACAGTCATCCTGCCTCTCAAAAGACTTTTACGTTAATGTAATTCAACATCATCAACCCACCCTGAAACAGCAGGAATAGGAAGAAGTGTAGTACCTGACAGTGAATGCTTGTCCCCTTACAGCTACATTTCATTTTCTGATCCAATACTCATCTTTTGTTTGGAAATCCTTCTGTATTCAAATTTCTGATTCTCCAGGACAGCAGCTCTGTAGACATTGCTTTCAATAAAAGAATATAAATAACTCTGGGCACAGTTAAGTCACACAAGCCCTGGTGACCTGCTGTTCCAACATTTATGCTGAATGGCTCTCACACAGCAAATGAAGGTTTTTGTGTTTTAAAACAGCCTCAGCAGATACCTCTGTGCATGATGGAATATTTTCTCCAAATACACCATTATTCAACCAATTTACAAGAAAAACATAGCTTTCTATCAACTGGTCTTCCAGCCAGCATAGTAAAAAGCCAACACTCTCATCCTTCCTCCTTGTGAGTGCGCTACAGCTATCACATCTCTCTGGAAATCAGGGCCTGGCATGGGCACATGCTGATGCTCATCCTCCCCTCAAGCCAGGGGATGGAGACAGCACATCACCATCATATGGAAGCTTTGCTCCAGTGTCAGTGACTCCCTGCTGTGTCCTATACAAACCTGTCTGGCTTGGCACCTTCCAGCATCTGTTTTCTCTTTTTCAATGACCCTCAGTAAAGCCTTCTGTGTGAAACTGTCAAATACACCATCAGAAAGTACCTTTGTCGGTAGAGAGATTAAATTCTCTCAATTTGAAGCCCTTTCAACAGGCTCTTATAACCCTGCCAACAACTGCCCTGGTCATGCACCGCAGAACTGCTGTGGCTTCCTTGGCACAGCACAACGTGCTCTCACCACACAGCCCCTCAGGGTGCTGCAGGTTTTTGGGATATCTTTTGTAGGTGCTTCTTGTTCCCCTTCTTGCTGGGCACATTGCTTTGTACCCACTAATGTTAAAACATACTCTGGTACATCCAGCTTGACAACTGATCTGGATAATGCTCTGAATTTTTAATAAGGGGAGGTCTGTTTTGATCAATAGTTGCCTTCTAAGAAAACAGAATCATAAATAAAACAAATTTAATTTTTAATAATAGAATTAACATCTAATGGAAACTGTAGCAAGGAAGGAGCAAAGCTATTATTAATAACCCTTAAAACCTTTATTGTCTTGAGAACTTTCAATAAATAATTCTTGCCCATATAACAAATCTACTGTTTGCCCTTCAATTTTCACATGGCTTAACCTCCACTATTTTTGGGAGGGTGTTAGAAAGACCCTGCAGCCCCTTTGGGAAGCTGATAGTACATTTAATATTATTTACTTAGGCACACAATGTCCTAACCCACTTTCAGATCCCAAATAAGGAAAGGGCTCCCTGTGCAGTGTCACACAACAAAGATGTTTATAAAAGGAAGGACTGTGGCAACAAAATCCTATTTGGAAACAAAATCCCTATTTCACTTAAAAGAACAATGTTTCAGCTAAAGGACATTAATGGCACTGGAACAAGTGGCTACAATTGACCATGAATTCATTTAAGCTATGAGGAGGTATTTTAGCCACCAGGAAAGCAAGCATGTAGAACAGGGTTTGACTGAAGAATGCAGGGGCAAAAAAAACCCCTTTATTTTGTTTAAAACAACACTGATAGCTTATAATGTGAAATAATTGATGTGGTTATAAACAAAATGATTAAAACAAATGACCTGGGAACTCTCTGTCAAATGTTGTTCTTATTTCTATCAATAAAGAGAAAAGAGTCTTGCTGGAGGAAAAGAAGTTTTTCAAAAACTGGAAAGCAGCATTTCATACCTTTACTGTGTTGCCATTTGAAGGCAGACAAAACTTCTTGCTAAGTGGCAGAATCACTTTTTCCATTAAAATGCTAATAGGAAGGTTAACTTCAGCTGAAATCATGGCCAAGGGAAAAAAAAACCACAAACCAGCATAAGCAATGAAATGTAGCTTGAGGTTACACTTTGGGAAAATAAAAATTACAAGTTTGAGCTAAATGGGATTTCCACTGAGAAAGAAAACTCACTCAGACAGGAAAAGAAAACCACAACAAAGTGAGGAGCAGTTCTAATACCTGCATTTGCTTAAACGACCCAGACGTGGACTAATGCTCTCCTTTCAGAAATGTAAATTCTGTGGCAAAAGCTAATGCCACCTGAGTGGAAGTGTATCATAGATAGCCATGCCTTTTGGGTACTGTAAGATCTACTAAAACATGTCACTTATCTATCCCCGTGTTAAGAGAACCACACAGTCCCTGTGCTGATTTACACAGGCACACGGAGAACAAGTCCTTGAGGTCTGCGCAGGGGCAACACAACTGTTTGCAGAAGCTTTTGTACATATTCTGCAGTATCTCAAAGATAAGGATCAAACTCCATAATGATATGCCTGGGTGCGTGATGAATGCAAATCTGCCTTCACTCTTTCATCTGAGAACCGAGGCTTTTATTTCATGCTTGATTATGGTGATGTCTGTTCACTGGCATATGAGGAACATTCAGGCAAGTGAACATTTTGACTTAGCCAAAATTCAGCTGTGACTATCAAATGGCCTCATCTTTCACTGGTGCAGATACAGACTTAGAAGCTCCTTTCCTACAGATAGTATCATCCATAATGAGGACATGCCCCTTCTTGACCTTTTGACAAAGAACCTTGCATTTAGTATAATGAGCGTTGAGCTATTGAGTTCAGAATTGCTAATTACACAGTGCACGTGAGCTGCTGCAATATTCCAATTTAAATGAGAATTTCAGACCCGAATATAGTCAAGAGGTAGAAGAAAGTGATACAAGTGAGAGGATAAAACAGCTTAGCCCCAACAAATTTCCACTGTGCAGCCCTGAACCGTACATCCATACTGGACAATAAACAGCAGTTTCCATTTGCATTTCACCAGCAATTGCATCAAAGCTAATATGAAAATTTGTTTTATAAGAAAAGCCCAGCCACTAGCCCCCAACAATCTTAGATTCCCACAAAATCTGAAATCTGCTTGTCATGGGTCTTCAGTTAATTTCCATTTTACATTGAGGTCCCCTTTAGAATCCAGCTTTTATACCGAGTCCAATAAAATGGGTGGAGAAAGGTTTTATTCTGAGGATTATACTCGGTATTTTCGGTGTTTTCTTTGTTTTTCCGGGAACTCAGGTGTCTGCATTCACTGCTGTTAATTCTAGTCTGAGGAATGCAAATGGTAAAAGTTTTCTCAAATCAGAAGACAAGATGCATTGACCTACCCCACAGTTGTATGAGCCTGAATCATAAGGAAGTTTTTATTTTAAGGATTTACCATGAAAGTGGGTGAGATAACCATGACACATTCAAATCTCAGAAAGAAAACAGCTGAGTCCAGTGCTGAGCAAATATTTTCTATAGCACAAGGAGTGTCCTTGTAAAGATGCAACGCATCTCCTTCAGTTCAAAGTATTCTACTTGCAGGAGGAAGAAAAATCAGCGTATTGTCAATATGAAGGTTACAAAACTGAAATACTGAAGTGCATGAACTTCCAAGTGTCTTTCTTACTATTTTTGTGCAATTGCTATGTGAAAGGCTGTCTCCTCATCTTGGTTTCTCACAGTTCCTCACTGTCATTCTGAGACTCCACAAACACAAGCACTCAGGAGGGAGGCATTGTCTCAAGCCCTTTAAAATGGTAAAGTTCAGGTGCACACTGCAGTATGACAGCTACCATCCCCACAGACTAGTGGAAAATGCAGCTATGTAAGGTGGAGTAAAACTATCCAATGAAAGCAGAGTTTGAGGATTGGAGCCCACCTTTTCTGGCAAGCTCCTAGGCACAGCATAGTTAAGTGCTGTCTCATGATAGTTGAGAAATGTTTTTTACTGAACTGAGGAAACTCGCATTGTTCAAATGCATATATTTTAACTCAAAGCACTGGACAATATGAATTCCCTCATTGGTGGTGTTTTAGAATGATGCAATAGAAGGAAGGTTGAAGAAATGTAGTACCCAGTAACAGCCACCCTATTAGCTGTGACAGTGTGCAACTTTATGCCAATTTACTAAGTGACTTTTCCAATGGCTGATGTAAACACGATATTACAAATCAGCATAAGACTATAAATATCTAGAGGGTGTCTTTCTGATATCTCCAATCAGCTCTCACAGACACAGGATAAAACTCAGAGAAAAAAAAAAGCCCTCACAATTTGCAAATTGCCTTCCACAAGTGCTGCCTCCCTTGTGAAGCTGCAAATAAAGAAATACATCCCTCTTTTAAAACAATTGACCTAAATTCTAAGCTACTCTCCTACGTACTGTTGTTAAACAATAATTTCCAAAAGATGACTACTGTGTTATCCAGCCAAACTCAGACTCGCAAGCCTTTTGGTTTTGTTTGGATGGTTCACACAGAGCACGTCTATTCCCATGAACTTTTTAATAGATCATGACTGTCTGCAGGAGAACTGCAGCTGGAAATTTCATAAAATATTTTCAAAGACTGGAATCAAGACATCAATGTAATAGACAATGGTTTTGATTTTCTGCAATACTTTAGGTGGTCTTTCATACATTTTAAAACCTAGTATTTCAAAATGTCATTTGCTTGCCTGAGAACAGCAACTGACTCTCAAACAAATTGTGCATTTGGATATCATTTCCTGTTAGTAAGATTTTTACAGTGAAAAGGTACATTAACCTGCAACTGCTCCACTTCTGTAAACAGCTACCAGGATGTTCAAATTTCTAAGTACATAAACATCAACTGAACCGACTGTTGGTTACAATTCTAACGGCCAAATAACTGGGCAACTCAGTACACTATTATGAAGACTTAAATGAGATCGGTGCAATCTATGATCACATACACACACACACCCATACGCAAACCACTAAGTCATTGTATATGGTGGAGTTCTCCTCAAGCTTCAGGGACCTTTAGCGCTTGAAAGAGTCTCAGGAGTAGAACTAATGACAGACACAGAAATAAAAGCAAGTAGATATATTGCCATAGGTGCATTTTACTGAGCGCTGAAAAATCCCTTCAACAGAAAATGGCAAGGTACCCGTAAAGACCATCTTTACTATTCTCCCAATCCAAAGGAGGATCAGCTCCACCTTCAACAACCTGCTACTAACCACTGCTTTCCTGACAAGGGCTGTATCCAGCCTCCAAGATGACACAGAGTCTCTGTCTGAAATGTGCTTTTGTAGTTAATATTTCATACAGGTTATTATACAAGCAAAATATTCTCAAATCTAGCTCAGGTATTAAGCCCAAACTAAAGTACTCCAAGTGATCTGATTCAACAAAACATGCTTAGAATCAGACAGTACATATGTTGCTAATGAAAACCAAAGAATGCTTAGGTCATCATTGATTCTCCCATTAACAAGAACAAAGTCATTATGGACATGCACTGCCTTCCTTCCTTCCACCTTTACCTGTCCCATTGTATCTCTGTGTGTGGTTTGCCCTATTTGCAACTGAACACACTGTTGTCTCATTTTCCACTTGGCATCCACTGTAACCACCAGGCCCTTTCTGCCAACCCTCTGTGCAGGAGTAAATTGCAATCTGAGACTGTTCACACAAAGCTAAGCACTTTCAGCTCCCACTGGCATGAAACTACCTAAGTTTTTAGTGAGACGAGGGTATTGGATTCCTGTAAGTTCAGGTTCACTGCATGTCAAGTGTTCCCTACCTTCCCTTAGGCACCTCACTGAAATGTCTTAATACTCTGAAATCTGTTTTCCCCTTCACATGCAACTAACGAATAACTGGGAAGGGGAGGTTCCCAATTAAGTGTCTTTCTTCATCAGAAATGCTTGAGAAAGGGCTTAAACTGTATTTTTCCAGCCATGTAGCCACAATGGGAAATTGCAGAACTTTTCCAATTATTGAACTTCTAAAAAGTTATCTGAAGGATGGGAACATGTAACTGCCTCATATTCAGTGATTAAGTACAATAGCTTGGTCAAATTACAATGGCAAAAGAAAAAGTTGGCTTGGAGCTTTCAAATCTCTATTCTGTGTTATTATGCCCAAGGCTTATTTTTCAGGTCTTATTAAAAGAAATCCCCTGAAGTATTTCTTGGACGGTTACATCCTTATCTTATTCATGCCAGTCTTTGGTTCAGGATTCATCATTTTTTAAATGACAGGTGCTAATGTATTCTTTCCTAATCTTGTATCATTATTATTTTTAAAAACTGTGACATTGTCCTGCACTGTGCTTAATTCTTTAGTTTCACTGTAAAAAATGTTCTTAACTTGATAAATAGGCAGTCATCTAAATGATGAGTCTTCTTTTGACAGGAATTGTCCCTTGATGACACCTTTGCTTCAAATGTTATACTATAATGTTAATTTTATTCACGTAATTCCATGTCCAGAACAGAAAAGACACTCAGAAGAGATAGAGAGGACCAGCTGTCTGCCTATTCTGCAAATTCATCAACTAATTAGCAGCCACTCCTGGATCAAGAGGATCTTTTGGTGACATTTTCTGTTAAACACTACAGCAAGTTACACTCATGCAGCAAGAACCAGCAAAAGAGCAACATGCAGAGAATGGTGGCAGTGTCTCGTTCCATCCACTGATTCTTTTGTCTCCACAGAATTTTCCACTTCCAGCTGAAGCTGCTCAGTGCCGGAGGTTTATCTCAATTTGTAAAACCAGGTTACTGAAGATGTCGCCCAGAAAGCATCAAAGGAGAGCTTAAAAACCACGGGTAATGTATAGATTTCTCCAAGATACTGGCTACCCCACAATGATTTTGAAATTGTGTGCTCCAGTAGCACCAGCACTAGAGCACACACAGCTGGAATATTCAGCACTAGAAAGAGTCAGTATGCCAACACTGGGTTGTATCTTTGTTCAATTAGGGTGTTCCAACTTGTAGTACAGAAATAATCTTTGAGAAATTGCCACAAATTGTCCTAGTAATGCAAAATTCAAGACCATAAAGTTCACAACTTATTTATCACTATGGGCTAGAGAATCAGCTGGAGCTAAGGAGCTTATCTCATTAGACTGTAATGGGACCTACATTGATTTTCTCCAGTCTGGTTTAAGATGATGAACTAAACACAACTATTCAGTTGAGAGCAGGGAATACATGCATCTGCATACATGCAAGCATTTGTGAGCATCATATCTTGTCACTCTGATTTATTAACTCTTTCACACTAATGGGAATAAACACATTATTCTGACTGCTGAGGATGAAGCTTGTAACATTCAGTTTGCGTCTTAAAAAAGATTTCATTGTCTAAATACCTCGTGCACTGTTTAAATCTGCATCACTCCGCATGCAGCATTTCAAATGCAAAAACTAGTTTTGATATGTATTGTGATTGTTTAGTAATTCAAATAGTGAAACCATTCTGCCTTTGGTACATATTCTCCAGAAACAATACAGCACTATTTTGCAGATGAGTTCTGCCCACCACACAGTAAAACGAGATACCCAGAAGTTAGTCTGTTTATAAGCGGTTTATTTCTTGTATTATTATTTTTTCAAGTCTTGTTTGTTGTGAAATTATATTGCTTGAAATTAAAGGTAAAACTTACAAACTGTGATGTAAAGCTCCACGAGCAGACCATGGTTCAAACAGCATATTACAGAGATTGAAGACGGAAGGGTAAGCTACACTGATACAAACCAGGTTATGTGTTGTGTAGTGAAAAACCATAATTTTATGATTAAAGTTAGGTTGGATTTTGTATCACAAAGTTCTACAGATTTGTACACAATATGATTAGTGACAGTGACCCAGGTACAGTGGGTGCTTTTAAAAAGGCTTTGCCATGTGAACTAATTGCAAAGCTGTAGCACACTCCATACCGCTTGCCTGTGGAAGGGTGTCAGCACCTGATGAGTATGTGTCCTGACTCATGCAGGTGTTCACACTGGATAAATGAGTGGAGTTCAGCACAACATGGGAATACTGGAGTAACTGTAGTGAGGCAAGCATATCTTGTGGATATCAAGCCTTATTCCCATATGTCTGTGTTTGAACTTCTTTATTTACGTGGGTAAATCCTGCTGTTAGAGAACCAGCAGCTTGGGGCCGATATGCAGGACTGAAGCTGCAGCCCCTTGAAGGTTAAAGTCCCAAAGGATTTTACCAAGACAGAGATACGATCTTTCTGCAAAATTAAAAAAATCCATCTATACAGCTTAATAGAATTAACCTGCAACACAGTGCCCCTCCACCATCTCAAAGCAGTCACTAAAATAAATGTGATTCTGGGGAGAGTTACAATATTAATTTTTCTATGGGTGTTATTTGAACAGAAGAAATTTTCCGGTAGTTTTATAAAATTAATGTACTGCTGGGCAATAAAAAACAAATCATAAAGTTTGTATTTGGGAAGCGTCTCCAGGCTCCATCCATAAAGCAAGAAAAGCAGTTAACTAGCTAAAATATATTAAAATTTATCTTTGGGGCTAAAGTAATTATCTGACTTTTCTGCTCTGCAAAATATACGTTAACGATATGCAAAGCATTTCAGTACTTGGGAGGAACATATAACCAAGGATTTCTTAACCAAGTACAGCTCAAACTGACATTTCTGTCTCTTAGATTTTTCAGGCTTTTTGCCCCACTTCTCTTCCATGAGCCAAACCACCCTCAATAGATAAGATTACTCATATTATGCTCTCTCTGCCTCTTCTTTGGAAAATAAGCATGTTACATCACAACTCTTATGAAGATATGGGCATCCTGATCTGGGAGATATTCATATCAAGAACATTCCCAACTCTTCAGCAAAGCAGTAATCTACATAATTATGAAGAGCCCTACTAGAAATCAATGTGCTATGGCAAGGCAGAGGCTGTGTCTGGCTCCATCTGGGAGATGTATGCAGGGAAACCACCTGCCTGCAAGTTGTCAAAACAAACAGATACAGGTACTTTGGCTACAGATATACTAAAAACTAAGTAGATGTTATACATACATTCTTTCCCTCTGCTTTTTCCTGTTGCTTGGTTTAATAAGCATACAATGATAGTTGCCTTTCTCTCTATAAACATATCAGGATAGATAAGCTTTGCTGCAGGTGGCCTGAGATGATTCTCCACCAGCACGAGCCAAAAAATTGAGACAACTCCACAGTTCAGTTCATCACTATCCTCCCAAGGGCGTCTACATTCCCATTTTGTGGAGGAAGGAGCACTCTCCAGACCAATCCGTTGAAACTGTAGCACAGCAGGGTGGAAACAGGTCTCAAGATGCTCAGTCTCCTAAAGTTTTGTTTATTTTGATATGGATTAATGCTGTAAAGCATATCTTCTTTTGCCTCCTAGGAAAAGCACTGTGTCATGCCAACAAGTCAGGCAGAAATTTGGGTTTGGGTTCAGCTGCATCTCCTGATGTATGTCCCAGGGTTAAGCAAGCAGAGAGGGGTTTTACTCCTTACACTCAGTTCCCACTGGTTCTTCCTCCTGAGTCAGAAGTTATACCAGACTCCAGAGGTTTCTCATTAATAGACCCTCTCCTTAGATTTCTACCCCTCCTCATTTATAGAGAGTGTCTACACACAAATCCCTATCCTTATTTACTATTTAATACAAGCATGAGTTGGGCTTCGAGTTGAGTGATAAACAATGAGAAAACTGCAAGGAAAGGGTTAGAAGTATTTGAAAGTAGTATTATTCACTTATCTGTTGTGCAGACACATGTGAGAGAGAGGCCTTTCCAAATCAGCATAAGTTGCTGAAGGAGGGAGCCTTAAGTGAGCCTTTTATCCCTTAAGGGATAAAACAGTTTCAGCAAGACCACAGTGCCTCAAGTGAGATCATTGCTTCATTAACTGTGAAATTAATATTGCAGTTAACACCTCTATAACACTCCTACATATGATAATGAGATAAAAGAAGTACATGCTAAACATCCATGAGTATGTTCCTTAACTCTCCACTCAAATCATGTTAAACTTCCCCTTTATTGCACGTTGAACAGGCAGGTGTGGAGTTCCTTTTTCTGTGAAGTATATCAGGAGTGTTCCTAAGGATCCCCCCTGCCCCCGTGCACCCTGTGCTACAATAAACTAATGTTGGCTTTCTGAACTATAAAATCTGCTTTGGAGAGTGCTTTCCTGCTACAGATTTTGGTAATAGGAGCAGCACCTGGGGTAAGCTGGGAGTGATAACCACAACATGGTCCTCGCCAGTAGAACCAAGTACAGAACATTAATTTGTGGTTTTGGTGAAATACGGGAGCATCCCCAGCAGTTGCTCAGAAAACATTTCAGGTGGTAATGCTCTTAAAAGATCTTATAATATCCAACCCTATGACATAGCAAAAGCCAGGACAGAATAAAGACATATGTGAAAAGTAATAAAAGTACTTCCTGCCATTTACAGAAGACAATATTCTGAATAAAACAGCTCTCAACCAAAAAAAGTAATGAAATTATAGAATGTAATATGGAAAGAAGTATCTTGGAAAGTTAAGCTATGTTCAAATTAGTAACAACTACAAGACAAAAGAAGATGTCTTGGGAGCAGCAGCTGGAAGAACCAAGAAGTAGTGTAATAAACACATACAAATGCACATAAAATATTAAAGTATCATCACTTATACTGACACGATTTCACACTAAGAATTCCTTGGCAGCCAATTATTTATCATCAGAAATACTGCTCCCTTCTTGTGCTACAAATCTCAATTGACTCTAATAAGGAACTAATTAACAAAGATTAGCACCCTTTTTGTGTAACGAGCCACAAAGCCAATCAAGACAAGATGATAACAAGATGCAATCAAGAGGTATTAAAGACAACAAAATTGTGCGTAAAACTAGTGAGAAATACACTGCAAGAAAAGAAATATCCAGCCATAGAGGAGTCTGCTTCCTAATTAATTGGTCGCTTCACATTTCAAAATATTCACTCAAAGTGTTGAAAAGAGGGCAAGGTTTGCTCTGGTAACTGAGAGCTCTGTTGAGTTACAGAGATTTCTGGACCCTACTAAAATCTTTGTCCTGTTGTCAATCAATGGCAGTAAGGGACTTGCTCATTCACCTGCCAGGGGATGTCATACATCTGCCCTGCACCACTCTCCACACAGGCCGGAGCACATACAACAATAGGCTCCTGTATCAGTTCCCAGGACTACCCTGCAATTCACAGCCGTTTCCACATACCTCTGATGTTTGCAGGAAGCAGTCAGCTCAGCCAGGCAGAGAGCTCCAAGGTGCACCCAACCCCACACAGGGGTGGCAAACAATAACTCCCCTTCCACTGCCAAGAGTGGATAATGCAACATTGCAACAGGAAGATGCTCATGATGTTAATCACCTGTGACAAGAGCATTAAATGGAATGTTTTGCAGACCTTGAAAGGGTTTAGACTATGACACCAAGAGATACCCTAAGGGCTGGTATGTATACATGTGTAAGCTGAGACTGAGAGTTTAGGTCAAACAGAATTCATGACCACTTTCCATTCTTTACACTCGGAATGATCAGCAAGTCAATGTGGCTGGAAAGTAGGAGGAAACAGATTTTCTTCCTAAAATCTATATAAATAAATCCTCATCTTTCTCAAAACACTGAATAAACATCAGAATAGGAGACACCAGAATAGAGGCAAGCAGTCATCTGGCAGAAAGGGTAATTAGCTAATTGGAGATGAGAGCTTCAGTGTCCCTGTGGTGACCATATATAAAAATCAGCCTCCTGGCTATAATGCACTCATTTTTGCCAATCCCCTGGCAGGTCCTTATGAGGAGACAGTATTTCACAAATCAAACCCAAAAGCTTTATTCAAAAGATTTTGGTAGATTTCATTGTCAATTAAATGTGTAGGGTTTTTAATTAAGGCTGTATTTTAATAATGTGTAATTGTATGAAGCTGCGTTAAAACACAGCTGCTAAGGTTAGGAGCTAAACAATCCCAATTATAAGGAGCTCGAGTAACACCTAAGCTTCTACAAAAAGCAACATTTCAACTTTATTATAAATTTCTGTTAAAATGTAGATACAATAAAACATAAGAGACTTGCATACCCTGTACAGAAATCTAAATCACAAGAACATAATTCACATTTCAATCTGAATGTCATTTAGTTACTTCTAAATGGAAGGCCTGTGATCAGATCTGCTCTCCACAGAGCATCTCAATCCTTCAAGTATTTGCCCTGTGACAGCATTAACATTCAATTAACAGGATATACTTTACCAGCTTCATTTGTTTCACACTTCCATTCTCCTATTAAAACCTGAATGCAGTAACAACCTGGCTTCTGTAATGAATTCTACAGCAACCTGCTTGCAAACCTGCATTAAGACCCAAGTGTGGGAAAATACGCCAGCTCTGAGGTAAACCATGCTGATTGTTGCCACAGCCTCCTCCCTGCCCTACCTAATCCCGGTGGGGCAGAAGCAGGCAGCGTGGAAGGCAACCGTTGCGATGTGCACTCTTGCTAGGCAAGCACAGCCCTTTACCTGCTTTGTGGAACCTCCCACTCAACATTTAAAGTTAAAAAAATCCCAACTCATTTCCTAGAGAAAGCAGCAGCAGCAGCTGTGGATTTTCCCTCGGCCTGTCTCAAAATGAATAAATTACACACTATCATTTCATAATTATGGATGTGCCAAATTGCATAATGAGAGATCACTTCAGTAGTTCTGTAACTACAGAGATAGCCAACAGTCACTGCAAGGTAATTAAAATAAACTCACAGAATAAAACACACCTGAAAGGACCACACTGCAAATGGGAACACTGAGCCACTTACAGACTAGAACACCTGTAGACTGGAATGAGATCACAGCGGCCTTTCTTGGTGTGCCACTGCAGGCAAGAGCTCATTTTCAAAAGTGTTACAGCTAGGTTCAAAAGCCTCTATTCCTTATGGCAAATAATGAAGTATTCTGTCTCAGTAAAGTTAGGCAGGTGCCAGAGCATGTGCAGGTTGACAGCTTGTGTCAGTGAAAATAGTTCCACTGTGGATGTCTGTTTCCGAGCCTGCAGTGTTTAGTCATCACATGTTTCGCACACCTATGTCTGTGCGACTGTCTGTACATGAAGTTTCCCTTCTAACTAAATACTAAGGTTGTGAAGAAATCATGCATCTATTTTTCTTGCTCACACAATTGCAAAGAATATCTGGGGAAGCATAAAGTGCAAAACAAAATCCAGAACGGTGGAAAATGCCTGGAAAAAAAAACATAGGTGGATGATCCTGGGTGAGATCACTCATAAGGACAACAAAGAAAACATGCCTTCCTCTTTGTCTTTGCCTTGTCTCCCTGTGTCTGAGGTTGTGTGAAGTGCTCTCTACCTGAGATTTTTAACAGACATTTTCACATCAGAGCTGGAAGTTGACTTGCTGGGATTCACATGCAAGCTGGCCTTCTCCAGCTACTACTGCCAAAACCTGCTGTCACTCCTAACTCCATATTTTTCTTGTTCCTCAGCCCCTCCCAGCTGCAGAAAAGCTCTGTGACAGCTCTAGGCAGACAGAGCTGCTGCCACAAAAAGGCAGGATCATCTGAGGATAAGAATGTTTTTGGCACTATAAATGAGCAGTGGCTCTGGTGAGCCGTTCCAGCCACCAAAACCCAAATCTCCAGTCCCGGCTCCCTGGTCTGCTTGACCAGAATAGTGTGTGTACAAAGGAAGAAGAAGCTTCTATACTTTATTCCCAAGAAAATCAGGCTCAGGATTTAGTTCTGCATGCATCTGCAACACTGTACTTCGCAAGGAGACAGAAAACATTACCTCTCTGCACACAACAGACACATCCCAAAACATGGCACTTGGGGGGAGAAGGACTTCTTGCATGCTATGTACAGGCTGTTAGGGCTGACAGGGAATCTCTGGTTGAGCTACGCAGTGAAGAACAAAAAAAGCCTCACTGTAATCAGAGCTGCTGATGGGGAGGCTGCAAGACGGTAGGACCAGACTACTGCCATTTCCAGCACTGAGGAGACAGCAGCAAGAAAAAGAATTTTCTCCACTAAAGACTGAAAAATAGCTTAATATAAAAACTAAAAGGGCCAGAGGCAAACTTCATCTTTCTTGCAGGTTGGGTAGGTAAGTATACTCTGCCTGGACAACAGCATATAACAGTGAGTAAACAGTAGATATTACTTGGGAACGTCTCACCAAATGCAATAGCACTTTCATCAGGAGAACAGAAAAAAAATGGACTTCACTGAGTGCTACCCTGAGTCCCTACAAACTGTGGTCTCACTTTGTCAAAGCAAGGAGAAACCTTTAATTTCACAGATCACCTTTAAAGAAATTATTCTCAAGTCCTGTATGTGACATTAATACAAAAGTATTAATGGGCAGGGGGACTGCAGAGACTTGGGATACCTCTCTTTCATTTTGTGCAATCAAGATTAACATTAGGCGTTTCCCAAACCAGCTACAATCACATCTCCAAGCCCTCTACAGTTGATTCCTAACAATTGGGTTAAGTCTGTTTTTTTTACACTGTTCAATTAGGTTTTCTTATAATTTTTTAAACACAGTTTAAATGCATTTAAGTGCATTTTTAAACAGTTTCAAAAGCAAGCAGGCACAAACAGGGCTTTGACATTGGCTCTTTCATTGAAAAGACTGTAATTCAAATATCTAATTCAAGATCTACTGATGTAAAAGCAGTTCTTGAAAAGGGGTGATGTCTCCTAGCAGCTACATTCCTGATATCTTCCATTATTTGAACCAGACTTCTTGAAGCTAACAAGAAATAATCACAAAAACAGCTGAAGAGCAAAACAACACATTTCCCTCCTGTACACTGCTGATTATGGTTTTTTAGTAGCTACAGTACATGTAAAGTCTGAGGTCATCTAGAGAAACAGCAAACCACACCAAATAAAGAACGAACAGAAGCACAGTAGCTTCTGCAGTTCTTCAGTATTTCTAGCAAACTAGAAGAGCAAAATAACCCTCATATCTCATCTTCCACCCCTCCAAGTGTGATTCTCTATATTATCTAGTGGGTAATGGATACGCAAGCAGTAGGCAGCGTGGCACAAGCATAAACCACACCAGGCAAACTGTTCTTTGGCAGAATTAGAACAGGAAAGGCAGGCAGCAACAGAGGTGGTAAATCCAGATGTTAGCAAAGTACCTGATATTGCACCTTATAAATTAATGATGAAAATGATTGGAAACATCCCAAGAAATGCCTGCTGGTATGTAAGCTGAAATCTGTCTGCAAAGTCAGACATAAAAAGGGAACTAAAAACTCTGTTCCCTGCCAGAAGAAATAACAGCCCCTTACAGAGAAGGTGCATGGACCAGGACATACAGCATCAGTGAAATAGGGCTTCTCCAAAGAGAAACTCAGGTTGTTTCTGTGTTGGTTTTGTACTTCCTATGACTAGAAAGAATTTTTAAAATGACAGCTCAATCTGTCAGAGAATTATCTGCAACTCAGTTACTCGGGGAGGGCTTTCAGGGAATAAACAAAAAGGGCAGGATTCTGTAGTCATGACCATCCATCCCAGCTGCATCCTTCAGGAAGGGTGAAAGAGCCTCCATCAGGGCAAAGGTTTGTCCAGTGAAACTGCCAGAGGAAGGAGCTCCCTGAACTAATCCCAAAATAACATAGCATGGCTACATCTTGTACAAAACACACTCCTTGTTCAGCAAGATATTATGCTTGAAAAGTGTGAATGGGGGCACACAAATCATTGGGATTGGATTTGCAAATTCTTTACCAGGTGAGGTAAACTCTAAAGCTTCTAAAAATGAGAAACTTGAGCCATGTAAAATTTTCTCCAAAGACCTATTTCTAAAGCATTTCCTATAAATTAATATTTTAACTCAGGAACTGCTTATGTGAGAATTATTTCTTATCTCAAGGCCCTTCAGCATGTCCAAATGGACAAATCCCTTTTGTCAGCTGAGCTCCATTACTCTCTTCTGAATGAACGCCTCTGGGATGGATAGAACAGATATCATTTTTAACAGCATATCTAGTCTGCTAATAAAATGACGCCAGACACTGTCTGCATGGAGATTTAACACCAGTAGGACTCTCCAGCAAATTTTTGCTCCTGTTGTGGTGGATAACTTCCAAGTAGGTTTGAATCATATGGTTTTTATCCAGTTTTGTTCCCTAGGAAGAAAATGGGTAGTATGGAACTACCTGAATAGAGTTGCCTCGCTAACAGGCGTGCTAATGTCACAGTAACCCTGGGTTTTGTGACCACCTGAGAAGCTGGGGAGGCAGAGATCAGGTGCTTTGCAGCATGGTACCCTTCATTTCTGATCTGGAACACACAGACCACACAAATTGGTCTGCACCAATCCTCCTCACACTCCTGAGTGACAGGTTTAACATATCCGAGTCTATCACCACGATTCTGATTTCAAGAGAGATCTGAATTTGGTATGATCTGTCTTAAAATTGTTTGGACACTGGACAAATACTGCAACACTTTACAGTAGCCTACAGCCTCTATCCCTCCCCAGCATCTACCTCCTAGGACTAAATCTAAACTAATTGAACTCTGTCATGCTGGCATATCACCAATTCTATGAGAGTTACGTGTTGGGCCATGAGCTTTATCACAATGATTTCCACATTCCCAGCTAAAACATCCTCTGGCGTTACATGATGACTTAGGCAAACATGGGAAAACTTCTTAATCAAAGCCAAGTGGAGGATAGGTTAGGAGTTATAGCCCCAATAGATAACAACAGCTATTATTTTTGGTCCTACCCTTCTACCTATAGAATATTGGAAGTCTGAATTCACCAGTTACCCTACACTCAGCAAACTCTATGTATGCCCAAGCCTTTCTTCGGAGGGAAAAAGGACGTGCTTCAGATTTGCTAACTTGTTCACAGCCATGAGTTGAATATGGTGAGCAGCAGAGCTGAAGCCCTGAAGGTTTTCATTTTGGCAGCTTTACATCTCCATGCAGGAACACATCAGCCACAGTAAGGGAGCAGTGGTACTTGCAACCAGCTGTGATAGATTTTTTATCACCCTGGGTCAACCATTAGTGTGGGACATGTGGTTGACCCAGGGTGATAAAAAATATTTTTATTCTCTGCCAGTGTGGATTACATGTGTTATAATGGACTACTCACAAGCACTTCAGTAACAGGTGAAGATTCATGTCCACTAAAACCAGAAGCACTTGCACCCTCGGGGAATATTCATATTCCCTGTTGATGCAGTGCAGGCACTGTTACTGAAACAGGCCCTTGCATAAGAACCCACTATGTGGTTTTTTTTTCAAGCTCTGTTTTACAACACCAAGTGTGTAAATCTTTCACAGCTTTCTGTAGAGTTTGGAATGAAGACTCTCAGCAAAGGAAAAATGTAATAAAATACACAACTGCTCCTATTTCTACATGACAAAACAAAGCTGGAAAGTACCTATGTTAATCGGAGGCTAAAAAGCTGTATATGACTTTCTTCAGATCAACCAGAATCTTACAAAATTGTTTTGAATTGATAATTACTTGTCTGCTGTTAAAGGAACTCAGTACATGACATCGTTAATTAGCAGTCAGTGAATTAACAGGAAGTTGCATGTGCTTTAAGAATACTACCAACATGGCACAGGAGCAGTGACAGACTTTATATACACATTCATATTAAATTTCTTTCTGCACTAATGCCAGAACTCAGAGGGCTTTCGATTCCAAGGACCGCTAGAACAGTTTTATATTTCATTAAGCTAATTTGTATTTCACTAAAAATACCCCTCTTTAAGAAAAGGTGATTGCTTCTCAAGGGCAGCAGAACTAAAAGTTTTCTTCCTTTTCCATCTGAATGTGAGCTGAGTTATAGCAGCCAGAAAGATTCATGGTTGAAAGGAATTTTCATTTCGCAGATCATAATGGAAATAACCTCCAAATTGTACAAGTGAATGTGCAATTTTAGTAAAAGTGAATAAAATATATTCACTGTCCCCAAAGGGGTCCTTCCTTTGTAAACAGAGACTGTGAATTTCCAGCCTCAATCCTCCAGGACTGGTTCATATCAATGCATAGTGATTTCTATGATTACCTGTAGCACTGCCTTCTCCTCTACTGAATGTATTCTTTGGACCAAACTAGTGGTGGTTCTTTCAAGGTAACTACATTTCCTCCTCTGAGCTCCCACAGACATTCCTGTAAACAAACTAACTTCTCACTCTTCCTTTCCTATAGAGGAAGCGTGGAACTGCCTCACCCTTTAACTGAGATCTACTTGTGGAAATCTCCAAAATCTGGAAATCTGATTTGGTTTTACACTACAGTTTTCACACTAACCAACTCTTCCTTCCTCCTTCACCTTGCACCAAATGATGTAGCATCATGCAATGCTGAGCACCAGTGCTAAAGGAACCATTTCAGCTGATGGAGTCCAAGATCCAAATGCCCTTGTAATCTTACTTTGTGTAATCACATATGCCATTTATAGTCAGAAAATTATTTCCTCTTCTTCTTAACCTCGGTATTTAGCAAGCCAGTTTCACACAGTGCTGAAAGTAGTCATAAATCTTGTACCCAATACTTCCCAGACATCTCCAGTACTCATAATGTGTTGTACCTGCAACACAGAAAAAAAGACTAGTGCCACTGATCTTTGTCTTTACAATTGTCTGAGAGCCATTCTCTCCACGTCTTGTTCAGAATTACGCGGTGTCTTATTGCTCCCCTGTTTTTTCAAAACCAACAAAGCTAGTAAACAAATTTCACTTTTTAATAGAAGGTTATCGATGGCAGAAAACAAGCAAAGAACTACAGAAAGATGCACAGGAGGAGTGAGATACGCTAGGGCATGCTCTGTATCTAATGCAACATTTGCTGCCACGTTGCTGCCAAAGGGTGCTACAGTGCTGGATGACACTTCATGTAGTCTGACGGTACTGCACTTGGCAAGCAGCTGGCAAAAGTTATTTTTTTAATAAAAAAAGAAGAAAAGAAAGACAGAGCAACCCCAGTGACTGTCTGTGCCAGAGGAATGAAAGAAAAGTGCATGAAGTCCGAGTCAGATTCTATTTGGTGTCACTTTTAAAAATCTGAGGATTTGAAGCAGCATTCAGGTGCTGGAAATCAGAAATAAGTTATACCAGAGCTGAACAACAATTCAATTGTGTGTAGTGTTTTGTTAAGATATCATATCTGCCTTAAAATCCAAAATCACATCCTTTACAATGACAGGAAACTTTTCCCAAGTCTTTATCTATTACATGATTCCAGGGAAGAAAGTGTCCGACAGAAGGCAGAACGTAAAACTGAAACTCATTCAATAGCCTTCAAATTCCATAGTTGTGGGGCTTATTTCTCCCGTGTTCTTACCCTTGTAGAATTAATTTCTGACAAGTTAAACCCAGACTGTGTCCACATTACTAAGTAAACACTTCATTCAAGCTGTAGAGATTTACTCATTGGGTATCCAAATGAGACACCAAGTTAAAGTGCTGAGTACGTAACTGCCTTTTATTGTTCTGTTCCTGTGTTTTGTTCCTGCTTTTCCCTTGAATCAATGGAAAAGTTCTGAGATAAGCATGTTGCAGAAGTGATGGATGCCACCACTGTTAATTATTCCACCCATTACAAGGCACAGTATAAATCACTTTTTGTCTGATGACGGCTGCACTGAATGTGTAGAGCACAAAAGACAGTGCAGATCTGTGATACGGCTCTGTCCTTCTCATTACATAAGAGATAAAGATATGCATACTTAATAAATACATTTATTTTAACGAGATGAAGACAGGCCCAATTCAAGTAGTAGCACTTTCTGAACAGCTTTTTTATTATCATTATTACTCAGTACATGAGTAGAGGACAAGTTTCATTTTCAACAGAGCATGGGGCTTTGCCATTTATGTTTCTAGTTTTAGCTGCAGCTAAAAATGCCATTTAGAGATGAAACCCCTGCACAAGTACACTTTGTTCAATACAAGAGCCAAACATTCATTTCTATCACCAGCTCTGTAAGAAAAGCTTCCTTATTCATAAAGAATTGATTCTGCTGAAGTTTCCCATATACTTTCAAGTGTTTGGGATTAGAGGGCATTAGAGAAAGGAACTGGATGCTTTACAACCACATTGGTAGCTGCAATGCTGTCACAGCTGGAAAAGCTGTGCTCTGACGTGTGGGTCTCGCACAGCGAAGCCTGAGGTGAACAGAGGCAGCCTTGGGAGACAGAAGGACCCTGCAGAAGGTTTTCACATGCACCACTTCTCTGAATATCCGTTGTTGTTCCACCAAAGTCTTGCTCTATGTGACAGCACTTAAGCATTGTGCTTAAGCATCATCAATTTCAAGGAGAATAAATCATTTGTTTATGTTTTGCTGAAGAGCAACAGTTAATTGGTTAAGAAATGGGCAAGCCTCATGCTTAACCTTGGTCCCATAGAAATTGATTAAGGCCCACGAGTACCCTCCTGACATTTCTGAGTAAGGGACTTAAGAGACAGAATTGAGACTGAAAAGCTCAAAAAGTGTTTCTCCACATACTAATTGTCAGGAAGATGAGGTAGAGAATGAGGAGGTCTGAGTAAACACGTGCATGTAGCATCATTTCCACAACACATAGCAAGACATGTAGCCATGCCTGCTCCTGGTATCAATGCATTCCTACCTCTGCCTTTATTTTGAGGTCCTCACATTTTTCAACAGAGGTGAGAAGACAATAAAATAATAAAGTGAATAAATTAATTTACAATTAATAAACAACAGTTTCCTCCTTCTTCTTTGTTTGCATTTGGAATGAACTGTTTCACATAAGATACACTTTTCATCTGTTAAATTCTTCGGGGGTATTTTTAGATGCTCAGAGATTGCACAACTGACTTCCATCTCAAACTCAAAACTTAGTCCTCGATGAAGGCCTATGCTATTATATGCTTCCAAAATTCTAAGTATGAAATGAAGCAGCAAAGTCATTTAAGACTAGTTTACTACACAATATTTTTCACATATAGAACTACATATATTTTTCTTTAGATGGCAACAAGGCATGGCCTGAAAAGTTTGTTCTCGATGGCAAAAGAAACATCACTCTCAAAAAATTCACTCTCTTCCTGAGAAAATGAAGGAATGTTGGCTGCTCCTCTCATCTTTTACTTTTCTAACTCTTTAGCCTATGCATCCACACAGCTGTCTCCAGCATTGCCATGTGTGTCTGCAATGGACCAAACACCCAACTGCACACTGGCAGAAAACCTCTGAATACAACACAAGTTACCCTAATGAACATCAATAGAAGCCAGACCCTTATTTCAGATGGTTTACCCCTCTGATGACACAGGGAGTGAATTTAGGAATGGTACACCCATCTAATTGCTATTAGATCAAAAAGACTGCTCTATATGAAACCAGCCTAGTATACACGTTTGCTTTAGCATCCTAGATTTTTGCTTCTGATAGTAACTGTAGAGCACAATCACCTTCATTCCAAGAAGCTGGCAAGTACTCTTCTGTTTCATGCTGCAATGGATTTCTTGCAAACCATACACTACTTACTTATTTGGTTACTTTTCAGTCTCCCGCACTTCTCACACTATGGTTTGGCATCTTGACTTTTCTTTGGTAGGCTCACATCAGCCCTTGCTGCAATAGCCACACATATATATACAAGTACACATACAAGGCTGCACTTTCATGTCAAGTCAATGACTTACAAATCCTCCCCTTTCAGGCTGAATTTTCTCTGGCTTGATCAGAGGCCAGAGCTGATTTTTCTGTTGCCATTTTTATTGCAAGGAAAAAAATCTGTTCAGATACTCGATTTCTCTTTTGAAGGTCAGAAACTCAAAACCAAGTTCAAACTTAGAAAAAATACTTTGAAAATGTTCAAAGCCTGGCAGCAGTTTCCCATGAATTTTACACTAATGTAACTATCAATTTCCTTGACTTTGTTCTCCCCACAAACCAGTATAAAGGATACCACAGCCAGTTTCCTTGCACATCAGGTCTCAGCCTCCCGTCTCTAATATAAATGACTGCCTTGAAAAAAAAATTAAAATGAGGTGGTAAAAAACAACTTGGAATCATAGAATCATTTCAGTTTGTAAAGACCTTTAAGATCATTGAACCCAACCACTCACTTCACGCTGACAAGCCCATCACTAACTGCTTTTCTCAGCAAGCTTAACTTGCTCTTCCATGTTTCATTTTAGCAGCTGCTTGGACAACAAACACAATGGACAGAGAGTATACTGCCTCTGTATCCACAGGATGTGATGGCCTGCAGCATAGACAGCCTTCAGCAAGTAGAATCTGCATGAGAAGCACAGAAGCTCCCAGGCAGCTGGGGTGTGGGAGTTGTGCCTGGCAGCCCACCACAGTGTTGTAAGGATGCAGCACCATGCTAGCATGGTGGCATCTGCCCTTTCCCTTGGGGCTAGTCATCATCCCCTCTGACAGAGATGGAATAGAGCTACCTTCCTCAACTGCTTTATATTACATGTGCATCTTGCCTCCAGGACAACCTTTGCAGTGATAGACAGCACACAAAACACCCACCCCATTGCTATAGCAGCACATCTGTTATGTTGACAAACGAGCTTCATACAAGAAGCTGCAGGCACGTGCTTTCAAGTGACTCCATCTCCCTCCTCCATCCTGCTCTGGCCAAAGGGAAAATGGCATTAAATATTTCAGAATTGCTCCTGCTATGAAAGAATTTATGACAAACACTTTAACTAATAATTTTAAACAGTAATTGTCACACCAGGTCTTCAGATGAGAGAAGAACATTCGCTCTTCTTGTTACTTGTGTTAACCTTGCAATGCCCTCTCTGGCAGAAAGGTCCTTGGCACATACAACAAGCTGAAAGCCGAATCTAAATCAACAGGAGCATTTTTTTTTCACTCTCCTCCATAGCATGCAACTGAGAATGAAATAGAAAGGCCCTTGGTCAGTAAAAAGCAGCATTGCTGATATGTGCCAGTTGAGGCTCTGGATTGCTTTCAGGCACCTGTTTTAACCTTCTCCTTCCGTTTCTCTATCAAATCTTTGGACTGCCTTGGGCTACTGATGCCAGGTCACTTATTGCAGCTGCCCTTTGGATTCTCCCTCCACAACAATATAGCACAGACTGGTTGCAAGTTCTTAGCAAGATGTAAAAGCATGCATTAGAATGAAGGAGAACCTCAAATGTAAACACAGAAAGTTATCTCTGCTCGAGTTTAACTTTAATTCCTTCAGGTTTAATGGGTAGGGCTATGTCATGGATCTGAGAATTCAAATTGCCACTTTCCATACCGCAGATGCATCTCTGTCAGTTTCTGGGATTTGACTAGGCCTTATATTTAGCAAACATAAGAACAACAAAAAGATCTGCTCTAATTTAGACATCTTTGCTTGAAGATAAAGATCTGCATTTTCATTTCCTTTTCTTATTTTCATAATGTAAACCCAGCAAGCTGTTATTCACCAAGCGTGCTACCAACACTGAAAGCAGAGGAACACAAATCTCTGTGAATCAAAGCAGAATCAGAGCAGTACAAGCACACTAAGCCAAAACCAATCCTATTTAAAGGACAGAAACATGCCGTGAGGTGTCCAAATATAATTGATAATATTCTTGAAATGTGGTATTTTTACTGAGATGAGCACTCATCTGTTTTCCTTCCTCACCCAGAAAATTCAAACAAAAGAACAGCTTGTTTAGATGAAAATACATGCATTGCACAATAACTTCTTTTTTAACCTAGACTTTATCATCAATTTTTTAAAATGTCATGTTTTAGCAATACTTTCCTATCCTGCAGCTCAGCTCTTTTCACCCTGGACACTTCAAAAGAAACCCTAACAAGAGATGTTGGGCTTTTTGGAATGTTAGGGGGAAAAAATAGAAAAAAAAAAAATCACTCACTGTCATACTGAAAACATGAGAATGACTCAAAATCAAAGGAAGGAGATGTCATCAAAGGTCCTGGGAGATGATGAATAGCTTCAGGAAGGAAATAGGCTTTGTTAATGCACAGTTTAACATTAAGAATGAATGTAAATATCCAGACTGGTTGTGCAGAGGCATGAAGTAGTTTGGAGGGGAAGGAGAATGGGAAGATATACAATGTACACAGGAAGGTTACAGCAGTACATTGCAGACTGGGGGATGAGTGCTTGCTTCCATCTTTTTCTTGAATTTTGACTGTCTGTCAAAGTAAACAGTCCCAATTATATTCAGCTGGATTGACACATAGAGAGCTCAAGGCTGGGAAGAACAATATTTCAATAAGCAGTTGAGTTACTGGAGGCATGAGGACATCAAGTTTTAGTCTCTCTTCCTCCTCCCCCTGACATTTTAAAATGTCAAGCTACTGTCCACACTGCTGCCTTATTTCCCACCTAGTCTGCAAGTGAACAAGGGAACGATACCTGTTTACTGCATAAAAGGAACCACAGTATCACTGGAGATTTTAAAATGAGAAGTATGTGACCATAAAGTTGGAGTAATGGCACAACTATAGGTCAGGAACTAGCATGTGGTCAATTTAAAATTCTTATTTGAAAGACATTAAGTTTGCAAATACCACAGTCCTGGGACAAATCAGGGAGGGCTGTGTGCTGGAGGGGGTGTATCACAGCAGGACAAGCCCCTAACTCCGATGACCCTGTGTATAACGGGGCATCTTACAAGTTCCTATCACCTTCAGCTGAAACCCACATGTCAGCAGCAGAGCCAGTGAGGAACACCTCATCTAGTGAACAAAGCTCTTCTCTTAGCCAAGAAAAAGCTGGTGCAGCAATGCAATATTTAAACTCTACAAAGTCATTAAATGTGACAGCAACAGCTGTAGCAGCCAGAGCACTGGCAGAACAAGAAAAAGAATTAAAGCCCTTTCGAGGGCTAGAAAAAGAAAACGGGTACCACTTTAAATATTAAAATGAGGTCTGGGCTGATGGGCAATGTAGATACAGTGGCAGATAGCCAGAGATCTTGGAGGTGTTGAAAGTCATTGCTCTGACCCTCCCACAACTTAATGAAAAGGAACCACCTTTAATTCTTTCCAGTCAATATCCTCTACATCAAACTAATAGATATAATTCCCACTCCTTATCTTCAGGATATGACGGGTCACACTAACATTTCTCCCCCGTCATGAAACCTGCCAAAGCCAACCTCAGTATTGCTTTTGAAATACACCATTCCAGTTGCTATGCCAGAACAGTGGATAGTGAGGAACAGAATTCTTCATGTTTGGAAGGTGGAGAAAAAGCAGAAATCAAAAATAAAGTCAAAGAAAAGGGCATATATCCCTACGGGTAGAATGATACAATATGTACATTTTAGATGTGCCCAGCTTCCATAACTGCTTTTCTCAAGGCTGGAAATACTTCCATGTTTGATTATACTGCTTCACTCATGTTGGCATAATATACAGGAACCTGAACAGTCCAGACTGACCTCTTTCCCACCTTCAGACTCGGTGTCATGATATTTTCTCTGAGGAGCATGTTGGTGCGTTCCACAAAAACTGTGAGGGCATATACAGCTTATGGCATATTGGTTCCTTCCCTGCCAGAAACTGTAACCACTTCTAGCCGAGGATGGGCACCTCAACTATCCACAACTGGATTGCTAACGTGAAATGTACTCTATAAAGATGAAAAGCCATCCAGTGCTTGAATCTAGCCTGCTTCAGGATAACAAAAAGCATTTTATCTCAAGCCATTATGAAATTATCTCAGATCCATTCCTGGCAGACAAGTAGCCACACAAGAGAACTGGCACCAGCCCAGATAAAATAAAAGCAGAGACCACACAGACCACGCTGCCCTTTACTAACAGAAGCAGTCCTTTAGGTGAGTAACTGGGCTATACTAGAAAAAAAAAAGAGGATGAGAACCAAAAGCTGCCTTACGAATTTACAACTACATTGTTTATTAACCTTACTATTAAATCACTTTGGTTTGCAATTCTATGGTATTTCCTGCACTTTCTCCAACTACTTCAGCCCATGGGGCTTGTCATAAACAATACCTGAGAGCTTTTCATTTTAAGCCAAAGAAAAAGATGCAAAGTTAAATCATTTACTGCTCCCTTCCCTTTGGTTGAAAATTGATTTTATTTACTGAAACATGCTTGCATTGCAAAACCCACTCAACACATACAGTAAATAAAATCAGTACATGAAAGCCTGGTGTAACCTAGTAACTGCCTATGCTTGGAAATAGGCTAGAGTCATCAACACCTAAATACAAATTTAGTTGAACACTTCTTTTTCTCCTGCTTACAAGAGGCAAATCAATACTATTAAAGACAAAAAATAGCTTGGTTGGCCCTGATAAAAATTAAGAGCATATATCCAATGCTGCTCCATGGTATTAAAGACAGACAGGACATTTAGCACGCCAACCATATTTTTGTGTGTCCTTTCAAGTTAAAAAACTGCAAGGCACAGAACAAACATGGCTAAGTTATTAGCTTCAGTCTTCTGGTGAACTTCATAAGAGTAACATCAGAGCCTGAAGCAATACTACTACTGTCAGATCTCATAAGCTAAACAGGGCCAGGCCAAACAGGCACTTGAATAAGGCACCTTTGAGGATCACAAAAGTGCAGCAAGAAATAATGCTGACAATTCAGTAGTGAGCTCTATTCTTTCTAGAGAAGAACTTTTCATCTCAGATACTCAGCCACAAGTGCTATGCAGCACAAAGCAGCTCGGAAAGGCATCAGCATTGTGCTGAGAAAACGTAACCTGAATCCCCAGCTAAAGTTACTACGGTTCACCTATTAAAATTTCTCCAGTCATTTCAAAGGAACTAGATAGTCATTGCTTCCCATTCTCACACTTTTCTTATGAGACAAAACATTAGTCAAGATTTGCAGTGTTCCTCTGGGGGGTGGGAAGGCTGCATTTTTTAGAGGGTAAAGCAATCTGCTCGCTCATGTGTATCTATTTTACCATTAGCAAAATGGTTTCAGAGGCAGTGTTACTCTGTGTCTGTGCATCTATCTGTCTATTATTAATAAAGAAGAATGAGCATCCAGCCCACACTTTCATGATGAAGAAAGCCTCTTTTATATAGGAAATGAAAATGTACAGGTTTATTTCAGTGGCTGCGCTTCACCTCACTGTTGTGGGCAAAAAACCCACACTCCTGTCATTTACACTAAACCACCTCCACTACTGAAAGCACAATACACTTACAGAATGTGGCTCAGCAGCTCCCAGAATAAAAGGCAATTCTTAAAGTGGGAGCTCCTATCTGACATTTACAGTATATAGTAAGTGATTCAGCATGCTACAGTTGCCGTGCACAACTACAGATCATTGGATAAACGAGCAACTGATAACTAGCGTGGAAGACTTGGCTGTCCACATCAATAAATTAGACAATACCAAATAATCAATGCTACAATCTGCAAACTGCTGATTTAAGGTTGAAGGAAAAAAAAAAAACCTGAGATGATGTTCAAGAACATAATAGAACTAGGGAGCATCACAGGTCAATAAAAACTAACGCTCTTTTCCATTCTAATTACTTTGCATGTTCATGAGCTGGGAAGGCAGTTTGTGAAGCTGTAAGTAAAGCACCAAGAGCACTGACACTATATATAATTCATAGGCTGCAGCATATTGCTACATTTCTCATTGCCCTTAGAACTTGTGCTTTCTCCAGGAAATATGGAGGTACTACTTAATGTTTATCTTTGAAACTCATTTTTCATGAGCCCTGTATTAATGGGTCCTTCTGGTGAATGGGAAAGTCATCAATCTGGATCATTTGAGGGACAGAAAATGAAGGAGTCTTTCTCTTCATGGATATATTGTGTTGTCACTTCAACAGTGACACTGTTCATGCAGCCACTGTAAATGGGCACGTTCAGGTTCTGTCCAGCTCAGCTTACCGACTTTGACAAGATGCTCTTAAAAACAGCAGAGTTGGGTTAATTTATCAGGACCTTGCTGGGTGTCAGGTGAAAAGGAGATGTTAAAGACAGAACATGACTGGCTGTGTCAGTTCTTCCAGGTGAATGGGCATTCGCACTGGATGGATAATTCATTCTGGATGGAATTTTCCTGTTGATTTTTTGTAGACACAGAAGTTACTGCAGATTTATATTGGTGTTTTTGAGCAGTTGAACAAAGAACCCTCTGAAAGAGGCAGAGAAACTGCTCCATTTTCCAAATGTGGTCAAAAGCAAATGGCCACATTTCTCTTTCTGGATCGTTCCGAGTTTGTCTGAGGTTAGCTACAAAAATTGAAGTCACTATAGAAATTAGTGTCTATTAAGTGAGCTTTGAGCACAGAACCATGCTGAGCTGTCCACAGGAGTTAACGGGATGCTGCTGGCCAGACACGTAACAAATCAAAACCCAAATTAAAGGTTTAATACTATACTGCAAGAAACAGAAACCTAATATTTACAAAACAAGGACCTTGATAAAAATTAATACAAATCACATAAAATATATCAAAAGAAAACTCTAATTTTTATCACTTCCTATATGTAGCTTTAAATAGACAGTTATTTCAGCCATGGTTTGAGAACCCAGCTGTGAAATTCATTTCCTGGTCTTTTAGTACTGTATTTGTCAGCACTTAACCCACTTCTGGCTTGGTTTCTGTCACAAAAAGGAAGGTTTCCTTTAGAAAATGAAAATACTAGAAGATGCAATGCATCATTTATATAAAAATGCATCGGAGGAAATGCTAAGAACAGTATCTTCTACTAAAGGTCTTTTAAAGTCTTTGGGACTCTCAGTAAAAAATTTGGGCAAATTTTTCTCTACCTTATGCATTTAATGAAAAAGTGATTTCCCGACTATGCCAAGATATTGCAAATGGGGAGAAGAGATGAAGTCTTCCTATGGAAATGGGTAAGTTATTACAGCTAGAAAATGGCGCTTCAGATGTGATGTAAATGTTATATATTTTAACATGTCATTATTAGTGGGAAAGACGAAGGATTTTCTGTTCCTAGTCAATCTGTAGTATCCCACCCAGAAGTACAGAATTTCTGCAGATTTAGCTTATCTTCTGAATTTAAAAAGTGTATCCTTTCCACATTTATTAGAACTGTAGGCACAACCAAGCTGCTTTTCTCTTTGCCTTTTGTTCTTTTAAATATTTTTCTCCTCAATAATAATTTGTTTAGATTTTTTATTTCATTTATTCTCTTTTGGATTCAAATATTTGTGAAAATTCTGTTACAAAAAATACATTAAAAGGTGTTTTCTAGAAGTAAAGAAGGTCCTGCTGCCTCTAGCACTGTAAATAGCGTCCACTGGCTGATGGCATGTATTAGCATCACGAATCAAAAAGGAAATATAAGGCATTGTGAAAATCTTGACAGCTTCTTATCCACCCTAACTGCTTACACTGCCTTTCATGAAAATCTAGAAATGCATACTTTATTTTGAGCTCAGCAGTTCTGGTTGGTTAATCATTATATCTCACCTTGTGACACTACTAGGGAATGATACTTAAAGCCTGATGCAGCACAAAGGCAGATGTCAGGGAAGGCACAGTGTGATTCTCCTTCTCCCTGCATCCTCCAGAGATAAAACCTCACACCAGCCAAGGGTACTGGGTGCAAACATCTATCACCCCCTTACTCTGGAAGCATTCTGCATGGTGATTTGCTGTCTGTATTACTAAGTACAGGAGGGAGTTAGGGCTTACGGATAAATCCAGCTTGTTAAGTACAAAATTGGGCTTTAAAGTAGAAAGTGCCAATCTTCTCTGACTGCACTCCAGCAGCTCTCTGTGCAGTTATGGAGAGCAGAAGTTGGGCCTTCAGCTGGAAACAGCACATTTCCTGCCAAGAGTGAGTATTTGCATGGGATGTGATGGGGGACAGGCACCCAAGGCCATATGTCAAGAGTGACAAGCACTGAGAGTGAATTGAACGTGGTTCATGGTGGGGAAAGAAGGGCTAAAGCTGCCAAGCCAGGAGACAAGGCAAAGAAGGAAAAGCATGTTCCTAGGTCCAATAGCTGCTGACAGTTTCAACACTACTTTAGATGTGAAACAATTATGATGAACCCTAAATAGGGAAAATGTTTCATTTGGAGATGTAGAGCTAAAAAAAGAGCTCTCTAGAAGGAGCAGCTGCTTCCAGGAAAAGGGTAACGGCTCCAAATGCAGCAAACACTTCCCATCCTGTCAGTAACGGCCAAGCATGCGAGGTGGAGCAAATCCTGAAGGCCAGGCTAACTCCTACCATACACACCTCTCCATATTTTATCTTGGAGTGCTTTTCAGTCTGTTTGATCGGGAAAATTCACAGGCTGCTTTACACCTTCCTTGAAATGTTTTCTGCTTCATTTGAGACAAGAGTCACTCAGCCCACATTTGAAACTACAAATAAATAAGAGAGAGGAAGAGCTAGCAGCTCTCACCAGATCCACTAGTAAAAATCAGCAATAAAAATACCTCTGCACTCCAAGCAACTCTCAGATCCCAGCGACTAGGTGAGGTGTCTGGTGTTGCCAGGAATCAGAGTCTACGTTTGTGAAAATTCTGGCATTTGGCAAGAAATTTCCCATGGAATATCTATTTAGATATCTTTTTAATAGGAATTAAAAAAATATTAGGAACTATCAAAACATCTAATTGCAGAAATGCAGAAAGATTCTAGTAAGACACATTATTAGCTATATGTATTATTTAAAATGATACGTCAGCAAAGAAAATGAAAATATTTCACAAAAAAAGAAGTGATTTGAAAAAACAGGGTAAGAGATACAACATCTTGCAATATGATCTTTGATGTTAAAATTACATAAACTGAAATGGATATTGTTTCCACAAAGTGCTCTAAAATGTCACTGCCTTATTTAATGATAAAATGGTGGCAACAACAGCTATGTCATTCCATCCCCAAAGAAAAGGCCCTTGAGTTTAGACTATGAAGCAATATTGGGTAAGTGAGAGCATGTCCAGTCTCCCGCAGGACCCTGAGGCTCTGTGCTCTCCACAGAGGACAATGCCAGGCATGGACGACAGGGTTACTTTGAGTATCAAAAGCCATATAAACACGTAAAGTACCTCTGCAGAAAAAGCTCCTTCGAAGTCAGGAATCCCTACAGACCAGAGCTTTTCATGACAGATACATCCTTGGTACAGCACCTTTCGCTGCAGAAAACTCTGCTGAATACATTCAGTTCATCCACTTTTACTCCTTAACCACCTGCTTTTTAACCTGTGTCTTCTGTTGGCCCTGCTTTTATATATATCTAATTCCTATCTACACAATGGTATTCAGAGCTCAGTGGCCTTTTAGAGACAAACTTGGGTAAGTTACTACTTAAGCAATACTGAAGCATTTCATGAATTAATTGATTACAAAACTGCTTGTACCAAAACATCATGTCTTTAGAATAGAATAATTGAATGAGTTTGGATTCTTAAGCAAATAACAATTCTTGTATTTTACATTCTAAAAGTAAATCCCTTATAATAGTCTGAATACCAAAGGACATGTTTCAGTTCAGTTCAAATAAGCTTTTAATTTACCTTAACACTTCTTACTGTGGTTGTTCTAGAAATGGTCAACAGCCAAACCTGTCAGCCAACATGTCATTTGTATGGGTCTGTTGATAATACTTTATCTACTGTAAACTGATAAGGCTTAGGGTGCACTTACAGGTGCAAATTTCTACTGCTCAGCACTCACTGATCCCTGCCAATGTGTCACTAGGTTCCATCACAAGTAATGTAAAATAGCGTACCCAGTTTACAGAGCATTAAAAAGGTGCAGAAAAGCCATTACCCTCAAAATAGTGAGCCTACTTTTAGCTCATACCCTCACTGATTCTGTGGTAGCTTGTCCCTGTATGGCCCCAGAGCTGCTGCAGAATATGACTGTCTGCACTTTTAAATGCAATTCAGCCCTTGGCTTCACAGTAGCAAATCACCATCAATTGCTTGTGCTAATAAAGGGGTCCCAAACAAACAAATATAGCAACAGCAGCAAGTGTCATTTGAAAAGTGAGTAATGTAATGAGATTAGAAAGAATTTAATTGAAAAACTATGAGCAAAGAGTGAATTCAAGCAGAATCATTCAATTCATGTAGCCATGTGGAATAATTTGTCATTTACGATGGTCAAAACAAATATTGCTGCATAAATGACTTTTAGGAACAGCCAGGCACTTTAGCAGCCTGTAAAGAATATGACAGGAGTAGAGGTTGAAGGAAACTTGGAGGACAGGGCTGCTGGACAGAGTGGTCCAGTAATTCCTGCATGTCACTCCAATCCATCACCAGCAGTTTATGAAGTTGGTCAGACGGCCACCTTTTGCTGTCAAACTGTAAAATAATTCACTAGCACAAGCTCATAAATCACTTTTTTTTTCCACAGCAAACGGAAAGAACAAGGCAGCCTCTCCCATGGAAAAAGCACATCCCTGCAAGACAGAGCCATCAGCCAGAGGACACCTGGGCCAACCCACAAGAATAGGGCTTGTTCCTTCCTCAGGGGTGGTCACCCTTTCCCCAATGCACAGTCTACATCTGCTTACATCTTCTAAGCCTGTTTCCTTACAGACTAGTGTTTCAAAACAAACAAAAAAGAGTGCTGAAGCAGCAGGTAAACATAGCAGGTATTTTTCTCAATTGCACTTTTTCATCCCAAAAGCTATTGAAACATTGTTATGTGTCAGACAGAATGAACTGGTTGGTATGGTTGCGGAAAGCAGGAGGTTGCCTAAACTGCCTTTCAAAAACAACATGACTTTTTATGTTTGGGTTCTGCTTTTTATCTGATTAGTATAATTGTTCTTCAATAAACACTGGCATTTAACACTACTAGTCGAAGTGCTCACGATTTCTGATGTTCCTGAATACCTATAAATTTATTTAAAACTAATAGATTCTGACATTATTGATAAGCTGTAACTTTATAAAAGTATCTGCAATTTGTTGTATGTGGGTACACACTAATTTATTATCAAATTAACAACTGGGTTTCTTTTACCCTTTTAGGCTTCACAACCCTGGATCCCAGTTGCTAATCTCATTTGTTCATCCACAAGAAAACTACCAAGAGGCAAAGTGAATCACAGAATCTTAAAGGTTGGAAGAGACTTTAAAAGCTCATCCAATCCAACCCCCCTGCCAGAGCAGGACCAACTAGAGTAGGTCACACAGGAACTCAAGGCATGTATTTTTTGTTCTACATAGACTGAAAGGTTACAAGTTACTTGCTAAGAGATAAAGCTGCTGTTGTGTTTCTTCAGCAAAATAGGCTGACAAGACTTGTTTCACATCTGTCTGCATAATATAACAAACCCATGAAGCACCAGTGATAAGAAAAGCTGTTTTGTTGACAATCTACTATTGTTAAATGCACCCAAACACCAAGATTTAGGCACTCATTAGTGCTGTATTGTAGCTCAGGGTTTTATTCCTATAAATACTTCATGTCAAAATATTTTCAAATATACTTGAAGCTGCAAGCCTTTTCCCTACAAATCCAAGGACCTATAGACTCTAAAGCCTTTTAGCATCTTAATCACACTTGCCTGTACCTTTACCATTGAAGCCATTTGATAACATTGCCAGCCACATACAGTGTGAGTAGTCCATGAGTAGTCCAGCTACCCCTTTCTACAAACTTTACCCTTTTACCTGTTTGGTTTGTGCTCTGCTCATTTACGAATACAACTTGGATCATCTTGACTTTCTTACTGTGGTCAGGCATTACATGAGTGGCTTTCAGTTTCCACCTCTGATTTCTTACAAATTATCCCACAATAGGTAATACGGCTTAGTCACAGGAAGAAGAAAAGCAATAGGGCCTCCTCTTCTACCTCTAACTGAGCCACTGAGATCTGCAGACCCACGTTTGGATCTGCAAAGGTGGGAAGGTAATACTAGCCCTGAGGAAAGCAGTGTCCAAAGACCAGCATATGCTGTCCTTGTAGCATCCTTGCACAGTCACAGTCACTCAGGTCACTGCCCCACACTCCGACACAGAAGTCAAGGCAGCATCTTCTAATAACTCTACTGACTTCACCGGAAGCTTGCTTAAATGATTGATAGATAATATACTAGTAAGAGCAGAGCTTTGCCACTATTTAAAAGTCTCACCTAACAAACTCCACCTGAAATTAATGCTTAAGCAACACTAGTCTGAATAACAAACACATCATCCTTCTTCTCTTAGTCCACCATTGCTCTCTTGCCTGCACCTAACTTTGATCAGGCTGCCGTGTGAGATCACATTTTCAGTATAGCTGCTGCATTAGTCATGGATATCATTACCTATTCTGTTCATCTTTTCCAACAGCAAATTAAAATGGTGCACCTGCCTCCTGCACCTTCAAATTTTCCTCAAACTTTCCATTATTCCAGCTTCTGTTAGGTCAGCGCTGCGTTTATTCTGATTTCAAGTTTCACTCTTTAGATGCCTGTACTGCATTTACTAATGAATATCAGTTACTTCATATTGCCACTTCCATAACTACCAGAATTGTCAAAAAGGACTAAAAACCTCATGCATCGGATTTGATGCAACTTAAAAAGAAGATAAAAGATCCCTGTCTTAACAATAAACATAAATAACTAAATTAACAGGTATTTCAAGTATTGGGTACTTTATGGAGTGCCTTGAAGACTCCATGTGAGCTAACCCAATCCCCTCTCTTCTTCATGGCAGTGCAGCTCTTCTTGCTCCAAGAAGATGTGGAGTTGCCTGTTTCAATTTCAGAATAACTCTTTAATAATAATTTCAGGTCACCATGGTTGCTAGCAGTGGCCAACAGAGTCTTACTGTTCAAAATCTGTATTGTTAGAGGAACTCAGGCACTCGTCAATAAATGCGAATTCAGGAATGTTAATAGTACCAGTAACAGAAACAACATTAGAAATTTCCTGCAGAAGAAAACAGAAGGCAAGATCTTCCTCTCCACATCGTCACTACAGGCTAGCAGAGATAATTTCACCACAGCTTTTTTGGTAAGCCCTCAGCAGTGTTTGCTAAGCGTGATTCTTAAAGAACAGCAGATTCAGCAGCCTGAGCTCTGCTCTCATCCTAGGTCCTCCTAGTGGAGTATTTTATCAGAACTCCATTTTCAGACAGGGGAATAATGTGGCCCAGTGCACCAACAATCCCACTGCAAGACAGACAGGCATACTAGAATAAGTCTGTGGACAGCTACAAAGAGACCTGTCCGTAGTCAATGTACAATAAAGAATCACATGGTATATGAATCTGGCCCACAGGGAAAAGAACTCATATAAAACGAGGAATAATGATAAGAATAGAAAAATGGATTTCACTCAAAATCACAGAATCTCAAAGATTGGAAGGGACCTTGAAAGATCATCCAGTTCAACCCCCCTGCTAGAGCAGCACCACCTAGAGCAGGTCACACAGGAACTCGTCCAGGTAGGTTTTGAATGTCCCCAAAGAAGGAGATTCCAGAACCCATCAGGACAGCCCCTTCCAGTGCTCCCTCATCTGAACAGTGAAGAAGTTTTCCTTTGGAACTTCTTGTGCTCCAGCTTGTACCTATTGTCACTTGTCCTATCATTGGACATCACTGAAAAGAGCCTGGCTCCATCCTCCTAACAATTGCCCTTTACATATTTGTAAACATGAATGAGATCACCCCTCAGTCTCCTCTTCTCCAAGCTGAAGAGTCCCAGCTCCCTCAGCCTTCATCAGAAGGGAAATGCTTCACTCCCTTAATCATCTTTGCAACCCTGTGCTGAACTCTCAAGCAGCTTCCTGTCCTGGAGCTGAGGGGCTCAAGAACACATTAGAAATATCATATGGACTATTTCAGCTTGATACAATAAAGTCAAACTCCACTTGTTGCTGCTTTAAGCGGGACCCCATTTTAATGTCAGAACACAGACAGGAAAATGCCCAACCACTCCTTCATACTGTTTGGTGTGAAAAGCTGAAAAAACCCTCAATTGTTTGCAGATACTTCCAAAGTTCCACAGACACTGAAGGCAAAATAACAATTACAGATATCATATTGCACAGTAGAATGGAAAGGGATAGGAATGTATTAGTAAGCAATATTATTTTACCCATTTATTTCTGGTACCTGACAAAAAGAGACAGAAAAATACTGTTTTCTAGGACGTTACTACATAGACTCAGAAACATACAATTTATGACCTCCAGATCAGCAAACTACTTTTTCCCTGACAGTCCAATGTTCCTAACTTCATTCTTGGAATAAGTTGTGCCACATACTTTCACTAAAGACAAACCCTAGACTAGAGAAGTTGATCATCATAAATTAAACTAAAGCTTAAAAATATAGAATACTCATTCAAAAAAATGTTGACTCAGGATGTCTCTTTTGGCTGTATTTTATTTGAGGACAAAGCTCACCAAAGGTCTGTGTTATAGTTCCAGTCAACATTTCGTCTGTTTAGCACTGAAGAAACTGGAGTCTGAATTACTTCCAGTTTATAGGTAGGACCTAGGTCTGTTCCATCTTTTCCTTTATAACCAGCCTTCTCAGGATTTGTATAGAGAAAAAGGTAGTCTGCTGTGGAATTTTACCAGACCTTGATATAAATTTCCCCTGTTTTGAGACTCCTACTGGGATTTGTTTTGGACTTCTATCAAATAGATTCACTGACATGTGAAACCCACTTGTTTTTATTACTTCAAAGTTTTGGTTTTTTGTTTCTTCTCTTCACATAGAACAAAGACTCTTACCGGTAACCTTCAATTCAACTGTTCTTCGTATGAGCTTGCCTTCAAACTTCAGTTCACAGGTATAATTTCCTCCATCTTCTTCCTGGACTTCTTGTATTAAGAGCATATTTCCCTTCTGAATTACAACGCTTCTCCACATTTTTGGCTTACATTCCTGCAGAAAAGAATCCATTGCCAAAATTACCCAGCTTGTATGACATAAACAATGTTGTCTGATCAGATTTTCAGTATCACATATAAGTAAACAATTACCTCAACATATTTTACAATTGAAATATCATTTCAGAAGGCACATAGATCTGAAATGGGAATTCATCTGAGGATAGAAATTAAACAGAAATGGCTTTAAGGTTCAGTAATTCCCATTGCATCACATGGGCCATGTTTAATACATGGTGCCCTGAAGCAATGGTTAAGTATCTTCTCTTTTTCATGATGAGCAACTACCAAGACCTCTACCTTAGGATGGACCACTAAAATGCATCTCTCTTTGAAGGTAGTAAGGACAACTTCCATTAAGAGTTAGCCTGAAGGCAAACTTTACTTGAGGTCTCAGGCTAGAACCATTTACCAACAGGAGAAAACAGGAAGAACAACAGCAGTTTTATGAGCAAGAGAATTTTGGAAACCTGGTTTCTTTATGATCTGTTTCTCATCCCTGGCTTCCCTGGTACCTCATGAGCTTTGATTCAGGCTTTTCCCATCACTGGGCTCTTTGTAGCACCAGTGTCACACGCTTCCTCTTGTGGACTACAGGGTACCATTGGCCCACAACTCTTACTGACTTTGCCACGCTGAACTTAGCTGTTATTTGGTAGCTCAAGGTTCCTCACTAGGAATTGCGGTCTTGCAGCAACAGTATTTGAGTCCTGTACAGCGTGTGACACAGTGGAAGGAGGGACTTTCCTAATATACTGTAGCCTTGCAGCCTGATCAGTTACCTTCCGCGCTAATGGCACTCTTGATTGAACATCTCTTGAAATGCCTTGAACTAAAAGCGCAGGCACAAGCCATCACCGTCTCTTTAAAATAGTACCTTAAGATTATATATTTATTGTCTCCCAAGAACTTTAACATCAAGCCTGTTCTGATTGCAACCAAAATCATGCTTCTTCAGTTCTCCAAAACAATACTCCCAACAGTTCTGGAGGCTCTGGCTAATTCTTTATCCAGAACACTAAAAGCAACATGGGGCCCAATGTCAATCTACTCTTCCTCTCAAGGTGGCAACATGGAATAAGCTCTCAGACATCAGCTAACAATCTTGCATCAGTTACATCAAGCTCAGCACCCTGAGAGATTCATGTATGCCTCATTTTCTTCGCATCTGCAACAGCAGTGGCAGAGATACAGCTAACAAAACAGAACAAAGCTTTTTCTCAAGAAAACAAGCAAGCAAGAAAACATGCTGACATGCAAATATATTGTATGATAGCAAGATATCAGAATGACACAATCATATTTTTTTCTTGGGACTCCATAGACATTCCAAATCCACAATGTCCAATTTCAATGAAAGGATAATAATAAAGAAAAAGGTGGGACCCTGAGCTTCTACTCTTGCACTCAAAAACAGAGCATTGAAGTGTTTACCCCTATCCCTAGAAGGCCAAATTCAGTTATAATGTGGCCATATTTCAAATTCTGAAACTGTGCAATACTCCTGCAGGTTACAGTGTTCAGGTTATCATTCTGTTTCCCTAGTACAGTTGTAAGGGAAGTGTAATCCTGTCTTGCATGTGAACTTTAACACTGCTGACACAGAATGATCGAGACTCAGATCCTATCTGCTGTGCTATGAAGAATCAGAGCTTATTTTTGTTACTAAATTGTTCTGACATCACTTGAGACTCATGCAGGACACAGATCGGATCTGGAAAATGCCACTGAATCCTTTCTGATTTACAACCTTTTTTTTTTTTGTCCTATTCAAAGGTACATCAGCTACCTACTTGGAGTAACTAAATCTGAACACTGGACAAAAAAAGAATATGATGAAGTTCTGTTCAATCCTGGAATACACAAAGCCAGCATATTTCAGATATGCATCTCTCAGTGCAGCACTAAAAGACCTTGTCATATGTCATCAGTTTTATATTCACTGTGTTATGGAAGCAAAGAGATCAAAGATACATTTTCACATGCTTTATATTTTTAAGTACTGCTTATTTGTAATAAGAAGGGTGACATTCCTACTAAAGAGAGCAAAAATTGAGCACAAGCAATGTGCTATTGTGATTCCACAGAGTGGGATTGTCCTGTTGGAACTGTACCACTACATTCTGAATTATTTAATTTTGCATCTACTTAAAACACTTAATATTGAAAATTATTAAGCCTTTCCCAAATTTCAGTTAATTATTTTTTCTTCTACTGACTATGTAGGCTTTCTAAGCATATGTTGAAACTGCCTGTTTCATTCTGCCTGTTTTTCACAACTAGCTCAATACACAAAACAAAGTAAAAAAAGAGAAGAAGCTAGAAAACCGTAACAATTTGTATTTTAAGCAACAGAAATGGTTGAGAAACAAACCAATTTAAGAAAAACCCATTTATCCTTCGTATTATGAAATCAATCTATACTTTTGGAAGTTTGTTAATTTCCCTGAAAAAGAAAGTGCTCAATTGTATGACTGTTGCTTGTTTTAACCAATTAATTAGTCTTTTCTAATTTTGCACTATGTTTACCTCCTAAAAGAATCTAAAAGTTTCCTTTTCTAGCCTACTTGTTTCCCTTAGCCAGCTTAAATGTTTTGAGTTTTCTACCCCCAATAATTCAGTTGTGCACTATTACACTTCTTTTTCTCTTCCTTGAAATTTATGTGGCAGCACCTCGACAACTCTTATTTTTTGTAGGGTAGATAACAACTACCTGTCCTTCACCTGACATTTTGATTGTTTCCACAGTCTCGCCTTCAACCAAGTAGTAGGAAGGAGATGGTGGAAATGGATTAGGACTCCACATTCTAGATATATATTTTTCCTCTACCAGTTGATTTTTCATGAAACTGCTCTTACTGTTAAATCCCAATCATTCATTCATGCCTTGACACATACATGTATTTAAAAAAAACCCCTTATACTTCTTGTCAAAACAGTTCTAACAGGCATAATAGAGCTGTGTGTATATCAGTGGTATTAATTGTGGATATCTCTAAAAGCAAATATTTCATAGAGTGGAACTCTGGCTAGAAGTGAAGTTCACACTACTGTTAAAACAAATCCACATAGCAAATGCTTTATCATGTGTGCATGTGGAAATCTACTCAAGGCATAATTATTTTAAGAGCATGGTTAAATTACAGTTAACTCTCTGTAAATGGATGCAATTATTGGCTCAGATTCATTAATGCCTCCATACAGAGAAGCCTTTTAGAAGGCAGGATGAGTCCTGTACTTGCTGGGCTTGCACCATTACTGTCCTGTCTGAGGGTATTTCATCAGTCATGAGTCGAAACTCCCTGTCTGCTAGTGAACTGGCAGATTCTCCTGAACACAGTGATTTCTCTTTTCAGCTAAAGGGGTAAACAATGAACCTTAAGGACTCCCTCATACTTATTTATCTACTGTACCATTTTGGACAACTTATACTCTCTCCCAGTATGAAAATCTTCTCTAACTATTTCAGTGTAATGAAAAGGAATTGCCTCGCAGTGCCTCTGGAGCAGATTTTCTCAAGAAGATGGTTGATTGCACCTTCAACTACACATCAAACTCAGTCACAAAGGTAGAGGGGAAAAGCTTGAGTATCTGGTGTGCTATGACTGGAAACAGATGCCTCCTTCAGAAAATTAGAGTCAGATCCTAAAGTCCAATATTGCTTTATACTGTTCTTTGGGAGAAGGCACCAGTGCTTTGTTACACACGTTGCCTCATACAGCATGATGTTAAGTCCCAGACTGTGGTTTGTAGGGGTTATCCCATCCTCGTTGTGTTATTTTGAAAATCAAGTGATTATATATTTTCCAGAAACTGGACTTACTCCCCTTTGAAGAGACAGACTTCTATTAACAGTCTGTACCATAACATTCTCAAGAATATTTTTCTAAAATCCTGTTTCAGAAATAAGTTTCAAGGGATAATCTGACATATACACCTTGTGCATAACATTAGTATTGACATTTCACATTAATGACTGTCGTTACTCAGGTCCAGATAATACAGGTATTGTCTTGGAACTGAACTGATATAGCACTTGATTTCTAGATATGGATAAGGGGATAGATATAGTAGATTATTCCACTAATGTCTCTTTTCATTCTCAAGCCAGCCTAATGGTTGCTGACTCAATTATCTCAAGCATTATCATCCAGTCAAATCAATTCTGTTCAGCTTCACCATGGTTCACCACTGATCTGTCACACTCCAGCCTGGTGTCACACAACTTGTGTGTGCAACCCAGATAACTTGTGTGAGGATATGGAACAAAGACTCTTCCATTTCCTTTCTTGGTCAGAACAAAGCACCGTTGATGTGGGGTTGTACACGCATCTTCCTTAGACTGATTTCTGCTTCATGGCAGCTGAAGATTATTCCCACCACACTATGTTTGCATTGTGCTCTTGCCAAAAGAATGAGAAACACCTAGATAGATAGGGCAACAAAAGGCTTCTCTCTGGTACACTCTCTTCTCCAAGATTTTAGACTTAACTGAATACATATAATTTATGTATGAACAGCACTGAAGATATCCACCCATATCACTCATATGCTGGGTGAAACAGCTTCAGTGGCTGAAAGAAAAACTTCGTTTATGCTAACAGTGGGTTATGGCACAGGTTTTGTTACTATAAAATAGAACATGTGAGATTTCTGTAAAAAACAGAAATAGATGACAACTTTTATAATTGCTCTTTTCTGATGCAACCTGTTAAAGAGGAAGAAAATCTGCAGCTCTATACATATTTCACACAAAATAACTATGTTTAAAGAATGTTATTAATCTTGACAAATCAAGCACTCAAAATTTAGGATTTAAATAGTTTATATGTTTCTGTCTTCATTACCTGAAGCAAGTTTATCTGAAATTCATTCTACCTTCATACCTATAAACCAAACTATTTTCTAAGCTCTTCCTCTTGGCCATCTATTTCTTGTTCCCTCCAACTCTCAGCTCTTTATTCTTCTCGATTGTTTCTGGTAGCTGCTCATACCTGAGGGATTTTCAAACAGCAGACTTTGGTGCAAGTCCAGATATTAGATAAAAATTGCCAGAACTTGCTATGGTCTTGGTACCTGATGTCTGCCTGACAACCCATATATTAGTCATTTTCCTGTTTTCTTGGCAAGCTACAGAAACACATCATCAATACATCTACTGCTGAAAGTGCTGTGTGGTATTTGACAGGTCTTGGAGAAGGTACAGCCAGCTAAGTTACGTGCCAAGTAGTAGAAGTATCTAACAAATTTCAGTTAAAATTAACAGACCTCAGTAAAATTACTCAATGAACGTCAGCAAAAGCAATTTCTGTCAAGTTACCCATCAGACTTCCTAAAAATTAATGCAGAAAATAGTAGCTGGCAGTACTGATAAACTTTTGGCTCCAATGCAGGTGGCTTAGCTTTGTTCCTACTCTATAGTAGAGACATCTTACTGAAGTGGAAACTGGTGCAGAAGCACAGTGATTTGTGAACGTGCTACTGCTGTTAGAACTCATGTGACCTCTTGCACAAACACCCTCAAATTACTTCTGTGATACTGGACAAAAATCCTCCAGACCAGTCACAAACCATTTCAGGCTCAGAAAAGCCTCATACTGAAAACAGTGGAGATTTTGTATAGTTTCAGCACAATTGCAATAAGAGAGCAATAGTTACCTTGTACCATACCACATCTGGCTCTTGACTGGCTGTTCGGTAATCCTCAATATCAGGACAGGAGATCATCTTTCTCTTAGTGACTTCTGATTTTTCCAGATACCTAATCTTGCTGTTGTAGCAAAGCCCAGATTCATTCTCAGCTACTGTCAAAGACATGGACACCTTCATGCAATATGTTGAGTTTCTGCAGGGACAGAAAGATGTTTTCATTTATTTCACTTTTTATCATGTTTGTTTCAACACAGTAAGTTTCTTTCTTAAGCTCTCACCTTCACAAACACTTCAGTGACACCTTCAAGCAGTGATAGAGGAATTACTAGGAAATGTAAAGGCTCATTTTTTATTTACTATGAAGAACCCTGTAGAAATTGTATTGACAAGTGATCTAACCCAGCACAGCAGCTCTTTTGAGCTTGCAAGTCTACAAACACAGGAATCTATTGGCATCTCAAATGTTGGTCAGGATGCACTGTGCCAGTTCCTGTATCACACATCTTGCTCCTTTCTCTCTCTCCTGCCTTCAAGAGATTTCACTCCAATACACAGTGCTATACATGTGTGAAGAAGGGTTATGTTAAAGCACATTACGCAGGAAGCATTCTTCCCCCTGAAGGAACTGCTACATAAAATCCTACAGCATGTGACACTGTAGTGGGTCGACCAGCTGCTAGCCACCCACCTAGATGTTCTCTTCCCCTGACAGGATGAGAAGGAGAAAATAAGATGAAAAAGCTCATGGGTTGAGGTAAAGACAAGGAGATGACTTATCCGTTACGGTCATGGGCTAACCAGATTCCACTTGGAAGAAAGATTATTTTAATTAATTACAAATTAAAATAGGTTTGAACAGTGAGAAAGAAAAAAAACCCCACCCTAAACCATATTCCCCTCACTTTCTTTTTTAACTCCAGGTAGTACATGGGTTGGGGGATGTGGGTTGTGGCCTGTCTGAAACAGCCCCCTCTTGCCACTCCTTCCTCTTCACACCATCCCCTGCTCCAGCGTGGACCATGGTGTTATTGTGAAGAATTTGCACTTTGCACAGGATGGTTGCAACCCAGACTGTCAGCTTCTGTCCTTTATTAGGTGTGGTGGCAAGTTACAAAGTACAAGCGACAATATAACGAGGCTCATCCTCCCATCGTGCATCATTTTGTCATTTTAACTGACTGTGCCACAACCAAAAAAAGCCTACAGTAAAACTGAGGTGTTGGGTGGTTACTCCCATCAAAGGGAGTTGTGAAGAGCTCTTACAGGAGATATTGCCACTTTGTCACAGCCTCTATCCATTGCAGCTCTACTGCAAAGTGGTTTAGCTGAGGCAAGAGGGTGGCACAGCAGACAAAACCTGCCCTATGCACCTGGAAAGCGTTCCATCACTCAAACACTGACACTAATGATACTAACTGCTTAATTCCTCCCCTGATAATGCTTTTAATTTTTTAAAAATAATCCAACATGGTCCCTAACAAATCTTTTCTTATGCAACATTTCAACATGTCATTCTTGATAAAGTGAGCCTGTAGTTAGGCAGAACAGTAAAATATCTATAGGGATACTTCCTCATGCCTCTAAGCTTCAAGCTAAGTAAGTGCAGACAAAACACTGTCTTCTTGTCAAAGGCATGCCATGAGCAGGTATTTGCAGAAAGAGGTATTTGCAAGGCAAATAAACAGGCAGCCTTTCAGAAACCTCCCATTTTCAGCACTGTTAGTTTTGCATATTCAGCAGAACCATAGTCTTCCTCCTTCGTACTCACTTCTCTTCAAAGTGCCACCTGTACATTTATGCAATAAAATTGGTGGATATTTTCTCCCACTTTAGAGCAGAAAGGCTCATGATGTGTTTCAGTTCAGAGGCTGTAAAAAAGTGTCATCCTCTCAAACTGCACAAAATATATTCTTTACCTGAGAGTAAAGTTCTCTGAACTGAAAAAAAGGAATAATTTCTGGTGGGCTTTTTAGAAATGCTTCTATAACTTAAGTCAACTTTCTCCCAAACTACTTACTTTTGAGAAGAGTTACCTTTTCTTTTGTAGGAAGAAAATAAAGCATATTTAGAAAATGTCAGTGCTTATTGTATGCACTGAAAATCCATAGAATATGGACACAAACATTCAGTATAATCAATAGTAATTAATCAGTAATGATTATTTAACTTTCCTGAATGAATACAAGTATTACTGAGTGCAAATAAGGTCACATGCACTCAGTAACAATGATCTGGACTAATCGAGAATAATGACTTTGAATAGTTGTCCATTACTTGATGTTATTTAACAGTGCTATATTTTCTGCTAACAATCCTGCATTATTTAGATTGTATTTTGAACAGCGCTGGAGGCTACTTCTATTTAAAATGCATCCTGGAACCAGAACCTAAAAATGTAGTATTCTTTTCATTAGTTACAATTAGAATTGAGTAGAATTGAAAAAAAAAACTAAGTGCCTGGTGAGCACTATCACTTTTGTTCACACTCCATGACCAAGACAATAAATCTACTCAGGCTCATGATGAAGAAAGCCCTGACTAAGCCAACAGCAATAGACTTGAAAGCTTTATGAGTGCTTCTTCACCAGCCACTCACATTAGTGCTACTGCTGGTAATTCAGAAAATGGAAACTTCTGCAGGAATTTCAGTGAATGGAGCAGCAGCCTGCTTTTCATCTAGATAGTTCAGGATAAGTTATCTTTCAGTCACGTGTAAAAGGAAACCACAGTTTGATGAGCCTCACCGTTTTTTGCAACTTTGAGGGAAAAGTTCTTCCTCCTTTTGAGGGAGAAGTCTATAGAAGACATGAGCCATTCCTCCCTGTACTAGGCAAGCTATTCCCCAGGATGGTATGGATTGCATCACTCTGAGATGCTATGAAACAGAGCTTCTTAAAAAGGTACATTCCTTTTGTTTCAACCAGAAGATATCTGTGAAATTGACCATGTTCATTCTATGCAGGAGTTCATAGATGAATCTGTTAATTTTCCTACACAGAAAACAACCCTTGTAATTTGAATTGTAATTTACAGATTAAAGAGCATTTGATTTCACTTGTGTGTGGGAGGATACGGTTCCCACTCTTGTAAGGCCTGGGGTGTAAAGGGGCTCTCTAGAGATGACAGTTTGAGGGAGAACTCAGAAGGGAGTCACAAAACAGTCGATGCTCACTGCAGCATTGTTTTACCACCTGGGTAAACATACAGGAATATTGTGGTGCTGGCCACCATACAGGTCACTCAGGTGACAGGAACCCATCTACAGATGTCTCTCAAGAAGCCCACAGAGCTGCTGTGCTGGGAGGGATCTAGGCCTGCCTTTCCAACTGTTTTCAGGACCTCTGTGTCTGCAAGAGTTTTCCTTGATGAGCTGAATTCAAGTTATGTTAACCATCTTTTTCATTTTTTTTAAAGGTGTGTAAGACTGACAGACATGAATTCCACATTTATTGCTTTTCTTCTTTTAAAAGCTAAACAGACAGCTTATAAATTTTAAAAAGGAAGATTCACTTTTGTTTTCATGGTCATGGAGCTTGGTGGGGTCAGTGCTCCCAGTAGGTTGCAGACTGGCAGGAAAGGTTATGTGACCATATTTAATGAGGAAAGCTGGAACACAAGAAGAACAATAGATAACAATGGCAAAGCTGGTAACCCAGGATTTGCTGTCAGAATTGGTGGCTGAAAGGAATAAAAAAGTAAGCATCTTCCAAGTGGATGAGGAAGATGGTAGAGGACTTCCAATGGTGATCTAAGTATTATGAGGCCAAGTAAGAAGAGTTGCATGTAAGTGAAGAATATTGAAACCTAAATGAGCCTAGCGGGTTGCAGACAGCCTGCTTTCCACATGTAAAGCAAATAAACCCAGAAGTCTGAAAGTGAGTCTCTTAATAATTTATCTTTTCTGAAAGATTTCCAAACCATTCCTTTTCCAGGGGTAGTTGATTTCCAATGGATTCCATTTCTGTAGGAGATAACAGTGATTGTATGGGGAACAGGAAGAGGGAAGAAAGAAAGAAAAAAAGAATCTTAACGTTTTCACACTGAAACTAAGATTTGTAATTCCCTATTTCAAGGGACTAGCTATAAACTGAGCCTACTCTCTTGACTGGAAGTACAAAGAAGAGTTGAGCTTTGCCAGTGTTCACAAAGCTGTTTCCTCTGTTCTGGTGGCAAGGCATCTGCAATCCCCAGGTCACCAGGAACTGGCTCTGAACCACAGACTGAAGCCAGCTTAGAATTCAATAGAAAACCACAGGGAAAACCAAGGGAGTTTAACAGGTCTCAAAAGGAATGGAAGCAAAATTATGAGTTTGGCTTGACTTTGAAGCAAGGGCAGGAGGGAAAAAGGGAGAATATAAAGAAATGGATAAGAAGGACATCTCAAATTTAAGTTTCAATCCCCAAATTACTTTTGTCTTGTTTTAGATGCAAGACAATTCAAGACACGCCTTAAGGCTGAATTCAAATTGGAGGAAATATTCACAACTTTGAATTTTTTTTTTTTTTGGCATTTTTGCTTCTGCTGAGTGAGGACAATTTGTTAAAATTTTGAGTCAAGTAAAACAATTTTGTATCAAGTATCCATGGAACCTTCCCCCTCCATTTACTGATCTTATAAAGAAGAAGGAGGCAGCAAAATGCTTGAGTATTTTATATTTACTAGATTGAAAAAATCCCTAAGCTTGAATTGCATAATTATGGAAGAGGATTTGCTGTTTGGTTTTTTTTTTTCCCCTTTTCTTGCAGGTTCATTTTTCCTTAAGTGCTGGAATTTTTTTTGCATTCTAAGACTTTGGTCTTAGAACTAAGACTATGGTGGTAGATCTAAAATCTAGAAGTGTATTTAAATAAGCAGTACTCAGTGAACAGCACAGCTCAGACTTAGATGTCTCCCAAACATACCTAAACACTCTCGCTGTTTTAATGATATTTTCCTTGGCTCACAGAAATACTGATTGCAGGAATGTCTAGGTCAATCCTGACATATATCTTTGCTCATTCAGAGTTAAAGCAGTAACAGCAATAACTGTACCACAAACTTTGTCCAATTGAAGGTCCACAGCAATTAATGTACTTCTAAACCCACTACAGGCTCCTGTAAGAACATGCTATGTTATCTTTCAGACTTCATTAAGCATTTGATTTGTTTTCCTCTCACTTCATGAGAATTTTTATAAATTTATTCTTGCCTAAGTTTTGCACTTCACATAATGGTTACCAAGCAGTTTCATTGGTACCTGAGCTTGTTTTGCTCAGATCAGTGAGGTCATGGTTTGTTGATCTACTTAAAAAAAAACACCCAGAGTTATTTATTATTATTGCTTTTTTTTCCAGATCCCACAAATGTAACATCTTCCCTCAAAACAAATGCATTATTACTTACTCTTCCAAGGTTTCACTCAAGTGCTAACTTATTTCTTGGTGGCTACCACTGCAACATGTTTGGGGTCATTGTCTGGAACAGACCGAATCCCCACTTACGGTGTAAATCACTCTCAAAGGTTACAAATCACAGATCCTTCAATGTTTTTTTCTTATCAATTTGTCAAGTGATAGACTGATATCCAAAGAGGAAAACCTCAACAGACAGTTGTCACTGCTGTAGTTTTTCCTTGAACCATGAGTCAAAAGATGCAGTGTGTGTGGTACCTGGCCTCGGCATAACTCCAAATATTTCTGTCTTGTATTAAGTTTGCTCATTGCTATTACAACTGAAATTCTAATATCAACTCCTATGCATGATAAGGAGAAATCCTAAAGCTATGTTACCTCTCCTTTAATATCAGGCTGATTTTTAAGATCCTACTAGTAAAACAACATAATAGAAGCATGGTCTCAGAAAATGAAGTGCTAAAACAGCACGATGTTACAAATCCAGTGTTCTTGAATTAGCTCTACTTTCTTTGATCCTACAAGAGAGACATGCACTGTGAATCCAGATAGATGTACTATACAGGGCCTCATTCCCTATAGGTAGAAGTATTTCTGCTGAGCTAATCCATCATTCTTTAAGAATTTCTATTCTTTATGTACTTCTCTCCTAAGATTCAGTTGCTACACGAGGTTCACTAGAAACAAGATGACAATTTGAGCTTGACTAAAACATACTAGATGTCCCAGAGGCCTACACTTTACAACAAAGAAAGGGAATATCATCGCTATTCAAAAGAAACAACTTCTGAGCAAAGTCACTGAAAGGTAATTTTAAAAGGCTGATGTTAATGACAGCTTGAAAAACAGACATCCAGGGATGTCTTCTTAAGTCAATCATCAGGAATATAGTTCTCACCAGAGGCACTTAAAAGCAAGACCTGTACTCCTCACTGTGAGTTTGTTTAGGGAATTTTCAGGCTTCCTGGATAATGGGACAGAGAAGAAAATATGTTTAGATCTGGCAGTTGGGTAGAGTTTCTCATGGTTGGGTGTCTCTCACCAAAGCTTAGATCTAAGTTTAATTTGAAGTTGGACCTTGGCTAATATCTTTAAGAGGGAAATGTGACACAAAAATGTCAGGATGTGCCTAACACAGTCCGTAATACAGCCATAACAGCAAGGGTATCATTTGAACATTCAGGGATAACCTCTACTCTCATCTTAAGTATCTCTGAGAAAAGTAAGTGACAATGTGATTTGCATAAGGATAGTTAAGAGCCAGGAGGAGCTGTTTTGTTTCTAGTTGCCTTCACACACACATGTACTGGTCCTGCTGACCTCTGCATTGTGACAGAAGCAACTGAAAAACAAATGAATCACCAGTCAGTCATTTCAACAGGGACTACTCAGGCTCAGAGAGCAAATCTAGCATTTAAGTTCAATCACACAGGTCAGCAATGTTACTTGGTTTTGGGGTATTTTTAAAGTTTTCAAAAATGCTAGTTATTAAAAATGAATATATGAAAATATAACACAGAAGAAATGCAGAGGCCAAAATAAAAGGAAGTTCTCCCTGTGTGTCTCACCTCAGTGCATGAACTATCTGGTCTCTGTCAACTTCAGCACACCCTGTTCCATCAGAAGAAATCCTCTAATTGGTCGGGTTGCTCTCAGGGAAAATGTCTTCCTTGCCCTTAAGAATTGCAAGGCAGTAAGTTGCCCTAAAGTTTGCAACTGCAAATGACTAAGCCCTTTTCATTTATTTCCTAATAATTTTCTATTAGAACTATTAAATTATATCGTCTTACTGAAAAACCCATTACAAATGACATAAATCTGAGACACGGGGACAATTACTCCCAGGAAAGTATTAAGAAGTCCCCTTCCAATAACTTCATATTTGCAGTACCATGTTTTGAGAGCACCAAACACTTTCTCCTTTATTTCTTCCAAATCCACAATGTGTGCATCAGTGTGCCTGCTGCCTACTGCTTTTTTTTATTAGACACCTAGCACACAAACCAAAAGTTGCATTCAGGATATTCATCAGACTTGTCTGCATCACTAAACCTCACTGATTTTGTTGCCTCAGGAAATAAAACCTGTGGACCTCATACGTCTTCATGCATGCAAGTCCTGTTTTGAAAATGCAATGAGGAAAGGCAAGCCCCTCTCGTTTTTGTATGGGCAATAGAGCCTGTAAACCAGTGGACCAGTTATCATCTCATCAGGTATACGAGGAATGCAGTCATGAAGAATCGTGAAGTAAATGTCTTTATGCCAGTGAGAGCTGTTTGAGTCCTGTGGCTGAGTCCTCTTGGTTGTGTGCTCCCTTAAGTGTTTGCCAGAGAAGAAGAAATTATCCTCTAGGATTGCTCACAAGTTTAACTGCCTCTGGTTCTGCCACCTTGTACTTGGAGTATGACAGATTACCACAGGAAACCTTCCATTTGCACTGAGAAGGGCTGAGCAACAGCTCGGCAATAGGTCTCCTGCATGCAAAGTTGACAGTGTGAGGAAGCAGTTGCTCTACTTTGCATCTTTTCTCTCCACCAGGCAAGGTTTGAAGCCCACCAGAGAAGGTACTTCTTCCACAAGCAATCAGTGACAGTGAGCTGAAACGTTACTGAGGTATTGCTGCACATGGAGCTTTTTCTATGACAATCTGGAGGGACTAGAAAGTAATGTCAGTCATTGTAAAGGTATCTAAAACTGGAGATTTAATATTAGGAAAACTGAAGGATACACAGTATTCTCACTCTTGTGAATGCTGGGGCGTCGTGGAAGTTGTGGCACATTCTCCAGCCACAGAACAACATGGGTGTCTCTGCTCGAAGCTCTGACTGTTCCTGCAGCTTCTAATCAGCAGTAAACACTGGCTTTCAGAAAGACAGGATGGATATTTTCCTTTTAAAGCTTTAGAGAAGGAGGATGAGTGGGTGGAAATATACATTTCACCAGGGAAAAGAAACTAATCTTTGTTTTTCTGTAAGTGTGTCAAAAGAACAGATAGAACTGATTTCTCTCAATAAAGACAATGCCATTAAAATGATTTGCAGCAGCAGCACCACCAGTTTTTACACAATTTTAGATAGAAAAGTAGAAGCATTCTGATTCTACTTTCTCCTGCATTTTGATAAAACATGATATCTCAGTAAGTTAACTTTTACTTTACCATGAATCATACTGACTTTATATTATATGTGCTCTAACAGCGTATTCAAGTACTGAATATCACATATCACAGGGATTTTGTTTATCACTCACTTTTAATGGGGGGAAATGTCACATGCTTTTAATGCATGACATTTAATGTTAGTGTCATACAGAGCCTGGAAAGATGCCATGCTGTATCCACGCAATTGCTCTAAGTGTGAAATTTAGCTGGCTTCTACAGGCGTTCCTAGGACAGTACAGCCATGAAAGCTGATCATACAGCAGTGGGCAAACCAGAGAGGTAACTATGAGATGTGACCCATCAGCTACTTAGATGTGCTCCTCTTGGACATCTGATAAGTAAAGACACTGGACCACTAGAAAGTGGCACCTTTGGATCTTTTCAGAGTAAGTCTATGGGGCAAAAAAAAGCACTTGCCAGTGAAACACATGGAAGAAGGTATTCTATGACTAAACTGGAATTACAAGGCTTCTTTCAAAGGGATTTGAGATACAAAATCCCCTTGGTCATGAACAGTTGAGCTTTAAATAAAGACAAAGTACCTGAAAATGAAATATTCTCTAATGAGAGGATATTGCTACCAACAAATGAATGACTGAATTAAAACACATATTGTAAGAAACATGAGAGGTGGCTGCAGAGAAAGCAACCTTACCCCTACACATTTTCACATCCTGATTTAGTCCAGCTTTCCTGTTTGGACTTTTTCCCCTTTTGCTTGGAAGTCAGAATTTCAGCACTCAGAAAAGTGGTGCAAGTTTCCCTAGGATGATGGGTGCATAATGCAGGTTGTAGGCATTTGAAACAAGTTCCTCAGCTCCCCCTAACACCCAATGAAGTGAGAGCACAAAGGTTATGATGCAAATGAAGTTTTACTGACAGCTCTCCAGGCTGTCTAAATCTGATTTTTATTTGCTGGTCATGTGCTGCACAGAAATTCAGAAGCCAGAAGGCTTCAAATTTACTATCACTCTATTTTATTACTGCTCAGAAAGTAATACCTCAATATTTTACCAATGGCTTGGCACAGGCTTGCTTCTTCTGTGCATGTCCATAGCAATGTTAGTCTCCATTAAGAACTGTGCAGATAGAGAAAAGGAAAGGGAAAAAGGATACGCAGATTTCCTAACTCGATTTGTTGGCAGTTCTCTGGCATCAAATGCTAGCATTAAAGATTTGCAGGCTTACTGCCTCATAGGCATTCAAGACTCTCACCTCCTTGTTATTCTGCCTCCTGTACAAAAATCGAGGCTTAATTCTGTCAGTCAGCCTAGTGATCACAAATCTCCATCTCCTGCTTCTCCCTTTAAGGCCCTGACTTTCTAACCTCCTGATTCACATTATGGGAATGGAATTAGTTTATTTCACCAACAGTTAATCAACATCAAATATGCACTAATGTTTTACTGGTCTTTCTCATAAAGCATTTATTTAGTACTTTAGTTTAAGAGACTCCAGGAGTAGTTATTTTCTTTCCTCGGGTCAAGAAGTGCTAAGTAGGTCAAGTTCTTGTTCCCTCTTTAAAAAAAAACAGTGACTTTTAGCACAGAAAAACAAACATACTTCTTCGGAGAGCAAAAGCAGCACATGATCAGGCAAATAACTATCTTACATACTTGGAACTTTAGGGCCACCCTACATAGTTAGATCTAGTTTAGTTTTAGATTTTGGTGCTCTCATCTCCAAATCCTTTAGTGAAGATACTTTGATCCAGACTGCTGCTCTTAAAATCTCAGAACACCAAATCTCTGTAACATAAATGCCAACACCTTTATCTAAAAGTGACATTGCTGGGTACTGGAAGATTAGTGGTATATTCAGGGCACATATTACAAATAGATCTCCAGAACACAACATTTCTGTATTGAGCAATAAAGACATAATACAAACATTCCAGCACTCCTCTGGGAACTGTAACGAAGCACACATCTATCCATTAGTCAGGATCCCTTTTGGATGTTACTGAATCTTGCTGTAGTAATAACCCTGATTTAGCACAGAAAAGGCATCTGAGAATGAAGTATATCTGTGGAATTCACACAGGTGAACTCTGCACTCTTTTAAAAGCCCCTGCAGAATCAAGATCCCTTAATACGTCACAGCTATGCTTAACACTGGAGAAAAATATCACACTTGGGTGTGCATTTGAGTGTCAGCTCAGTGTCAAAATGTATTGTGAGAAGAGAGAAGTAAGTTTCAACACAACAATAATTTCTTCCTACTATACACCCACACCTGTCTATGGAACAATGTCTAATTGGTTAAAAAAGGAGAGGCATTATTTAAATGATGGTATCAGACCTCCGGTATCAGCCTGCAGAAGCAATCTCTTTCATTATTGCTGTTCTAAAACTTCTTACCTTTATTCAGTATTACAGGTTCATTTACAAAACAGACATTATGATTATTGAAATGACAAGTCTGTAAAAGAAAGAATTCACTGACACAATTTTTACCCACTTCCAAATCACCGTCATATCAGCCTTTCCTTCACCTGCTCATGCGTAATTCTTTTCAAGTAGCTTTTGAAAAAGTCCTTCCAATTGTTTCAAAGATACTCATGCCTTGATCCTACAAGGACCCATCAGCAAGCATAAGAATGCAGCTTCTTGAAAAAACAGTTCTTTTTAGAATTGTGAAGAATCTTTTCAACAAATAGGAAATTCAGTAAAATGTGCAGTTGCCATTTTCCTCCATAGTTTTCTTATTTGTCACATTGTTTTGATTGGGAAAGAAGCAACAAGTTGGGGAACAGTGAACTGGCATAGTTTTCATCATTGTGACATCCTTTATGTACAACCTGCTAAAAACCCATGGTGTTAAATTCCCTTTTATCAGAGAACTTCTCAGCTTGAGAGAGTGTCCTTTCTTTGAAGTCATAATCAACTTATGGGACAAGGGCCTCTTGTCCCCACTTAACACCACATCCAGGCACCTCAATCCCATGCATCTTTTTACATAGACAAGTACGAATTTTTGACAGAAAGATTCTAAGGCAAAAGACCTTAAGGGGTTGAATGCAGCACACCCTGACCACCAGGACAGTCAAAACATGGGCTCTCACTCTTTGGGCAGCACAAGCAATTGCACCAGGGCCTCCCATGTCCTTGGTAAGCGGCTAGAAAGACACCTATTTAGATCAGAATTGCTTCTGATTTTCTGTTAGAGAACCTAAATGAAAACTTCTTTACTGAGAAAAGCTTCAGAAGTTTTATATTGATCTTGAATCAAAAGCATTTTCCTCCCCTTTTTTCATTCAGCTACAAAACCAAAAGACTCAATTATGCATGCAACCCTAAGCCCAGTGTTGCACACTAATGGACACAGTTATCTCTTCACTTCCACTGCACTGAGTTCTCTCTACCATCTGTAACAAAAGAATACATTTGTAACAGAAATTTTTAATGTTTCTAGAAAATAAAATCATATTCTAAGAATTACTGCTCTCATTTGTGACCTCTTCATTCTCACAAAGCAGGTGATGCTGGTTAATGGCTCAAAGGCAAACATCTGCTTACCCCTCTCCAAAAAAATGGATTAATAAAGCTAAAATTACACAGTTAATGGTGTGGATAGTTTACCACGAAAGTATCATCATATTTCAGAACATTACATCTAGTCCCATTTTAATGAAATTAAAATAAATTACTATTGTTGTTTCCTCAGCTATTTTAAGCCATCTGCGAGTTCATAAATAACAACAGCAAGGATACGTTACCAAACCTGTGAAAATAAAAATACCTTTCCATAAAAGGAAGAAATACAGTCTTTTATGTGTAACCACTATCTGTTCTACACAACATACATCTGAAGAAGGCAAAAATATTTGTATTTGCCTGAAAAAGTTCTAGTGAAAGCAGGAAAACTGCATAACCGGCAAGAAAGATCTTGTGGCTGTGTGCAAAACCTTCCAAGAAGCTTGCCATACAGTTTTCACCTGAAATGGAGGAGGATGTATGAATTATTTAAGAACTTGCCCCTTTGTTACCAAAACTACTTTGTCATGTAAATGAGCAGAGAGTTTTGAAACTTCCTGGAATAAAACACATCCCAGAATTGAATCCAAGATCAATTTTTCATTGTTTACATAGGATTCACATTAAGATTTCCAGAGTAATAAAGTAGTAACTTGATTATCACAGCAGTGGCTTCTAATGAAAAAAAGTACCTCTCCCTTGAAATGTGTAAATCACTCTCTTCCTGTAACATTTTGAAGTCATTGAATTCACTTTACACCAAACCTGTGACAGCGCAGCTAATAACAGAAAACTAGTTAACTCCAAAGGCTGCAACACAGATTTCATAGTGAGTTTGGCAGATGCATCTGATATCTAAACTGGAAGTTGATCCCCAGTACAAACCACCTGGCACCACAGTACAGTCTTTGATTTTAGTAGCATTCTTCAGGAACAAAAATAGACCAAGGCAGCTGAGTCAAGGCAGCAAGACAGCAGAGATGGAGAGAGTGCAAATTCCGGGCTCTAAACAGTGCTGATATTTTGCTGCAAATATTTGACAGTAAATGAAACAAACTTGTGTGCAATTTCAGTATGGAACAGCAAACAAGGATGAAGCAAGCTTCATTCTCTGACACAAAATATTTTAAAACGATATCAAATAAAGTATCTGTAAACTCCTTTTAATTCAAAACTGGACGATTTAAGGAATATGTTTTCATTCATTCTTAAAGACTCTTCCTTTTTTATCTTCTCATTTTAGGCACAGAGCTGACATCAACATCCACATGATGGAAGTCACGAGCTCCAGCACATGCTTAATTTAAGACTCATCCGACAGTTCCAAAATACTTCTGAGACACGTATTTCAGTGCCTTACCAAACAGAGTCCACTTACATTTATGACAAATCATAACTGTACATTAAGATAAACCTTTCTTCAAAACTAGACAGAACTGTAACTCCCCATAGCCTAACCCCATCAGAATAATTGAAATTGTATTAACTCTTGAACAACTCAGAGGACTTGACAATGAGTATCACTTAACAAAAATATTTCATGACTTAAGAAGTATCCAGCTCCAAAGGCTGATGGCAAATTGAAACCTTGCAAAAGTTGGACTTAAAAAAAGCACAAGCACATGTTGGAAAAAGTAACTAATTATCAGGGAAACTAATTTTGAGACAAAGCATTATGTGACATAATAATTATGAGTACACATTATGTGGAACAATCTCTCAATCCTGAGAGCTAAATTTAAACTTTTTTATTTTTTTTTTAACCAAGACAATCTATACGTTCTTAGTCAAAGTTTAACACAATACTCACCTTAGAACACACGTGTAGAAACCACTGTCTTGCAACTCAACCGAGTGAAACCATATTGAATCTTCATCCTTGCTCATCCTAACTTCAGAAAATATAATGGGTTCTTCTAAATCTCCTTTGTTTTTGTACCACATAAGCCTAAGACCTGTGCTTTGGGCCATGCTATAATTAGTTCTGATATAGCTGTAGAAAAGGGCACATTTCACTCGGACTGGTTCACCTGCCAAAGCCATGTATGTCTTGAGATCCACTGACCAGTCAATGCAACCATCAACTGAAAACAAAACAATAATAAAGAGGTATTAGATAAAGACATATATGTTTTCAAGATAGTGAAAGGCATCTTGTGAAATGCAATGCAATTAAGTAGAAGAAAAGAACTTTTGCTCTATAACAATGCAAAAAGCCTGAAGCAGCTTATTGGCAATTAAAGGGTTTTATACACCTTTCTTAGTTACATACAAATGTGAATGTGCAGGCAATAAATAGAGCATCCTGGGCCTGCTCAATTCTGTTTATTTAGAATATCATGACTTTCATCTCTAAAGCACTAATTCTTTGACAAACCAAGTGTTTCACCATAACTACTTGCTACCTTTGCAATCAAGTTTAACACAGGAATTGTACAAATTAAGAAAAGGGATCTTCTGAAGTTCCATTCAGCAAAAATTGTTTGATGTGTTTTCCTGACACTTGACTTTAAAAACGAACATATATCAGTCACTGCAATATAAGTTTACTTCTAATTTTTTAGATGATTTTAGTTACAATACAACCCTGGAACATGCATATGTATCAACCTGTAATTCCCCCTTTACATATCAGAGACATTTTGATTCAATCTTTCTTATTGCATGAAAAATTGTAAGCCTGAAAATTAACCAAGAACATAACCAAAGAAAAAGACTGCAAAGGCAGATCATCAATAGCAAAATGTATTGATCATATCCAGCTACATGTAAGTGGAACATCTTTATCCTTGATATAGCTACTTCCAATTAAATCAAGTAAGGTTCAACTTGCCTCTTATGTATTTACAGTATCAATTCTCAAACTTTAAGTGTTAGATAATTTCATATACTTGTCACTCCATCTATATCTTCCACAGCATTCACTCATTAGGTGATATTTTTATTTACTTCCTAAACAAATGCAGTGAACCAAAACTTTCACATGTGATAGATTATCAGATCCAGGCCTCTTCTTTTAGTGTCTTTTACTGCCTTTAAACGATGTCTACCATTTTTTCAGGCTTTTCTTGAATCTTTCAAAACTAACTGTGATAAATGGAAGGTTTTAATTTTCCTATTGTAGTAAATCAGCTTTAATTGTACCGCAACCACATGAACCATGCAAAGGAACCATATTTAAATCCTGTTGACACTGACCACTTTCAGACATTTCTCGTACATAAACTTCCAAGTAACATCTTGTTGTAAAACAAACTTTACTTGTAAACCAAACAGACATGGGCTCAAGGAAAAAGGGAAATTCATTACTCAAAACTACGCTTCTACTGCAACTGCTGTCACAAGGGTATTGACAGTGGAGACCAGATGATGCCTTTGCCCAAGCAGTGTGGGTCAGACCACCTGCTCCTGCCACCCACCCCATGAGCGGATGCAAACATTGCAGATGGTTGTGCCAACTGACTTCTTACTGCAACAAAAAGAACCCCCAAACCAAAACATTCACTTGAGTTCTGTACACAGTTTCAGCTAACTTAATTTCCATTCTCATTTTTCTGAAAATATCTACACCAAACAACTTGTCAAAGCAGAGCTCAAAAGGACACTAAGCATCCTTCAGTGTCATTCAACATGCCTAATCTTCCACTTCACTCATCTACTAATTGATTTTCAACATTACAATGGCTGGAGCATACAAAGCACTGTGAAACAGATGAAAGACGCTGGAATGGTCATTTACAAGCCAGGTCATTAGAGTGGCTAAAACTCAACTCTAGGTGCCCCAAGCAGAGAGCAAGACCATGAGGCCAGTGTATGGCTGGATATTGCCAGCATTTCCATGGAGGCACTGGGCACAGTGACCCAATCCCAGCCCAGCATCTCCATCTCAAAAGAAGAAAAAAAAGAAAAAGAGATTTATACTAGAGCCTAATTTTTCAATTAACAGTATCAAAATGGGAAAATTTTGGCAGCCGGCAGCAAGTTCGACCCCAACACAGCGAGCGCAGCAGAGAGGGAAGGTGCAGACAAGCTGACTGCCCGTCAGCCCTGCCTACACCCACTGCTCCCTGCAGCAGCTCCCTCTCCACAGCGTGCCAGGATACCATAATTACAGACAGGAGAGCACACAGGGAACCGGGTAACCATTCATTACAGGGTTGATGACATCTGCAGAGGGGAGAAGTCTTGCAGAGCGCCTTGGCTAAATCTTAATTATTGAAGAAAGATTAATCAAACAGGGGACGTATTTCCCCTTGCTCTGTCTTTTTTTTTTTTTTTTTCTTGTTAAATACACAGTCAAGAATGTTTCCTCTAACAAAGTTGTAGAGGCTAAAATCTAGGTCAGGCTCCCCGTGCTCATGTGGAAGCTGGAATTTTTCCTCTTGCCGTGCTGTCAGTCACTGGAGCGTGAGCATTGTTAGATTCCTTTGGAGTATTCTCCAAGCTGTCATTACAAATGACTGGAGCTGCTTAGGTGGAGTTTAGCCTTCCATTACGCAGAACAAAGTTTGCTGTCATTTTTGTGGGTCTGGCTCTCAATATGTAATATAGTCAGGGTGGTAAGAAGAGAAAAAAACAATGGCATTAGAGAGAGGCATTTACTATATAATAAATTTGTATACATTTTTTCTCTGCTACTCAGTAATGAGTTGAATCTTAATAAGTGCCTGACTGAAAGGCCATTCCAATTAAATCCTACCTGTTGTGAGTGTACTTTAGACACTTTAAATAAAGACAATTATATGAAATGTCTTTAAAATGTGGAGTGTGGCAAAAGTATAGAAAACATTGTCCCATATTTCACCCACCTTCCTAAGGAAAAGAAGTTTGCCCATTTATCCATCAGTCATCCCACCCCATCAGCATAACTTTTGATCCAAGTGACTAAGTTCAATCCTATTTCACAGAACATGAAAGTGTTCAGGAACACAAGAGTCCTATGTGTGTGCAAAAGAGAGTCCCACTGCCCCCGTGGGCAGGGACAGAGCACAGATAATCATGAAAGGGCCTCACTGGGCCCATGCTAATGCACTCTGAAGAGGCAGTGAATTGAAAATGAAAGCTGCAAAATTATTAAGCAAATTATAGATTAAGTTGGCTGACCATAAGTTACTGTACTTTCATGTTAGCAATCACCCAAAATGTGCACTGCAGCTTCTTCCCCAGCACTTCCCGGTAATTTCCCATTCTTCTTATTTTAAATAAATCTAGTTGTCTGCAGAGTCTAGATGCATTTTAACATGAACCATAATAATTTATGAGCAATTACAGAAGAGCATGTACATAGTCTCTGAGTAATTTGTCTTTCTGCTTGCTGTCGTATAAATAACTTTTTGCATTGCGACTCTGCCTGTAATAATTTTTGCAGGGATCTGTCACCTCCAGCGATTTATATCATGGCATTGTTAAACACGTTTGTCTGCCTTGTTACCTGAAAATCTCATTTTAAATTGAAATCATCTACAAATAAATAATTAAAAGAAATAATATACTAGCTAATGTATTAAATTTATTGCTCCACAAAGCCGGCAATGCTTGTGATTGTAAATACACAGGAAAAAAAAAACAAACCCACAACACTTCTCTGATACAGGAGTTATGTTTTTATTTGCATCTTAGCCACAGAACAGCAGAGTCCAGAAGGTGATATCCATCGTGCTTGGGGTTTACAGACACACAGCAATGATAGATGCACTCTATTAAGGATGTCTGAAAAAAGGATGCCAATTTGTTAGACTCTTAAATGGGAGAAATCAGTTACAATCCATGAATTTTAGGCAACTTGATATTTTCAGCTCTTGATTCTGAGAAAAAGGGAGCACGCTCTGCATTTGAGCACACACAGTAATGCATCGAACAGCTTTGGCTGGATGTGATCTTCGCAAAGGGTCAGGGTGTTAGATCAGCCTCACTGTACATAATTGGTTTCGCATCTCTGCCTTTCTGGCTGTGCTATGCTAACGCTGCTACGATGCTTGCAGACCCCTGCCAGCATCTCATCACAGCCTGGCACTGCCATATGAGACTTGTCTGTCAGCTGAGCCCAGCACATGGTTCCCTGCCTCCTCCCAGAGCCTTTCTCTTCTCACACCACAAGTCAGGGAGCTGAGCTGCCTAAAACTGACAGAAATCACCCCCCAAACACATCTATCTATGATTCATTAAATACTCCAGTACCCAGAGATACACTGGTTAGTTAGAGAACACATTTCAAACCAAACTATTTATGGACTACTTTGAACAATTTTCAAATCATGGATGTCACCTCCAAAGCAAGGTAAGGTCTTTGCTTCAGAAGGCTCCCTCAGCTTAGCTGAGCTACCAAACTGGATGGTTGAAGGACACTCTCACAATAATTAATAAAAATCCCCTCTACCAAGCAACATCTGAGCTGGCATCTCTGACACAGAGAGCATGTCACTCAGTTTTACAGGGAAGAAGGAGAAGCCTATGCTGGGGGCACTTCAGCAGGGTGTGGAGGATGGCCTTCTCCAGCAGGAGTCCACCTCAGCATGCAGGAAGGAAAGCAGAAGGAAGTTCAAGAAAAGCATCTGTGATGTTTGCTGTCTCTGAGTTAGTTTCACCCTTCTTTGAGCCAAGTAAACATCAGTTTTTGACTCTGACTATGCTCATATTTTAAACTGTATTTTAAAGGAAAAAAATCAAATTGTTGTCCCCCGGGGGATATAGGAAATAAATATTAAAAAAATCTGTTAAGAGATGAAGATCACTTAGAAAACTACCTTCAATCTTGAGAAAAAAACCACAAGTTTATCACAGTTCAAGCTGGGTGAATTTTATAATGTCTCTCCAATTAACCTGTTAACAATTTTAACTAAATAATTCATTTCTGTCCCAGTAACGTCTTGATTCAGCAAACGTCAATCAAGACTATTTTGCTATAGAAACTCAACATCCAAGAAGACTGCTGTCAGACTTTGTGATTTGGTTGATCTCCATTTTTTTTTAATCTAGCAAGATTCAGACCATTTAAACTTATTAGCAAAAATATTTTGGACTTTCAAAACACATCAAAGTGCAGATATCCCAAAATTCCTAAATCAAATTAAGACGAGTCCACAGAGACGTCTTTAAATTTGGCAACATGCAAATATTTCTCCAAATGTAGCTCGTAAATAAGGAAAAAATGCTTTTACTTATACTTGGCTAAGGTTTTTTTTCCACATTTTGATCAAAGCTTCAAATTTCTATAAAATAAGTGAAAACATTTTTATGACTTTCAAATGCTTTGGGGTTTTTTTTGGTTTGGTTTTTTTTTTTACCAGCTTTCTTATGAGCCACAGCCAACCAACTCAACTCAAATGTCAAACATTCCAGCTGAACACTCATCATTTCCTCTGAGGTTAAACAAACTGTAAATATATACTGCCAGAAGTCCAAATAATGGATTGGTTTGTCCTGCCTTACATATGCCTTTGGAGCCAGAAGCGTTTTTGACTCGTCTTGTAAATGCAAAAGAAAGACCATAGGAGTAGATCACCAATCTGTAAAATTCTCAAGAGAGAGAAACATAAAACCAGATTGGACTCTGAACAAATTCTCAGCTTCCAAGAGCAATGGCATATTAATGAGATCAAGACTTAGAAATTATACCTGAAGAACAAAACACAAGCAGTGTCAGTGGAATTTACTAGACAGGAACATTTCATCCTACAGCACTTGTCACAGACAGCTTTTCAGGTGGCACCTCATCACAGGGATTTTCTGGAATGCTTGCTGATGGAAAGAAGAGCAAATCACAGCTGGCAGGTTAGATTTTGCTGGGGACAGGGAGCTCTGAAACACATTATGTGATGGAAAGGAAATCTCTGGTCTCATCATATTCTTTGTGACTTCTTCCAAGTCAGATGTTCCTGGAGACAGATGGACTTGAAGTGCCCTTCCAAAGCCGTGCTCTTTGCTTTGAGCAGGTTGCTCTGCTGAGTGCAGAGAAAGAGAAGAGGAGGATACTAAAGCTACTGTTTGCAATTCTGCATATTTACCCTAAAAATGAGTGTTTGGTGACCTTGCTTCTCCTAATCACTTCAATATCTGGCAGTGTTTTTAAAGAGTCTCTGTTGAAGTAAACAGTACAGAAATTGGAAGTTATAAAGTGATTTGGTTTTAAATATTCAGTGTAATGCCTTGATTCTCCATGGCTACTACCACATTAGAAAACAATGTAAAAGGCACCTTGAAAACAACAGCAGTAGAGCCAGGACACGAACAATAAAGAAATCAGGCTTCATGGCTTTATGTTTCTGTATGTTTTGTGAAGCCCAGCCATAGATTCAAGGACAGTGACCCAGCCTGTTCTGTCTTCTCAGCATCCCCAGCATGACCTGGCATCTGCCATTCCCACTGCTCTGGGGCAGGCAGATTTGGAAGACTTGTGGGAAAGTTTATTTGCAAAGCTCCTGCCTCTGCCCAGCCTCTGTCTTTACTTCCACAGAAGTGAAACCAACTATGTAAACAAGTTATCCAAACAATTAAACTTCTTTTCTTGTTTGTGGATCCATAAATGAATCACAATTTCTTCGAAGTCAGCCATGAAATAACATCATTAACCGAGCACCCCTTTCCACTTCTTATCTCACTAGTTAGAGAACATTATTTTAAACAAAAAGTATATTGTTCTAGATTGCAGTGCCCAGAGCAGTCACATGACATTACATCTGCTTCTTGGACTGAACTGGTAGCAAAACTTTCCTGTTAAATATTAAAATTAAAATTCTATAAGCAAACAACTCGAGTACTCAACCAGCTCAATTCAAACACAGCTACAAACTCAATCAAGACTGTTCACTCAGCTCTGAAACCTATCTGAACTGCAATACTTTTTTTTTTTCCACATAATGCACACAAAATCTAGTGAATAAAAAAAGTTCCATTTTGAAAGAGGAAAAAACTCCCACTTTTCTGTAATATTTTCCACAAAGAATATTGGCATTTTTCATAGCTCTTTTGACTCTTGAGGAAGTCAATGATTGATAGAAAAGCACAAAGAGAGATTTCCCAGCACTTTCTTTGGTGCACAGAACTACCTTTAGATAAGTTAGACAGAAAAAGAATGAGAATCTAAGAAATGGGAGAATAATATCTGATTTAAGTAACCAGTGAAACAGACAAAAAAAAAAGTCCATTGCAGTTATAAATAAAAATTTTATCCTAAGATTTGGAGTAAGGAACAACACACAGGAAATGTACTTTACACCTGAAAATATACACAATTAATATTTAAGTTGTGTTGACTGTACATGAGCTCTTTAAGAGGACTCTCTGAGATGGTTTTAATATTCTCCAGACAAATACGTTAACCCACGGAGACTTTCACCCACTTGTGTTTTCAAGTCTTTAGTACCATGCAAATTTTAGGAGCAAAGCTGAATTCCTGTCAATAATTGATGAGTCTCTTGTCATTAGTCCCTTTGAATAAAGTTACTGAAGGTAAAATGAATGGAAACTAGATTCCAGATCAGGTAGTCGTAGTCTCGAGTAATCACACAATTAAGAAATTCTATATCCATTGCTTGTTATTCCCTGCAGGGAATTGCAGAAAAGAGCTGTGAATAAAAAGAATTTAAAATTAAAGATAATGAAACTCTATTAACTTTCTGGTCCCCGTGGGGCAGAGGGACTGGTGTACATGCAGAGGATTATTTTAGTTTTCATCTGTTTTTCAAGTACGTGGACAGTTTGAGTTGGATTATCTGCTTTGAGGGCACAGTCCTCTTGTGTTTGGATTAAGTTAAGAAGATGGGCTCTCTGTTGAATACGCTGAGCTAAATTCATTTCTTCTACTGCCTACAGAGGAGAATTCTTCAGTGGTACAGGTCTGCTGCAAGGGCTCTTACTACAGCTCACTTGTGGCAGTGGAAGACTCAACAGAAGAACAGATCAAGGATGATGAACACATTGCAGTGTTTGAAAAATAAAGAAAAAGAGAGAATGTACTGCTCAATTATTGTATCAGCACATGTTCATGAATAGAAAAGAATGAGTCAAGTTCATCTGAATTTACTTGCAACAAATAACCAGCTTTGGTCATTTGCTTTGTTTCTACACATGTACTTTTGGATATCTAGACAGACTTACCATTTTACAATTGCTATGCCATTCCTCCTGTTGTCTGGCACAGATAATTTCAGCTGCAGTGAGCCAATTACCATATCCACTTGCATGACAGGTGGACCTCTGCTTGAAAAGGTTGTGACCCGTGCTCTAACCTAGGTTGTAATTCCTCTTCTCATTTTAATTCATTAGCTGCATGTATGCAGCAGAATTTAAATAGGAAATTCTCCTGACTGCAGAACACACTGAATTTCATTTCAGTAAAATGAACACTCACAAATCAAAACAATGTTTGCATTTACAGGACAACCGTGAAGGGAAATGTTTGAGAGTTGTTTGATTAAAACGTATCTGTAACTGATGAATGATGACGTGCTTTCAAAATGAGGTATTTTTAAACAGTAAACATTGTTCTTAAGACTTTTGTTTCTATTTAAAAGAAACAAACATAGAGTTATCCTTATTGCAAGCTACTGTAATTACATGTAAGAAAGAAAAATGAAGGACGATTGAAAAATGAACCACTACAAGAGCTATGTGTGTTGGACGTGTCTCTAAGTAAAGCAGCAAGTCATAATACAGTGCTGTGCTTCACAACACAGCATTGCACATTTATTTAGGTACATCTTTATCATTCACATATATTTTCCAAAGCCTGTCTACTGTAACATCCTGCAGCACTGCATCCACTGGCAGCTCCGTAAACGCCAGTAATGTATCTCCAGCAAAAACAAGGGCCATGTTTATGGGACCACAGACACTTTCCATTCTCCAATTTGGACTGTGAAAAGGGGGCTGTGATGACAGCCTTCACCATCTGCCAGATTCTCCAAAATCTCAACCTGCTTCCAGACCAGTTCTGAGCAGAGACTCTGAGCAGACTGTGTCACCAGTACTGTAACTCTTCTACAGGGCTCACAGTCCCGGGGCCTCACCTCTCCCCAGCTCCAGCCCTGGAGACAATCCCTTGGTAGGGGAGAGGGGCCATTTTGTCATTACTGCAGCTCCCCACATGGGCATGTTCTCAGGGACCTCATCTGATTTTTGTTTGCTTTACCAAGTCTTGCCTCAAGAGACTCAGAGCAGGGCCAACAGTTGACTAAAATCCCACAGAAACCAGCACTACTTCAAGCTAACACAGAGTAGCAACTATTTCTCTTTAAATAAGAACCATCACAAAGCAAACACAGCCCAAACCAGTCTTTTCCTCACACTTCCCTGTAACTCCATGAGCCAGCAACAAACCTGATGACAGGAACATTTCATTTATTAGTAAGCAAAAGTGACTAACTGCAAATACTTCATTACTAATACATCATTTGCTCAGAATGGCACAAAAGAAACAGGTCTGTATTTTATTCATGGGCCTCCTGTCATCCTCAACATCCTCAGAGTGAGCCCCAAACTCACTCTGCAAAACACTCAGCTGCCGTGTATTTCACCAAGCAGTACCCAAGAGGGAGACAGAAAGACGCAGAAACGTTTGAGCTCCAGGCTAAGGTTGGGCAAAGACTGGAGTTGGGATTCAAGATGTGGGAAGGGAGTTGGGGAGTGCTTGGCACCTGAGGCCTTTCTTCAGATGTCACTATGTCCTCCTGCTGGGACACCATCCTGCAGTCCCATCATCCATCAGCACATCATGATTAAATCATCATAGCTTAACCTTAAAAGGATTTCTCTGAAAAATCATCATAAAATGTCTACCTGAGCTGCTGATAAACCAGGAAAATCACATAACTGGAGTTATTTTGTAAGTTAATCTCTCTCCATTTGTACTGACTGTTTTCTCAATACATAATAAGTAACATGGATATTGTTTGTTTTCTATCATGTTTCTTGCTCACTCTCAGCTTCTTGATCAAACCCCCAGCCATCACCTCCTTTCCTAGCCTCAGGAACTGAGTGCCGTAACAGTTTGAGGACCAGTGTTCAAGTAACATTTTAAAATGATTAATACAACAAAGCATTGAGGCTACACCTTTATTGGCTTCTGTAGGGATCACTCCACAGAAAACCAATGTTTTCCACTTATGAAACCACATTTGAAAGTGTAGAAAATCAGTCCTCAAATTCCTAAACAGAAGAAACCTTACAGTGATTAGGGAAGCCAGGACAGAAATATGAAACTGTATACCCTTTTTCTTTCATCTACTTCACAAAAATGGTGCTCATTTCCAAACCTGGCTGCAGTTTTCTCACTGAGTTTGAGGGGCTGCAATTGCTCAGTGCCCTGAGGACTGCCATCCCTACCCAGGGCAGGCAGGCTGTCCCTGCCTGACTCAAGGAGGGCTTCTGGCTCTCAGACCAATGGCTGAGGGTCCCCTGCCCTGTGGCTCCCCATGCTTCCCTGACTGCTAAATGTAAGCTGAATTCAGAAAACAGTTTTCAGTGGGGAAGCTGCAGATGGAGAGGAGGATTAATTTCAAACACTGTTGCAGAGTGGATGCGTCCCCAACTAAAAATGTTCTCTTTCAAACCAATTAATTGCATTATTATTTTGACTTTGTATTTTTTTCAGTTCACAATGACAGATTTTTCAGTTCAGATGACAGAACTGTCATCTCTTAAGCTCTACATCTGAAGGAAGAGGAAAAGGACTGTTCCCAGCCGGAGGGGAAAAAGCACACAGGAGGTATGTGACCTCAGGGCAGAATTTTGGCTACAGACAGGGAAATGAAGTGAGAGGTCTCTGACAGTATAACATGTGTTCCCTGGGCACAAAAAACCAAACCCAATCCAAACTCTGAATCATCTCTCAACAAGGTTAAAGCAGAACTTGACTGCAGCAAATCAGTCTTGTTTTCATAAGGTACAAGGTCCAGACTTAGAGGTGTTGATGGCATTCAGCTCCCAAGGAAGTCAATGCACCCTACACAGCCTCTGCACCCTACAGCATTGAGTGTCAGTGCTCCTGGGTGCACATCCCTACATCAAACCCTCTTCCTGGACAGGGAAGGAGAATAAAACAAAGAGACTGTGTGTTAGAACCAGGGCTATGAGTCAGAAAGAGAGAGACGTAAATGTCATACAAACTATGTTACTGTAATTGTTGATAAAGAGAAGTTCTTCAAAGATGAACTACTATTGCATTTCTGTTAAAAATAACAGTATCACAAACGCAATCATATTTTTGTATGTGTCAGTTGCGAAATAAGTGATATTTCATGGTGAGGCTGACAGCCTAAGAAGTGCAATTGGAATGATTTGCATGTTAATGACATTATTATGTCTTCATTGTAAATATTTCCATCATGATGACTTTGAATAGAATCTTCACAAACAGAGATATAAATATCGTCACACCAGATTCCACATAATCTGAAACCACGCTGTGTCAAGTTGTCAATTTTAAGAATTCTCCTAAACCATGACAATCTCATTTTAATCTCTCTAAAGACTCGTCTGATTTTACATAATTGAAAATAACCACTCCTTGTAATGTGTTAATTTTGACGTGCAGTGAATAACCCGGTGTCAAAACCCTTCCAGTCAACCCCTATTCTGAAAAATTGTGCTAATTTTTACATCTCCAGACTGCCCAGGGATGCAGAAACCTTTAGAATGCCTTTTTATTTTGCTGTTGTTTAATACTAAGTATGCCAGATTATGTCATCAAAACGATGAGAATTGGATTTTTTTTTCCCTTTCCTCTGGGACTGATCAGTCTATCTTCAGTAAGAAAGATAAGCAATTACAACCTCATTAATGAGCTACAAATTTGAGATAACAAAAAGCATCACTACTAGCCCAGTCACTATTAGACTGTTTCTCTGTGCAGCAGCCTCCTATTAGGAGAGACATATCTCCTCAGTAGGCATAAAGGATCTTGCACTTCTTTGCTTCTATTTGCATATATTTAAAAATAGTCTTGTCACTCCAGAGAGCCCAGATAACCACTTGAAGGACAGGAGGAATGACAACAGTATCCCCAAAGCAATAGACATGCAGACATAGGCATGGACAGAGAGAAATGCGGTTACAACCCTGAGTCTCAAGAATATTCACAAACTTTCACTGAACATACATGTACGTGTATCAAAAGAATATGATGCAGGAAAGAATGACTTGCAATCTGGTTTTGCAAACTTTTTATTAATTAGGCAGGGGTGTTGGACTAGATGATCTTTAAAGGTCCCTTCCCACTCCTACCCTTCTATGAGTCTATGATTTCTCAAGTGCTCATGCATCTCTAAACTTTGTATTAAGGAAGATCATTTAGTGCTCTCTGTCCAGTTCTGGGCTCCCCAGTTCAAGAGGGACAGGGAACTTCTAGAGAGAGTCCAGTGGAGGGCAATACCAAGATGATCAAGGAGCTGAAGCATTTTTCTTATGAGGAAAGACTGCGGGATCTGGGGCTGTTCAGTCTGGAGAAGACAGAGTGGGGACCTCATTAACACAAGTATTTAAAAGGTGTATGTCAAGAAGATGGGGTGACACTTTTTTCTGTTGTCTCAAGTGACAGGATGGGGTCAAGGACATAAGATGAAACTCACTTAAAACATAAGGAAAAACACTTCACTGTTCAGGTGAGGGAGCCCTGGCCCAGGCTGCCCAGGAAGGATGTGGAGTCTCCTTCTCTGGAGGTTTCCAAATCTGCTTGGACACGTTCCTGTGCTCCCTGATGGAGGGGAACCTGCTTTAGCAGGAGGTTGGACTAGATTATCTCTAAAGGTCATTTCCAACCTGACCATTCTGTGATTTACTTCTAAATGGAAAGTGTAGGCTGCATGCAAAATATTCTTAATTTTTGGTTCTCTAAATTACTGTTAGCCCAATAGCATCCCTGCCTACCTTGGGTTTTAAAATGGAATTACATGTAGCCTGCAGCTTCAAATCTAAATGAAAAATGTAGCTCCAATTGAACCTTAGGAAAAAAAAAGGCAAAAGTTAATGAGATTTAAATTAGTAACAGCCAAAGCTTTCCCTTAAAGGAAACATTATTGATTTTAAAGAGTTACCTAATGAAAAAGAATGGCACTCATTTAAGACTTTGCATGAGCTACATTAGAGATTCATTTATAATAATAAATAAGGATGTGCTTTACAGTGCAATGAGTCAGCAAAATTTATGTACATATTTTCATGAGTTAACTACATGTTCCTTAAGCCTTTAATAACAGTTTTAGGTGAATTGTTTATGATAGTAAAGAAATTACAGTTTCTAAGGCCCAGATGATCAAAGATAATTAAGTATCCACTCCTTATAAGAGTTAAACACCTACACAACTCTGGGGTATATAATCTATTCTTCATTTGTAAAAGGGCTACTGTTTCCCTTTATTCTTCATTAAACAAAGTTTCCATTTTAAGTAAAGAAACTAATTATTGGAAAAATTCTCCTCCTATGAATGCTCATCAGTTTTTATACATTAAGTACAAAGATCAGTATTGCTAGGAGAGAGTATATACATATGTATATATATATGCACTCTTTGTAAATTCCTTAAATAGGTAGGAAATTTGTCAAGCTGCTGGTTTTAACACGTTTTCTTTCAAACATAATTTTATACAATCACAAGATACTTTATCATATCAGCACAGTTCAGGAATATAATATTCCGATCCTATGACATTTAAATATGGAACACTGGTAACAGTGGAGGGGTAATTACCAGGTTGCATTTCATTAGCTTACCAAATCCAGTTACTTCTCTGAGAGCTGCTAAGAAAACAGATGAATTCCAAGGTCCTCCAAGCCAGTTTCAAATGACTTTGAAAACAAAAGTTCTTACACAAAAGGAAGCATGCCTGGACCCATTCCAAACAGAACTTCACCTCATAATTAGTTAAAGCTCTAGACAAAACCCATCACACCAAAAGGAACATTCAGTTCATTTGCTGAGACATCTGAAGGTGCTAAAACTTTAAATTCCATCAATCTCAGTTGCTGAAACTGAGCTTGCTTGGAGGGACCCCAAGCCTCAAGCCTGGTTCTCCAGCTCCCATCCTGGTCGGTATCTGGTCAGATTCATGCTGTTCAAACCATAGAGCTGCTTGGAAGCACCTCAAAAGACTGTAATGGTGCTAAAAATGGACAGACTGACTTTCATGTAGTACCGATGACAAAAGGTAGCATTTAACACCTCAGACTCTAAAGATGAAATTTCTCCCACATAGCAGGAATAAAACCATGAAAAAAAGGTAACTGCAGTTCTCTCAATAAGGCAAGCAACACAAGTCTCACACTGAGTGTGTATGCCAAGATAATAAAGAACATGCAAAGGTCCCCCATACAGTACCAATCAGTACCACAATGCTAGCACAGCATTGGTTTTGCAATACAGTTCACCAAGTTGTCATTTCACAGGGGAGGTAATCCTTGGAAGAATGTATCTGAACTTAATTTTTCCTTTGTTAAAGCAAAAGCTACATTTGCAGAGAGATGCATTTATTTTTAATAATAAAAAAAACCCAAATCATTCATACACATTAATTTCACCTCCCACTATGCCTCAAACAGATTCTTTCAAGTAATTAAATTAATCCATTTGTTTTGCAGAACTAAGAATTACATCTGCCCATTTGTTAGCTGATTTACAGTTCTCTGTCAGACCACCTTCCTTACCTTCGACGTCTTCTTGTTCACTTTCACGTGATTTCAGTGATCTTATTAGCATTAGTATTACAACTCAGAGCAGTATCATAGAATCACAGAAGGTTTGACTTGGAAGGGACTTTGAATATCATCTAGTGCCAACTCTCCTGCCATGGGCAGGGACACCATCCACTTGGCCAAGTTGCTCAAAGCCCCATCAGCTTGGCCTTGAGCAATTCCAGGGATGGGGCAACCACAACCTCTCTGCCAGGGTCTCACCGTGGTCACAGGAGAACTTCTTTCTAACAACTAATCTAAACCTACCCTCTTTCCATTTCAAGCCATTGCCCCATGACCTATCACTACATGTCCTTATAAAAAGAAAAAAGAGTAATACAGCTTAGAAGCATATCCTGCCATTGTTCTCCCTTCCCTCTCTCAGTTCAATCCACACAGTGGAGCTTGGTGTATGGAAACGACGTTTCATCAGCAGGACATTAACCTAGAGGCTCCGCTGCAAGTATACACACAGACACTCCTGCCCCAATGGGACAAACAGATCCAAGTCAATGGCTGGTCTTCAGATTGCTCCAAAGCAGACATGAGGTTGGGAGACATTCAATCCTAGGGAGCAGCAGAACCCCAGAATTCAATCTGGTTTGAAGCAAACCCCTATAAACCACATATCATTTATATATGGATACTTCTGCCTCAAATCCTTTGTTCTAGCCATATGCACTTGCTGCACCAAATCACGTGCTAATATAGACTAGCCCAGGGTGCTCCAGGATAGGATCTACTATTAATTTTTAAAGTGATATGCTTCAGGCTTCACGCATCAAAAGAAGAGCTCCCAGAGGCAATCCAACTCTCAAACTCATAATCTTGGGGAAGAACTTTTGGTGAAGAGAAGGAAGTTGTAATGGAAATACACTACATTGGTTTTATACTTTGTTCTTCCCTTCCTTAATTACAAAGTAAATTAATAATCACAAGTGCTGTGTTTGTTTTGAACTGTGGTATTCCCTAAGGTATGACCAAAAAAACTGAAATCACAGGAATTGCATCCCTGAATGGATCTGAAGAAAAAGGATTAACAAAATCTACCCTACCATTTCTTGTTTCTCTAAACTATATATTTCATTGAAATTCAACAAAATCCTTGGAAATCAACCCACACCAGTCCTTTCTACCTCATGCAATGTGACTGAAGCACATTGTACAGTGGTGAGATGCACCACAGAAGGTGCAAGTCGCTTCTGTAACCCCAGCTTTGGTTTAGACCTAAGCTAAAGGCACTAAGAATGACCATTGGACAGAGGGCATCAGCTGGTAGCTGGGACAGTCCTAAATTGAAGAACAACTCAAGTTAGATCTGAGGTAAGCAACAAACAGCTGTTACTCTGATGCCATAACGATTTTCACATCAAAATATGCCTAGATTTTTAAATGTTTCTCTTGCTTTTATTTGATTCTATACCACACTTTCTTTTCAGTCTTTTCACAGCTGATGCAGGGATGACTTTTTGATGTGTTATGGACCATAGCTCAAGAAATCCTGACTTAAATCCTGCTTCCCAGTAAACCAGTTTGTATGCAGCTCAGCCTCCTTAGACAGTCTGCAGTCTTGTACTTCTTGTTAACATCCTCTAGATTGTAATTACCTCTGCCCACATCCAATGGAGAAAGATTAACATATCACCTCTGACTTCCAAATCTTTCACAAGTAACAGGCTTCCACAAACCTGTTTTATTTGTTTTTCCCTTGTCTCCTACAGATTTTTTTTCCCACTGTTTCAATCCACAGAGTTTCACAAGGTTCATATGCACTCCACACACCAGTATAACCTTCAAAACTTGGACATTTAAAGTTTGCCTTTCTCCCCAAGAACCTTCAGATGAGGGTTTGTCCTGTTTTAAACATTCTAGTGAGAATTTCTACAAGCACCTTGCCTTTTCCTTGCCACCTGCAGGAGGATTGCTGCTTTCACTGCAGACAGACAGCTAAAACTGCTGGCTGTACACATCCAAGCTTTCCCAGTAATGTACAAGAAGGATGATATTTCTATGGAATAGATGGTGTTCACAAGGAGGTGGCTGAATCATTGAAGCATTCACTACATCTGTCACTTTACCAAGACTCTTTAGAGCTTTTATCAAAATTTTCTAGTCAGGTGAGATCAAGCACTATGCTCTTTAAGATTCAAGCTGCAAATGAAAGAAGACCTCCAGCAAAAAGTATCTGAAGAGTATTTCTTCCAGTTTTGCCAAGGCCATGCTTTCCCCTTCTGGAATCCCTCCAAATGGTGAAGGCTGTCTTAGGATGGCTTTTCACTTTGAGGGTGAGCCAGGCCACACAGAGATAACAGTGCTGGCACCCACACATGAGCCAGTGAGGAACATTTAACATCAGATGACCACATCACCTTGAGAGTGATGCCAACTAAGGCAAAAGTGTCACAATCTGCTTTTATTCTCTGAACAGACAGCCCTAAAATCTCCAGGCTGTCAGTTCAGTAGGAAAAAAAAGAAACTGGCCAATTTCTTCATGCTATGTATTTTAAAACTTCAGTTCCCACAACACATCACTGTCTGACCCTCATAAAATAGTAACTGGATTCCAGCCTGCTGTGCACTGTATCCATGAGAGTAGAGCTCAAATAAGTGGGTGAGCCAGATGTGGTACCAACCTTCCACACAGCTGGGTCACTTTGCAGGACTCCATACAACTGTTCATAGATTCCACAGAATCAAGTTTACAGTTCAGGGCAAAGGCTGTCAACAATTTTCCTTGTGGCCACACTGAATGGGTGGCTTCTTCCAAACAAGCTGGCATACGTCTACATTTGTCATGGTGAAGTTCAAGGGCTGAAAGCCAGGTTTTCACATGTCACAGCAAGCTATCTGCAAAACTTTGCTTTCACTTGAGAGCAGGAGGAAACGTAATAAGCATCACCAGTTACTCTCTCTATTCTATTAGACCACAGCATCAGTGAGTGTGAAGCAGTAACTCATCTGAGCTGGCAGCAGGTCCTGGCCATGCCCTGCAGATTTGCCTCTGGCCCCTGTGGCTTGCTTCCCCTGTGACCTGCACTGTCCTCACCTTTGCTTTAGAGCAGGCAAGAAAAAAAAGAAGTCAGTTTTTAAAATCCCTTTTTAAAAGGAAATGTATACCTGAAGCAAACTGTGACCCTGATTAAATCTTAATTGCCTTTTTTCACCTTGGCACAGTTAAAGTATATGACAGCAGTCACACAGTGCCAGGAGACAGTATGAAGGAACACACGAAAACCAGATTCCAGGATATTATGGCAACTGGTAAGATCTTTACTCTTAACTCCTACTTTTCCCACTTTCCTTCTTTTATCTCCTACAAAAATTACATGGGCAGGGTGTCATTCCTTCCCAGGATGGGCAGATGAGAGGCAGGGGAACCTGGGCAAGTTCCTCTGCAACAGATTTGAGGGGAACATGAGTCTCTGAGTTGTGCAATCAGTAAACCCCACTTGGCAGAGTGTATCAGCCTGCTGTGCCTATCTCCATGTGGGCATGCACAGGAGGCTGCCTGTCCCCATGCAATATCTCAAGGGAAAGAGCCATCTCAAGAAAGACATACAGACACTGAACCTTACAGGAGAGCCCCAGACCACACACATGTACATTTCACATGTCCAGTGCAAGCTGTTAAACCTGCCACAGCTCTGGCTCAGACTGCCCTTACAAAGAGCTGAGTCTAGGCCTGCTGCCAAGGCACCGGGCTGCAGCGGGCTCAGTGCTGTCTGTACCACAGCCCCACACACCTCAGAAGGCCAGGGCTTCCCCTCCCCAGCCACACAGAAACCTCCTTGCACGGGCTCGATGATTCACAGCTCGAGTGCCGTGCAAGGCTGGTGTTGCATAGCGGCACTGACCCATGAGCAGCCAGTGGTTATGGGCTCCTTCTGCTCACCGAAGCAGAGAAAAGCCTACAGGGACTGTGCTCACTAACCTCCCACAGCAGCCATCACACAGTCCCTCTGCATACTCTGATCAATATTTAAATGATGGTGACAGCATTAAGAGGCCCTCCCTCACGCACTGACACAGTGCCTCCAGCTATCCCATCTGGCCAAGGTCTGAAGGAAACAGAAAAAATGAGCCTTGTACTGTATCTTGAAGGTCAGTAGGTTCAGGCATGTTTAAAAGTTTAACTAAGGCTTTGTGGCAGGTCATCTCCTTATTTCCTGATGTGGAAACAATTTTATTTAATACTTCATTGAAATAACAGACCGTTGCATAATACCCCTGACAACAGTCTTGAGTGCAAATCTGCTGCCCCAGACAGGTAAAGCTCTGCTACGCTGTAATTAACAGACTATGAATTAAAAGTAACATCCACTCAAAGTTGAGACATCCATCTCTTCCCTTTCTGAAGCAAAGGAGCTGGGCACTGTCCTGAGGCACTAACAGCTGCCCTGCCATGACTGGCCTGGGACCACTCAGACCTGCAGCCTCCCCCAGAAAGCCTCTGCAAGTCACCCAGGCATGTACTTCTGCTCACTCCCACTCGCATTGCTTCACCTGGAGCCACTTACAAGGTGCAGTATATTACTGATGGCACTGCTAATGCAGTTTCCACTGTGAGGCACAATATGGCTTTTCCTAGAACAAAGGTGGGAAATGTTGTTATGATAAAATGTTATGCTAGCTGCTCTGAGGCACTGCAGCTGCAAGGCTCAACACACAACAAAAGGCAACATCAAACACCTAATGTGCTCTGCTCATAACTCAGCTGCTGCAGGAGCACCACAGCTCCTGTATCCCTTGAGCCTGTGATGCCCAGCATACAGGCAGACAGAGAGGGGTATCCCATCCTGCTGTTTAAAAGGAGAACATGACAGGAGGTTACTTGCTCCTAATTCTGGCTTTCTTGTTGGTCCTTCTAGTTTTCCTGATTTCTGAAGTAGCACTGCCTTACACACAGAGAATCTCTGTCGTCTCTGCAAAAATAAGACCACTTGGGATAAACAGAAGGTCCCTGCTACACACCATGGACAGTACAGACACTTTGAAATACAACAGGGAATGTCTATTTGTTCACCTTTCAGAAGAGAGGACAGGAACAGGAGAACAACTGAGAAACATTTCCCAAACATAATTTTATCCAATAAACAGCACCAGAAGTTCAAAAAGAAGAGGAAGGAAAAAAAAGTAACCACCCTTCGTTCAAATTTCATTGTCTGAATTTCACCTTGGAACTGCTTTCAGCTTGGAAAAAGCCCTTGGTAAAAGCTCATGGTGTGTGGTGACTTGAAACAGCTGATGTCAGTCTGCTGAAGGCTCTGGAAGAACTCCTCTCCAAGAGGAGAAGAGCAGCAGCAGGCAGGAAACAGCAGAGCCAGGGTGGCTGGCCTGGGACACCAGCCCTGCACACATCTGCACTTCTCTCCAGCAAAATCCCTGGAGCTGGGCTACAGCACAAATGGCAAAGCCAAAGAAATGCAGAGAGGAGAGGGGAAGGAAGGACACTTCAGATTAGAGACTCAGTTTCTGTTTTCAAGATGACTTTGAAAGTAGAGCAGGTGAGAAAAATCTGTGGATGAAGGAGTTTCTTTCTCTAAGAATGGCCACTAGGATTCTCTGCCCACCAGACATGAGGCAGAACTCGTCAGCCAAACAGGCAATGCACAATTAACGAGGGTGTTCTCAACCACATTTATACATTTACACATTTACTCAATCAAACAGAGTCAGAAAAAGATTTTTCCAAAGTATTCAACTACTACTTTCCTTGTTCGAGGACAGCAGAAAGTATGTATGTAGAATCATATTAGGTTTGTCCATCTTGATCACTTTTTGCTGACTGCAAAGACTTGAGAGTTCATTTTTTTTCTATTTCATGGGGTGCAGAAATTGGAGCCCCTCACTGACTGCAGAGCAAGATCCACATTTTGAAGGTGGATAGCTCTAGCTTTGAAGAACTGGAGCATAAGCAGTTTGTGGGAAGCCCTGCAGAATCCCATCAGCTCGAGGCACAGCAGCATTGCTGGATACTAAGTCCAGATATGGATCTAAATGTCCCCAAAGGTCTGATGTTTGCCTCCAGCTGTAACGCATGGGCTCGGTTTCAAGACTCCCAGCCGTCTGACTATGCAGATGAAACCTTTTTTTCCTAATCAGAAAGTCTAACTGCAGCTTGCTACTGGCACGCTGGTCCTGCTATCCTTCTGTAGAAATGATTATGACCTTCCAGATACAACACTGATTCTAGTATTAACATTTTTCACACTTCCCTGTCACAACAAAAGCCCATGCCTGCATAATCTGCATACAGACACTCGTGGGAGAGAGCATTAAGCAGACTTTCACAAGGTAACACAGACTCAAACAGATGGACAGACCCTGGTTTTTAAGCTCTATCATTCCACGGGGTTTCCTTCAGCCAATTTGATCACCTCCAAGGAAAGGAAGCTTTACACCTGATGCATCTGTGCTGAAAGACCCCCTGCCTTTAAAATGACTTTTCTGAGTGTTGTCGGAAAAAAACAACATTAAGATAATGGCAGGACTGGCAGTGAGAAATTCACAGGGGATGCAAAATAAATGAAATCAATTAGTATTATAAATACAGTCTGAGTTTCATGTGTCTCTCATGTCAATTTTTCACACTGAACTTTTGAGACTTTATTATTAACACGTTTGTTTTGGCAAAAGCTATAAAAAATGAACAGAAAACCTCAACAGTGCTATTTTAAACCCATGTCATCACCCTGCAGTCTACATAGCTGCAAATAAAATAGAAGAATATTTTTATGAGCCATCAAATGGCTCAGCTAATATCGAGGGGCATTTACTGAAACAAAAATCTTGAATAAGCCTGCTTCACAGCAAGTCCAAGTTTGATTTTTTCCAATTAAATGAAGAACAATTCGTACCTGTATATGAGAGTGGATGAGCAGTGTTTAAGTATCAGCTCTGGTGGAACATACATTAACTGCAAGCATTGGTTTTGAGGTCAGCTGTCATTCTTTCCAAATTGCTCCCTGAGCAGATCACAGAGCAGATGGAAAAGGCCAGTTTGACATGACTCTTTGGCTTAATTATAGCATTACTAAGACAGCATATGGAGTTGGTATGTGCTGTAAAATTTTATCCAATAACTTTATTTCTCATAAATTCAGTGATTTGCTTCATTTGCTTTTCAGGACGTACGCTCACCGCGATTGAATTATTTCTACCTGTACAGTACTAGGTCAAGCTTTCTCAGCAAGTATAAGAGTTGTAAATCCACATTAATGCACAAAGAATCACAGAATTTAAATTCTCTATCAAGTACAAGATCCTTTCCAAAACATCTGCATTTAAACTGATTCCCCATTTTCAGTGCTAATTGTGTCAGATCCCTCGAGTTACCCTGCGACTGCTCAGACACAAGCAACGCCAGACTGGTCTAGTGACAAAAAGGCTTTGTATTACATAGACTAACACCCCCAAAAGAATCATCTCACAGCATATGCCTGCCCATATGCACAATGCACCCACAACAAAGTGCTATGCAAAGATAGCAAAAATAAGTCCATGAGGAAGAATAGAATAGAAAAAAGAAGTCCTTAACACTACCTGGAAGCACAGGCAGTTTAGCATCATAGCATAGTGCTGCTTCATTTCAGTGTCCTTGGTTTTACAGAAATCACTGCAGCATTCACATCTGCAAAGCATTCACACCTATCAACCACAGATTTAAATTCTTGACACTGATCTTCTGTTGGAAAATTTTTAGGAAAGGTAAACAGCAAATAAAATTGACAACTGCTCTTCTAGTCCTCCAAATCCCACAGTTACACAGGTTTTTATAACAGTTACCTATGTCAACACTTTCATTTGCCACACTGATAAAGTGTTTGAGGTTCAGATGGGATATCAGGGGATGCTGTAGGTGCTGAGTGATAAAAAAGGAGAACCACCTGCCATGGTGGAAATGAGTAATTTAAGTAGGCTGCAACTATCCCTATGATTCCTCCAAGATGTATTACCATATAGAGGGTGTTTTGCAGCACTGAGTTGCACAGAATCCCATATCACTGCCAAATGTATCAAAAGCAGTAAGCAGGAAAACCCAGTGCCTACTTGATTATTTTAATACTCTTCGTCTGTTTTCCTAAAACGAGGAAATGGGAAAAGGATGGGCTGTCAAATTGTGAAAGGAAGTGGTTCATTTCCACTGTCCTCTTTCTAAGCACTTCAGCTTTTTCCTGACAGGCAGGAATGGAAGGAGACAGCTGTTTGAAATTAGGAAGGGGAAAAAAGACCAACACCACCACTATAAAAACTGTTTCTAGGTTTTCTAAACTGAACTTTCAGGAAAAAGCTTCATTTTGAAATTTCATCATGAAATTAAGAGAAAAATAAATATTTTCTTGTATTTTCTTGCCACTTCTGAAAACCAACTTTCAAACAAGATAATTTCAGTTTTAATCACCTCCCAGTTCTTAATTGTAATACAAAAGACTCCTAAAGCAGCAAGCTTGCCCCGACAAAGCAAACTGTCAAATCTCCCATGGAGAACCTTCTTCCAAAGCTGACTTAAGACCCCCATAACATCTTTGACACCTTTTGTTCCCCACTTTACCTTTCTTAAAGACAAATTTCTTAAATTAAAAAATAAGAGTGGGAGAAGACACCAGAACATAGCAACAGGAATGTAACAGTTACATTACATTAAAATGCCTGATTTAAGAGGCTGGTTTCTCACACTGCCACATGGTCACCATCAAGCTGCAGTTTAACTACTTACATTTATAATCTCAGGGGAAATAGATGGATGGTGGTTATTGGCTCTTCATTTGTTTCCTGGGCAATAAATAGACCTTATTTCACCAATTGGCAAGGTGGTACAAACTCTCTGAGGTGCTGTGGAGCCTGTCAGTGGATGCTCTAAATTTTTTCTCAGTCTTTTCAGTGCACCTCACCTCTAGGACCCATTGCAGACCAGACAGAGTGTGGCAAGTGATGAAATCCAAATCCACAGCAAGCACAGCCCTGCTGCAAGAGCAACCAGGGCCAAGTACCACTGACAGATGAATATCAAACAGGGAAAGAAAATGAGGAACGAGTGTGGAGGAATAAAAAGGAACCAAATGAGTACTTATGGATGCTCCTCACAGGGCACTCTGTCTTGCTAGATTCTTTCTGTACTCAAATGCATGTAAGCCTGCAATTTAGTATTTTCTCCAACCTTGAAGGAAAAAAAGAAATTCCTCTTGTATGATTATAATTCAGAACTACAGAAATGTCCCCTCTTGATTTTTTTGACAAAGTAGAGGTCTATTTCAGCTGTTCCCTCTGCATCTTCTCTGGTATCAACAGAATTCGTGCATAATGCTGGATTCCTACCCCACACAAAACACACTGCAATTCTGCCTTAAAAGCTAACAGTTGCTCATGGCAATCACAAACACCACAAACTCTGCCTTCTACCCAGACACAAGCCAGAGTTGTAGTTTCAAGACTTATGTTTTTGTTAGAGAGGGGATGTAGAGCTCCTAACTTCTGGGCTCCTGCAGGAGCAGCCTTTGCATTCAAGATGATTTGTCCTATTTTAGCCACCATCTCAACCATCAAATCCCACAATAGCAACAAATTCTCTGTAACTCCAGTCATGGGTGACTTAATATTGAAACTTGAATCCAAAAATGCCACAACTTTTAAAGGTACTTCTTAGTCAAGTCTTGTAACTTCGATTGATTTTTATATTTCCTCTAAGATCCACTTGACTTACATTAACATACTTTAGGGTTACCGAAACGGGGAGAAAAGAAGAAATTGAGATATTTATGGTTATAGGTTTTAAAAGAGTGAGGCAACCAAATGCTATTGAGAATTCTGAGGCTACAAAATCCAGTGCTATGTGCAGAACTACATTCTACCCTCCTAAGATCATACATTTCATTTAACTATCTTTTTTAACATTCAGTATATAATATCACAAATTTACTTCATTCTGTAATGCTTGTTGACATTAACAAGCACAATGTTCATGTGAGGGTTATCAAATTTCTATAGATCTTCTATATTTAGAAAAGTTTCTCATTTACATCTGTCTGGGAACAATTTGAAATGAGTCTGTTTCTATCCAAACACTTTTGCACAATGAAGTGCATACCTGAAAGACAAACAACAGCCGTTTATTAACACAACACAACAGAAGTAAACCTTCAGCTAACTGCAAGCACTGAAAGCTACAAAGAACCCTTTCCAAAAGTGATCTCCCACACCATTATGCTCCAAGGGTAAATGGAAACTTGAAAGACATCTCCTCAGAGGTGTTTTAGCAATCACATCACAAAAGCACAGGTGAAAGGCAATTTTTCCCAAAGGTGCATCACCCAAGAAAAGATAATTTCTCTTTCATCTTGGGAACACAAAACACACTTCTAGGTAATCTAAAATAGAAATCATTTGGGATGAGTTAAGCCAGGAAAAAATTTTTGCTCCTACCTAACACCTAACCATTACAATTGGAGGCCAAACAGAATTTTCAATACAACAAACTTTCAAGACAAAATTGGACTGTTTCAACTTGACAAAATAATAATACAAAAAATATAAGAAAAAAATGCCCACCTAGGTTTTAAATGATGTTTTAGATAACTCAGCTTGACATTTCAAAATACAGAATTTAGCTTGTGCTGCATCTTGCACAACAAGGAAGACAGGCTGCACAGGACACAACAGATGAGGTTACTACAGGCAATACCTGGGTCTTGTTGCCGCTTTATGTAGGGCTTGAATTAAATTGTCCTACAAGAACTCGGTTAACAATACAAAAGGCAACGTTGACACTTACATCTCAATAGAAATATTCACTCAAGAACTAGAGTCAGCTCCTCAAACCAGGTCACTTAGTTTTCTGTGGAGCTGCACAGTGGTGTGTGGGTGAGCTCAGCAGCACCTGGGCTGCTGTGGGGTATTCTTGTGGGAGTGACTTGGGCAGCTGTGACACAGGTAGCCAGGCAAAACAAACTGTGATGCCCACAATCAACCTTATGGGTGCAAGAATAAAGATGTCACAACTCAGATACTACATGAGTGAAGACCATGCAAAAAAGACAGAGAAAAGATGCCAATGCAATTGTATGACTGATGTGTAACAGAATAGACACTTTGTTCAGGTAAGAAATTCCCAAACATGTTGAACTCAGAAAACTACATACCTTTCAATAAAACCCAATGAGGTATTTTTAAGGAGAAAAAAAATGTATTCAATAGCCTCATCTTAAAAGAGTCTTTTCTTTAGCAGGGTACAGAGGGAAATAAAAAAGCAACTTTGTCATCTCCAGCATTTCTCATCGAATCGGTTTAAATACAATTAATGGTTTCCCCGTAGGCAGAGATTCCTGCAGTCACGCTGTCCACAGGCTAATTTATCAGGCTCCAAGGATAACAAAATTCCTGGGGAAAGTGCAAAAAGTATTCTGTAACTGTAGCATTTTAATGTATAAAGAGAAGTTAATGTATAAAGTAATTGTGTTCCCGATATTTCCTTCTTATCATAATCTCTGGCTCACAGGCACTGGAACACTCCAAAGTGGCATCAGAAGCAGAAACCAAGTTGCACGCTCCTGGGGAATTCAGAGAAAAGGTTTTCTACAACTATGTCCTCTTCAGATATGACATGATATTCTGAGACTACCCACTAATCTATGCAACTGGGAAAGTTGCAGGCAGAGAAGCAGGGCAAATGAATAACTCTCTTCAACAGAGAGACAACTCTCTTCTCTCTGGTATCTCCTCAACAGAGCCAAAAAGCTTTCTAGAGTAAGTTTGTAAGGGGGGGGGAAAAAAAAAAAAAAAAAAAAGCAGTTCCTTTTGAAAAGTTGTTAAGATAAAAATTAATTCCTGGGGTTTAGTAAACTCTATACTGGGAACAGGAAGAATCTAGATAGTACAACAGCGTTACTACCAGGTCAAGCAACAGCCCAAACGTTAAACTTATCCCAAATACAGGTTCAGGTCCTTACTTGACCTGGTTAAGGAATATGCACATGAACAGAGATGCCATCAGCTCACCTCATCCAACATCCATTAAAGAAACAGTTAATAACTCTCCCAGCTACTCTTTAGGGGGAAAAAAAAAAAAAAGAAAAAGATCATAGTCAAGGTCTCTTAGTGAAAAAGATAAGTATCTAGATAGCTTACTTAAATGTCAATCAACTGTCTCACTTAATTTTCCCCTCTACTCCCAGGGAAAGCAAGGGGAGTTTGATATTGCCGCCAAGACAAGGCCTTGCAGCTTATACAGAAGACAAGCACGTTATTGAGGTTGGCTCAATATTAGCAAAAACCCCTTCACAGCTGGAAAAATTCATTAGGAGGAAATCGCTACAAATACATTGCCATTACATTAATCTTTTGGATAAAGTTTGATTTCCCACATTTTTACATTATGCAAATTATACTCTGTGTAAAACTTCAGCCATGATAACCTAAAATTAATAACAATTTATACACTTCTCCTAATTAAAGCAACATGTCATTTGATTCCAGTCCATACTAAATCATCCAGAGAATCTTCCCTTCTCCCTGTAGCTCACAAACTGAGGGATGAAATCTTGCATATTAGTTTGACCCGGAGATTAAGTTGATCAGATTACTTTAAGATAAAGGGGGCAGTTTAGGACGGCTGAAGCATCAGTCAAAAACTCTCTTCATTTAACTGAATATCTAAGGTTGTAGAACTTCAAACTGATCAAGCAAGGCAAAAATTGGGGTTTTTGTGCTCCCACTTAAAACATGAATCCTTCCTACCCTGCAAAAGAAAAATCTAACCACAAAATGCTGATGGAGAATTCAGTTTGAAAGAGTATATGATTGTATGCTCAGACACCTCTGAAGACAACACACAGAGACAAATGGTTAGCAGAGAAGCAAATGTGACACCCATCTACAAGAAGGGACAGAAGGAGGATCTGGTGTACTACAGGCCTGTCAGCCTGACCTCTGTGCTGTAGAAGTTTATGGGGCATATCATCATGAGTGCCGTTACACAGCATGTACGAGACAATCATGTGAACAGGCCCAGTGAGCGTCAGTTTATGAAAGGCAAGTCCAGTCCTCCTTGACTAACCTGATCTCCTTCTATAACAGAGTGACCTGTTAAAGGGTGAAAGAAAGGCTGTGGATGTGGTCTACCTGGACTTCAGTAAAGATTTTGGCACTGTTCACAGCATCCCCCTGGGGAAATTGGCTGCCCATGACTCTGATGGGCATTGGGTAAAAAACCATCTGGTGTGCTGGGCTCAGAGAGTGGTGTGAGTCACCCTCTACAGCCGATAGGAGGTTGTAGCAAGGCGGTGGTTGGTCTTTTCTCCCAAGTAACAAGTAATAGGAACAGGATAAAATGGCCTCAAATTGCACCAGGAGAGGTCTAGATTGGATATTAGGAAAACTTTCTTCACCAAAGGGTTTGTTCAACACTGGAACAGGCTGTCCAGGGTTGTGATTGAGTCATCATTCCTGAAAGTATTTAATAGATGTGTAGGTGTGGCACTGAGGGACGTGGTTTAGCGGTGGCTGTGGAAGTGCTGGATTAATGGTTGGACTCAATAATCTTAAGGGGTTTTTTCCAAACAAGGCAATTCTATGATTCTATGTACTTCTCTGCAAAAATATGGAATTTTCTCTCTTTTCTTTGCAGGCATATTGTTATTTATTGTTGTCTTTAACAAGTGCACAAAATTCTATATTATACAGTCCAACCAAATAAAACCTGTATCTTTAACTGAAGGAACTGACTCACTTGGGTGGATTTTCAGCATTAACGTTAGATTAACGCTAATTGCCTAATTATCATGAAAGGATCACAAGGAAAACAATTGTGTAATAAAACTTAAATAGCTCATGTTAATAGGAAGACTACTGGAGATAACACTCACGATTCAGGGTTTGATGAAGTCTGTAACATTTACAGACCAGAGAGGAACAGGGGAATAATAAGTGTTGCTTCCTGTAAGATTATATGCTTGATCTTGCAAAGATCTAGTGCTGCTGCTTGGGCCTTCAGTTTGAGTTTTTGTACCCAAATGTTTATCCAGCCTTTCTAAAATGGTTGCAGTGTTTAGAGGCATGGCAGAAGTTCATCCAGAGATTTTCCTGGTTAGGATGAAGGACAGTCTGCACCTTCCAGTTGTTACTTGTCTTCTACCAGTAAGACCGGGAAACTCAGCTCTCCAGAGTCTTCACACACTTTTTCACCTTCAAACCCCTCTTCAGTGGCTTTTTGTAAATATAGATTTTTGTTCAAGTTTTGGAAATCTTCACTCAAAATAAAACCAGCACTTGACTTTGGCACAGTGAGCTGATATGGTGGTGATGAGTAAAGGGTGGGATATGAAGCATCAGGAGAAAAATCTCAGGCAGACACTTGTTCCCAGAGGTGTTGGAAAGCCAAGGTAGAAGAGGATCATTCTGGGAGAGTCTTAGGACTGCAGTCACAGCCCAACTCAGAGCATCCCCACTTCACTGCAAAAACAACTATGCCTGAAAGACTGAGTCCAATGTATTCCAGGTTCATTTTCACCAGTAACTACCATGATTTAAAGTGAATAATTTGATCGCTGGAGATGTTCCCAAGTTAGGGAGCTACCCAATATCCATTACTTTTACTACTGTGTTGGGAACACAGTGCCTGAAGCTAGAATAATTTTTCTCCACAGCAGTCAGAGTCCAGGGCAGGGAGGCTTATTACTGATGTGCACTTCCATCATTTTGGACTACTTCCAATTTTCAGCTCCTGCTTAGATCCCTCCATTCACCCTGAATTATTCACAACTGGAGGATAATTAGTCCATCATTGCTTGGGTAAACTAGAAGGTTTCTTTCCAATCACTTAGGCCGGTATACAGTAGTACCTTATACCACAATTTTGCACTTTACTCTTATTAAGGTCTTTCACCTCCTCTTTCTTAACATTGAGATACCAAGCAATTCCTTAGCTTCATTCTAAAATAAAAGTTACATCACATTTGGGATGATGCCTTCCAGCCAACCTCTGCCAAATACAATTTGCTTAAAACCCTAAACCTATTTAGCAGAGACTGGATAAGAAACTTGTGGCAAAAGCTGCTTTATAAATAAACCCTGTGCTCTCGCACTTGACAAAAAGAGCGTTTCACACAGGAACCAGAGAAAACCTAACTCCACTGTATCAGTACACTTCAAGGGTTCTGCTAATTAAAACCACATGACTTCTTACAAATGGAGCAGCAGTTTAACTGGGTTTGAGTAGGCAGCATGTGACTTGGCTTTCAGTTGCTGAAAATGTGACAGACGCAACAGACAGACGTTGAGTAAGAAGCTACTGCCTCCAAAACACTCATAGGGACAAACTTCAAATTTCCTTGTAATAGCTCTGTCATTCTGAAAGAGTACAAAGGGGTTGGAGGTTTTTTCACCCTGAATGTACTTATAGGCAAGTTAGAATTATTCTGACAGCCATCAGCTATGGCCTTCTGATGGAGGAAACCCTTCAGACTGGGCGTCTTTCAAAAGTTGCATTTGGACCAACCTACAGAAAACCCACAGGTTCTAAACATGGTGCTACAAACCCATCTCAACACAGGCAGAAAGCACTGAATGTGTTTAGAAGTGTTTCAGAATATTTATTAGATGTACAAGTTGTTCTTTTTGACACCATGAACGATAAAGAAAAATCAGATTTCCCTTCCTCAGACATGCTAGTCATACCTTCAAAATCATGTTTGGTCCACCTAAAGCATAGGTGGCTGAAGTATCACAGGATGGCAGTTATGTGAACCAGTACAGATAGACAGATATTTTTTCCAGGGGAAAAAATAACATCAGCTAATTATTAGGGTTATATTGTCATTAAAATGACTGAAATTCCTGTACGAATATCACTAACTTCTCAGACATCAAACAAACTGGTTCAGAACAAAACTGTTCTCAAGTTATTACACCTCACTGGTGACCAACCCTAGCATAAATCTCAGATATTCAGTGCCTCTCAATATTTGACCTTTAATAAAGATGAGCTTTTCATGTGCCCTGAAATCTGTATTGGAAAATATATTAGTCATGACACAAATAGGAAATAAATCCTGTATTCTGCGAGGTTTCAAAGAGAAAAAGGGAAGAAAGTTAGTTTTAAGAGAAAGTGAACTGGAAAATCCTTGAAACTTTAGGAGTTAGGATGGAGAAAAATAAAACTGTCTTTCATAAGTGAAACAATTCTTCATGAAAATTCCAGAGTCATTTAATTTCTTATTAATTCTTTTTGGACTCCATAACAACTGAGTGTTTAAAAAAACCAACACAGCCCCCCAAAAAAATACTCTGAAAATACCATTAAATTGCACATGCTAATTTATAAAGCTCCAGGTGGTCACCACCAGTTCACTTCAGTGTTGGATTTGGAGTGCTTTTGTCTACTATCTTTTGTCTACACTAGAGGGGTTTTTTTTTGTCTACTATCAAGTAAAAAGCAGAGTTATCATTAGAGGCCTGGCAGAGATGCTTTTAGAGGCTCTCTTCCATTGATGGAAGCCAATTTGTTGGAAAGAAGGGAAATCTGGGCTCTTGACGGTCGTTCAGAAAGTTAAATAGGTATCTAGCTCACTACCTGGTTTATTTACAAAATGTGTTCGTTAATCACATATCATTAGTCTTTTGTGTGACTGTAGAAAGGAAACAGGATAGTAAGGCCAGGAATTTACATCAGAAGCTTGATAATAAGCTAGTAGTTGCTTTGCCTACAGAGGAGTCTCCGCAAAGCTCATGATACTAGCTCTTCCCCCAGAAAATGGAGAGAAGATGTTGGAGTTTGCCTTGAGGACTAACTCCCATATTAAGTCTAGTTGAAAGCAGGTCAAACAACATGTATATTTTAGCATGGTGGGGAGTGACTATGCATGAATATATGGGCTGCAGAGACTGTTTCCCAGGAATAACATCCAAGTCCCAGCGAACACTGAAAAGACGGGAGCCTGGGGACTAGAGTAGGTTTCCAGTAGTAAGGTCCTGACATTGCTGACCCCAAGTTGTTTCTTCAGCCTGTGATGTGGAGATGCACAAGCACTACAAGGCTCTGCAGACCAGAGGCAAATCATGCCAGCCAATGCAGAGCATGCACTGGGCAACTCTGCTGAAAAGAGGGCAGAGAGCCTTGGCTGTACAGGAGAAAGTAACTAGCTTGCTGCTAAGCTGGGGAACCACTACCTATCACAGCCTCTGACATCCCTCCTGCAGATCCACAGCTCCATGCCAGTCTTCTCAAGGGCTACAGTAAATAATTAACTTCTCAACTCAGAGAGGAAATGAGACAAGCACAAAGCACACGAAAGCAGAAGACCTTGGTCAACCTCTCTCACTGTGTCACATTCATTAGCAATAATCCTCCTTCTGCACCAGATCAGCATGCAGTACACCTCCTCATGAGCATGTTCTGCAGGGTGCTGAGCTCAACTTTGTCTCCTTCCAATGACAAGCAGGTTTGCACAGTGTGATTTTCTATCTGTCAGTCCTTCATTCTGGTCACATCAAATTAAAAAAAAAGCAAAAAACCGTATCAACAACAAAGAGACCAAGCTACAACTGAAAAACCGACAACTTCCCAAATCAGATGTGACTGTGACCTCAAATCAGGAGGGGAAGAAACAGTAATTCATCCTGACACGCTAATTAATTATCACACAGATTGCTTATTGATTTTCTCGTGTTCATTCTGATACCTTATGAAGTACACTCACTTCAGGCAAACTTCTCATAGAACGGCAGGCACTGGCAGACCAAAAGCTGGTGCAAATGCAGAAGTAGGACAGATCTCCACTTCTGCACAGGGGCAGAGCCAGGCCCAAATCCATTCGTCCGCTGCACTGGATCTCAGCATCAAGAGATGCATCTCTAGTCCCACTTATAGAGAGTAAATTTTTTAGTAATGATTTCCCAGTGAAGCAAATCAACCTTTGCTGATAAAACTAGTCAAGTGGCCAAGGTCACCATTGGATCACCTCAGTTTCTTGAAGGCTTCCTGCATGGAACAACAGGCTGAGTTCCCACAGAAATTACCTAACAGGATATTTTATAATTACAAAATTAATTACAGTCACAGAATAAACAGCAGAGGCACGTCATGCTGGAGGTAATGATTTGTACAATTAGCTGTTTCACATCAAATAAACATTTACAGCTATTCTTGAACTAGCAATTTGCAATATCAGGAGGTCCAACTGTCATCATCCCTGCAATACCTTGCCATTTACATCTTATTTCAAAAATTGTATGAACACACAGCACTTCAGTTGTTGGTTTTCTTTGGCATGTTCTGGGTACCAAGGAAGAATCCTCACTGCAAATGTTATAGTCTCCTTTGTTGTGTTTTGTCTGGGTAACAAACTGGTTTCCAATGCATGATCACTGAGAAATTGCCTACATACAGCAGATGTGTCACAGTGATCAAGGAAAATTCTTGTGGACAGCATCTTGTTTGCTGGTACACAAGGGAAACAGCTACGGTCTCATTTCCAGCTTATACACCCAGTACAATCGTCATCATTACAGTGATAAAAGCGGCCTCTGAAGATGTTTCTGTCTAGTGAAAGCCCTGTCAAGGAAGAAGTGTGAACAACTTCAGAAAGGAGCTAGCGTACAAAAAGCCCTAATTTTGTGGTCTAAAAACAAACATGAATGAGCTAGCAAAAGCACTTACCAAGTTGCATAGCTTTGAGCACACAAGTGCTTGCTGGATTCAGCCACAAAACTCAACAAAACATTAACAGAACCTGAAACCAGGATTAGCCCATGGTCTGTCATCATCCCTTCCCAACTGCCCCATGTCATGATGTGTTTTCCTCCGGATTCTCCAGATTCCCCTTACAGAGCCTTAGAGAGAGGTCTGCCCAAAGTCACAGGCTGGGGGATTCTGCGATGGGCTGTATTAAGGGTAGCTCAAGTACTGTCAAAATAAGGTCATTTCCAGTTTTACAAGGAGACACACACAGTTTTCTAAATAACTTGACCAGGTTCCAGCACTACTCTGAATCTGCAGTCTCCTTTCAGCCAGCTGTGAGTATGTCATCTCAACTAATATTTCCCCTCCCAGATATATATCACTATGAGTATCATCCAGCCACTGCACTGAGAGTGAACTCTGTCCTCAGAGCCAGCAAGACCAGGGAGGTCCAGAGTCAGCCAACAGTGAGTGTGTGATGCTGTACTATCCTCAGCTAAAGGGGTTTCCTGCCTTGTGGGCATATGAGACTCCACCAAAATCTTCCTGTCTTGTCCAAGAACAGCAGCTCGTTAAATCTTGGAAAACAAGGCTTTCCTGTGATATTACTACTAGCTAGTTTAGCAAACACAGAAACACAGCAGGGAGCTGCTGCATTTCAGCACCCCTATGGGAAGCAGATCACACACAGTCCTGTACACCCTGAGCAAGAAGCCAGGGTCAAGACCTCAATGTCACATGCTCCTGAAGGGGAAAATATCAAAAGATGCCAAGAGAACCTCTGAAATAAATTATTATAGGAATTACTAAAAATATAGAATATACAGTCCAAACCTACCTATTTTTGTTCTAATTCAATTGCAAGTGTTTCTTGCCAGAATGGGCTGCAAAATCTGTGAAAAATTGCGGAATTTGACCCATTTACAAACATATTGAGGCTTTTGAGCAACAACAAAACTCTGGATATGTGAAAGGCAACAATTTTACTCTACAAAAATGAATCAGTACAGACATATGCAAATTCTCCTAGCCATTTTTGCAACAACTTGCCTCAGAAGTTACCTTGACAACCTTATTGTCTCTGATGTTACATAGCTGCCTGCTATAGGAAGGATGTCTCATCTTTCAATTGCTCACTTAGACTGGCTTGTGGAGGCCACATTCATTACAGAACATGCACCACTGTACTGAGGACACTGACAGTTATTTAAAGCTCTGTCTGTCACTGACACAGTGGTGTTTGTAATGAGTGCAATTAAAAAATAGGTTTCTTTTGTAAAAAAACAAACACACACATTAGTCAAAGAAATAAATTCTTCTGGGACTAGTACATTTAACAAAGTCTGCTTTCTCCTGGATTTATTTCTTGTGGTTGGATTCCCTTGTATTCCAGAAAGAGGAAGTTTGAATCAAATCTTTCTATGCAGCTGGTGCATCTATAACCTCTCTCCTTCCAATCCCTGGAAGTTAAATAAACAGCCTCCTCCACACCAGCCATTCATACCTCTACCTGGTACTCATTTTCCCAAAACTATAATTGCCTAAATCACTCTCTCATCAAATTGGGGCAATAGCTTGTAAGTTATTTGGAACAGAGAAAGACAGAGCAGCAAGCACACGTGCATACAGAGACAAGGTGATCATGTTATCCTCATTTCCTTAAGCAAGCAGGCTAAAAAAATCAAACCATTAAACTGAATATATATGAACTCATACTTTGTAGCTGAGGTGTGCTGCACAGTGGCAGGGGCAGAAAATCCAGTCAAGGATATAAAACCAAAATCAGGATGTCTGACATGAAACACTCTGATGGAGGGCACAAGTTTTTCAGCCCCAAAGTACTCAGCAAGAACCTCTCAGCAAGTGAAAAACACAGACGCACACTGGGCCCAAACCATTCAAGGCCACAGGTTAGTCATCTGTGCACTGGACACCACTGAAAACCCCTGTGATGAAAAAATGCAGATGCTGGAGCAGATGTCTGGAGAGCTTGCATCACTGTGCTGAAGTCCCATGGAGAACCTACAGCAGTCTAACTACTTACCTACTACGAGCCCAGGAAGAGCACGTTATCCCAAATCCCTGCCACAAACAGATCTTCTAGGACAGAAGAACTAAATCAGATACTTCAAATTAAGCTATGAATCAACCATCAAGATCACTAAGACAGCTGGATAACTAAGGACTCCTGTCTCCTTTTTCTTTTAAATTCTTTTGTAGACAATGCCTTTGGATGGAGGTTTCACTGAAACATGTCCTTGGAGAGAGCAGCTCGGTGTATTTCATCATGGATGTTTGGATCAAACCACTAGATCTACTTGTGCAAAGTGATAAAGGTTAGAGTGTGCTTTCCCTGGTCTAGAGGATCTACTTACTAGAGTAATCTACTTAAATGAAAATCAATTTTAAATGTTCCTTTATTACACTTTATGATCTGTGAAGCTCCTTTCTTTCCAGGCTGTTATGTGAATGGTATGTAATTCCTGCACTGGCAATAGATTTTCCTTTGGAGAAGTAGTGGGGGTCTTAACTTTTTAATATAAATTGCTCCTTAGGAATTCTTAGCCGCTATTCAAGCAGTTTAATCCAGAGAGTTCTATCTCTCATTCAGAAAACTTTAACTGACACTAATCAGACCCAGCTATTTTTATTATTAATGTACAACAATGCTAATGCAATGCAATGGTGTGACTGGAGTCTTTAGCTGGAGTATTAAGGACTTCTTCTCCCCAAAGAGGTATTTATAATAAAAAATGTAACATTTTTGCATAATCTACTTATGTGTGCTCCAACTGCTGAAGATTAGCTCCAGCATTTGATTCCCTTTTCTGATCCTCAGCACAGATGTGCACATCCCGAAAACGAAGCAATGCGTGTTTGTGAGCTGCTGGGAGTCTGTTTTGGTGGGCTTGTCACAGGTGTATCATACATTACACAGCAACACGCAGTTACACAATCCTAAAACAGCTGACAATTTCCACGCCACTTTACTCTTTGAAAGATCCAACAAGGATACCTGCACATGGAAGGTATGATGCTTTTAAACCATACTGACTTCATTTCACCTCAGACGGGTTGGGCTGCACTAACACAGAATCTGGCCTCAGTCCATAATAGTTTAAGCAGAGGCAGCCAGTCCAGTAAGTAGATGCCTAAACAGAAGGTTGATGTATCAATACACTGAATTAATGTAGGTACTTATTTTATCAGTCACCAAAGTGTTACAAGGAGTAAACTTCAAACAAACAGACAATATAAATTGCAGTCCAAGCATATTCAAAAGCCTGTAGGGGTCTAGTCCCAAAACTGGTGACTTAGGTTGTGGAATACCTGTATTTAATCTTAATTGGGAATTGTTGCTTAAATATAACCAGGCTCCTACAGTATCACGCACTCTAATGAGAAATAGGGCACTAAAATCCAAATCTCTTCACTGTTTAATTTTGATTAGTCAAGGGCAAGAGGCAGGCAACAGAGCTCTCGTGTACAAAATGTCCTGTAGACATCACAAGTTGTTCTCCCCTTACAAGATGCACTGATGCCTCTTGTTGTTTCTGATCCCTTTTTAGCAGAGATCAGAGACACTCACTTCCAAGGAGAGTGAGCAACTCAGCCATCCTTCCCGTTCTGAGCCATGGCAAAACACACAGTGAATCCTCTCTGCAGCTTTTGGAAATCAGATGAATTTAAAGACAGACAAGTGTATCACAGAAAAACATCTTTGTTTCTGACATATGGCCTGACCTTAAGTGAACTACATCAAGACCTGTACTAGGAAAGTATTTGGAAAGCTCCTGGAAACTGTACTTTTTCAAGTCCCTGTGGGTAATGCGGCACAGCTAATGGAGAGCTTTCCTCACTGAGGCATTCCAAAAGAAACCATCATGCTGCAAAATCACCATTTCCTTTAGGAAAAAGGAAAACAAAACACAAACCCCACCATAGTAACAGCTTTCTGGTAACACCAGAGCTAGAGAAGAAGCAGGGCCAGACAGACATTTGACTCACACAGAGCCATGTGAGGCAACTGAGAGACATTGGGCAGCTACTGCTTCTCCTGTGCAGGAAAATGAAGATCCCAGTCCTCAGTTTCAACAGTCAGTTCTCATGCAGCAGATGTAGCAGCTTGCAAACTCATTTCCACTTTGCCTGAAACCATTTTTGCCTAGAAAGCTTTCTGTGTTAGGTTTAAGGGCTTCTCTCCCCTCCCAACTAATTTCCAACTTTTTTTTTTACCCTTTTGTTCAGCTATGAAATGTGTTTCATTAATGCAAAATACCTGAGAAAAAAGAGCTTCTGGCTAAAATGGAACAGGATTTCAAGTCACTGCATCAACATCGATAACTTAAAAGCAACAACTGTGTATCAAGTACAGGATAGAATATTTTGCTATGCAGCTAATACAGCATAATATCATATCATTACCACAAAGTTTAATTCAAGTTTGTAATTCATTTAATCTAAATAGGCAAGATATTTCTAAACTACACAGGAACTCTGACTCGCCTTGCCAAGTGCCAGGCAGCTGGCTGCAGCCAGGAGCTGGCATCAGCAGCCAGGCTGGGGCTGGCAACTTCATTTGAAGTTGTGCTTTCCCTCCTATGAGCAGGTCACACTGGACAGGTTTTTCTGAAGTGGGGTGAAAGGGCAGGTATGCTAAATAATCACAAGCAGTTTTTTGAGTGTAATTCAGTGCTGACTCATATTACCCTGGGATGGATGAAGGGTTTCATCATTCCCAGCTATGCTCCCCCCTCCCCACCTTAGTCCCCATGTGACACTTGCTGAACTTCTGCAAACTACAGTCTGCTACAGTATGAAAAAAAAAAATGCAGGCTGTCCTACATTAATAAGTGACAGGTCAGGAATTGTAATGAGTTACATTCCTCCTTGCACCTTATAAAGTTAAGATGAACTACGGTCCAAACCCTGACCAGGCTCCAAAGCCAACTGTCACTTAAGTTCCTCTGGCAAAGCCCTTCCTGCAGAGCATTAGCATACTGTGTAAATAGAGCATAGCATTTCATCTCACATCAACAAGCAGGTCTGAGGGAGAAAACACTGGCTTTACATGAAGAAAGCTTTCCATGCTAATAAGATATAGCATTTGAAACACTGATACTTTTTTATCACATACTTTCAGTATTAATTTTGGCTAATACAGCGTGACAGTCGCTAATATGATCAGTCTTTCATTTCCTACTGGTGACAACTAACATTAATTCAATATAATTCTTATGTGATGAAATGAGTGGAAAATTGTTGATGTGGTAAAAGAGCAAAGTGCCTTCCAGTAGACTTTGCAAGGACCAGATTCATGTTTACGAGTAATCTCCAAACATTTAGATAATACCTCCTCAAATAAATTAATATATACCCTGATCAAGACAGCTCTAGATTTGGAGGGAGTTTTTCTTCTTGCACCAGTTAAACATATCGAGATCCTTTAATAACCCTTTTAAGGCAGCTTTATTAATTTAAAATTATTTTCATAATTCTTCCGAGTTCTTTTCAATACCAGAATGAGACGTGCTGCAGTAGCTGCTAGTACTGCATACAGCGGCAAGCTGCCCCCCTGCTTGGTATTTCAGTGCTTACATATTCATGCTATTTCTTGTAACCACAGCTCTACATCCTGAAATAATGTTTAATAGGTTCTCCAATGCTGGCTCTATACCCTGTTCAGAGCTGCTGCTCTCCAGACACAGCTCTACACTCAGTTAAGCAGAAGCTACATTATTATTCCTAGATGCCTCACCTGATCTCCAAACTAGTTTAAAAGAATCCATTTGACCATGATGACTGACCCCACATCAATCATGAATTACCACTCTGCCAACATCTAATCCTTCTCCTAACTTGAGCAGAAGAATTTTTTCTTTTACTTTCACTGAAAAACAATAGTGGCAAGACAAGCCCAGATCTCTGGAGAATATCCCAGCTGACTATTACTCCTCATTAACTTTTGGTCCATTTGGAGAAAAGCAAAACATTAGTACTTTTTTTTTTAATCTTTAAGTCATTTCACATAGCTTGTGATCTGAAACACAGTCCTCCATTAATCTACAGAATATATTTGAAAGAACTTTTAATTTGAACTTTGCAAATTAACCACAGCAAAGAATCCATCATGCAAGACATCACATCGGCAAAGATGTCACATTACATTTAATTTAGTGAATACATTGAAGCAAGGCTTCAGTATTTCAATGTGGTATCATCAGAGCAGGATCACATGTGAAGCTATTGATAGAATATTATTAATCCTGTGAGTATACAGAGCACCAGATTAGTATGCAGAAGTACGTGACACTTCACGTTTCTAGCACTACCCAAACAATTATCTGTCATTGATACCTTATGCAGCTCATAATAGCAATATCCATCCTATTCACAAAATCACAGAATCTTAAGGGTTGGAAGGGACCTTGAAAGCTTATCCAGTCCAACTCCCCTGCCAGAGCAGCGCTACGTAGAGTAGGTCACACAAACTTGTGACACAAACTTGTCCAGGTGGGTTTGAGTGTCTCCAGAGAAAGAGGCTCCACAGCCCATCTGGGCAGCCCCTGCCAGTGCTCCCTCACCTCAACAGGGAAAAAGGTTTTTTTTGCGTGTTTCTTTGGAACCTCTTCTGTTCCAGCTTGTACCCATTGCCCCTTGTCCTATCACTGACCATCACTGAGAACAGCCTGGCTCCATCCTCCTGACATCTGCCTTTACGTGTTTGTAAACATTAATGAGATCACACCTCTGTCTCCTCCAAGCTTAAATGCCCCAGCTCCCTCAGCCTTTCATCAGAAGGTAGATGCTCTACTCCCTTACTCATCTCAGTAGCCCTGTGCTAAACTCTCTCCAGCAGCTCCCTGTATTTCTTGAACTGAAACCCCACATAATACTGGTTATTCTCACAACTTGTTCACAGCCTGGGAAGACAGCAAATACTAATTAGCAACAGGACTAAAGTTATTAAGTAACAGGACCCTCCACTTCCACAGATTACTAAACGTAATTTGATTTTCTTTTTTGTCCTGAATAAGCCCTCACTGCATGAACAGAATCACTGTTTATAAATCAACTGGACAAAACTGACATCGACCATAATGAGCTTTGGCTCCAATTCTGTGTTGATCTGCTTTAGCCTACAATAAAACTGAGAAACACAAAGAACTCTTATAGCTGTACATGTAACATCAAATTCGGATTTGAAGCCTCAAGTTCAACTGTTAAAGCTGACGTATGCTTCAGTGCTGGGGAGAGGAGATCTGCTCATTATATAAACACTGACGAGATCTTTTGGAAAAGATACTACTGATCTCTGGCATAGATGAAAATGAACAATGCCTTGATTATACATTTATTAGGAAAGCTGTGAATCATAGCTACACTTGCATTGTTCTTTGGGGAACGAAAATCACACATCTATTGTGTTTGCTTAGGAAACGTAAATCTCTGCCTGACAGCAGAGAAAAATATTCCCTCTTACTTACTAAACCCCCCCAGTGCAGACAGCATGGCCAAAGACTGTATCTTCAAAGGTTTGTTGTAATTAGCCAAACATACTGTCAATGTCAGCCTCTGTCTTTATATATATATATATACATATATATGTAGTTTCCATTCAAAAGTGTGACAGCCCGTGACTCACAATATTAAGTTTTATACCAAAACTTACTTCTACATACCAATGCATTCATCTGAATTGATTTAAAGTCCCCCTTGTACTTTCTCCCCCAATAGACAGACTTCACATTTGTCTGCCCACCTTGGCCTCGCAGGGCTGTGTATGTCATTTAAAAATTCTTCCAGTAATTTAATTGATTGTGAGCCATTGTAGAAGAACAACAGCTGTAGACGACTGACTGATCACACAGAGGATGGCAGTCAGTAAAACAGAACTGCTCTTTTTATTATGAAAGCACACAGAAGTGCCACGCAGGCACAGCCCAGCTGTACTAGATGTTACCCAGACAGCAAACTAGATGCATAATCATGCTCCTCTAGCAGAATGAGACAGAAACCTTCAGAATGGCCATTATGTGAGCATGGGGACAAGAAAAAAAAAAAAAAAGAGGTGCAGAGAATGAAATAAGATAGGAAAGCAGCACATACAGGTGATCTCACAAGTCTCCAATCCAGACATGACTCCACGTCCCCTGCTGCTAGATAAGGGAAGTCTCGCAGAAACTTCGGATGCTGACTTTTTCTAAACTAATCACAAAAAAAACAAGTTATATACTTCTTCAGGAGATCCTTTCAGTGACACATTTGGGGACCAAGCAGTGCCATGGTCTCATCTTCTTAGTCTTTTTGCTGCCTCCTGTAAAGTTAATAGTTGGTGTGAGTAGGTCTTGTCTGTGTGCCTGCTTGCCCATGGCATAGTGGGTACACTAAAAAACTCAGCCAGCATGACTACCCCTAATAGCCAAGAAACTGAAGTAAACAGAATGAATCAGTAGGGAAAAGATGCCTTAAAAACAGGCATTAAGTGTAAAGTCCTACATAGGAAAAGAGTTGAGACTGTCTGGGCATGTTCCTTCACCACAAATTAATGTTAAAATATTGAATGTTCTGAAAAGCAACAAGAAGTTTTCACTCTTGAGTTGATTTAACTGAATGTAACAACACATTAGTCACTTGAACTGTCATTCTCAGAAATGTTTTTTTTCACCCTGGGAGAAAAGGTAGTAAGAGAAAGATCCATTTATTTCTGTGTTTGTGTCGTTTGACTTGATTGTAATTTTTATTTTTCAGCTCTAAATAATGGGCTCATCCAGTGTATCTCTTGATATTCTTAAACATTTAATCTCTCTTCAAAGGTTCCAGTGGCATCCTAGGATGAAGACAGTCCTTCAATCGGCATCTACAGAGAGGTATGTTCACCTTCAGAAGCTGGTTCTTCTTCTCCTCTTCAGTGAGAAATGAAGTGGGAAACCTCAGGGATAATTAAAAGAGGACAGAACACTATGGTATGCTGGATATGGATTACACACCAGTTCAAGCAGCTAGAAAGAAGCACAGGTTGAAAGAAGCATGAACACATCCAGAACCTCTGTATAGTAGGGAGCTGCTCCTGGGAGCACAAAATAAACCTTCTGGGGATAGGTACACGCGTCATGACAATAAAGATAAGGGCTCCAAGACAGACAGATCCAACAACAGCTTTCACATTTTGAGGTAATGGCTTTATGTTTACCGTTTTAGCAGATGGCTGCATTGCTGAGCCAAGCTGAAGGCAGTAAGCAAAGCCCACTTCTTCAGGCTTACCAAGAACGAAGAACTAAGACATAGAATTAAATACCTAATTTCCCGAATCTTACAAGTGCAGAAACATGAAATCATCCACATGAATGGGCAAGAAAGGCCTTTGCATCACTTCTAGAAGGCCTATAATTTGCTTGACAAGAAGATCATGTCTTTAGTAATATTTGTTGAAACAAGCTGGGAAATGAGTAGCTGAAATCCAGTCATCATGTGAATTACTGACAGCTCAGAAACCGTCACACAGAGTTCAGGCAGTTGTACCCTTTTACAATCCACAAGCAGCAAAGGTCAAACCACACAGGTCCTGGGCCATCTCTTGGTGAGCAATGGCTCTCGGCAGAGCTGGTTTCAAGTACTGAACAAGGCTAAGAGAAACTGAGGAGTCCATAATTTTCACACCTTGAAACTCTTTCTGCATGCAAGAGTGTGCTCAACTCTCTTACGAAGTTGCATTTTGAAGCTGTCTCAGCCAGCAAGCAGGTTTGTGCTGGGATAAGAGAGCTCTGCATGAGACTCTGTGGGAGAGGAAGCATCTTTGCACATAAGTAAGGAAGATCTCTGTGAGCACTAAGGCCACAGAAGACCTCTTCTGTGTTTGCAAACTGCCTTTATGGATTGGTGTCTCTGGCAGGGCCACAGACTAAAGCTACTGAAGTGCCTCTCCTGAAATGCTGCAGCCTCCAAAACGTCCGTTTGTCATCTGTCTCTCCCTGAGCACTTACAACAAGTGCTCTTCACAGTTAATAGAATAAAATATATTTACAATATATTTATTTTTACACTATATTTATAAATACTTGCTTCACCGTTCTAAAACAACACCACTCTTTTGATCACCACCACTGAGATGATAATCTCAGCCTTTGAAGATCAATAAAATGTTTCCTTAATACATTTTTCTGTGCATACTGCTTCATTTCCAAGAACTCCATGTGAATATTGATATTTGAACTATAGAGACATAACTTTATTTACTGTAGAAGAGTATATTAATACCGATTTAAACACTTTACCAAAGTGGTAGTTCAATTTAATCAAATAGGGATGTAATTGGGTTATGTTTGATTTTAAACTTTGAAAACCCAACTCTGAGACTTATCAAGGGCTGAATTTAGCAAAGTTATCATCATTAAAAATTGATATTGTGTAGTGGGGCTATGCTGGCTTCACTGGCACAGTGCCAAGCAGCAGACCTTTTAAAAGACTAATTGTCCACGCGTACGTAATTCCCAAAGCACTCTGCACAGCAGGCCACCAGCTCACAAACGCCAAGTCAAACAGTGCCAAAAGCACCAGGAGGAAAATACTCTTCTGTTGTTGACTGGGGGAAACACAGTGCTCTTTCACAGTACAAAACCTGCCCGTGTCGCAGACATTACAGTGATGCCAGCGACCACTGTGCCCTCCCTTGCTCCTTCCAGCCCTTGCCCCAAAGGCTGGTTCCTTCCCGATGGGAGGAAATGAAAGGGGCAGCCAAATTCCTGCAGTGAAGTGCCTGCAGTTTGCTGCAGGGAAAACCTGCGACTCCCAGCAGCTTGTCAAGTCCCTGGTGCATCTACCGGCTTTGATTGCTGTGGGATATGGCAAGACGAAGGGTGCTCCAGCTGCCTCCCTCCAGGCAAATCTGCAGAGGTCAATCATTTATTCTAAGCTGATGTGTTTCAGGTCAACTGGAAGGCGTTAGGCAGAGCTCCTGCAAGCAGCCCCTGGGGCTGGCATCAGGGGACAAGCCAGGAGTCAGGCAGACTTTCAGGTGCATTGCCATCCCCCAGCAGCAGGGTCCAACACCTCCAGCCACCCATGAGGATGGCCTCAGGAAAACCAAAGCACAGCGAAGAGTCACAATGCAGCTCGGGGTGACATCTCACTAGTGCTGACAAACTCCCTACCGGAGGCTGCATGAGGACAAGGGCAGAGCAGATCTGCCACCACCCACATGCTCCCCAGAAAGCCTTGAGGCTCTGGGAAGAATAGGAGCAAAATCCCCTCACAGAGAAGTATAAAGGACAGATAAAATGGTTCCTGATAATTTAAAGGAAATACTTATTTCTCAACCAACAAACTGCTACTGAAATGCCTCTGTTTCTTTTCCTTTGATTTTTGGTATCCAAATAAGAAAACACTGATCAAAAGCCACACACCCCTCCAGCAGATGTACTTTTGCTGAGATACCACATCTCTCAGTGGTCAGTAGCTACCTTAAGGAGCACATACCCCATGTGTGAATTATCAGACTAAATCCATTATCTTCATCAGGACCATGGGTGATTTCCCCCCAGGCTTGCTGTCAGAGATCAGGTCAGGATTTATCCTTATGTCTCCAAAGCAGTCAAGGAGATAGCTTGGCTCTACTCATCTGACAAGCTCACATGTGGTGCTGAAGACTTCATAGTCTATCTCTAATTATCAGCCTTCCTCTTTGCCTTTCCAAGATATGCTTCAAGGGTAAGGATTAAATAATAACCCTCCAGTCCAAGAGCCGTGGGCACAACATGGTGCAGAATCTGTGGTACAAACACAAGAAGCTGCCAAATTTAAATAAAGAAAAGCTCTTCCTAGGAAAGACTGATACAGATGCACTCACACTTAATTATTTTTAAAATGTTTTCTCAAGAGTGCAGGAACAAGAAAGCAATGACAGCTGGAGGAAAACCACTGCATCTAAGCATTCAAAATTATCTTTTGGAAGGAAATCTGTCCCATTGAACTGAGTTCTTCGTATGTTTAAAAAAAAAATCTTGACAGAAGCAACCAAAATAGAAGATATTTGAAAAAGCTCAAATCCTTCTGACAGCTTGTCAAACTGTTCTTCACCAATAAATGTTCAGATTATTTGGTTTGTACAGAGAGGAAAGCTCCTACACGTATATGGTATACACATTTTAAGTGATACACTATCCAGAAATATTTTTTTCTCCAAGTGTCAACATTTCCTGTAAGTGAAAACTTTGGAGAAAACATTAGTAAGGACATGTGGACATGAAAAAAATGCCTACTGTCTCAGCTGAATTTGGGATTTCACAATGTCAACTGAAAATGAAACACTTCCTCTCACTCATCCCCTTGAAGGGAGGAGCTGTGTTCACACTGCAGCCCCACAAGCAAATTCCCCCCTTGGGCATCCAGCTGGCTGCTCACAGCCAGCTCTGGTAAGAAGTCTGATGAAGGCATCACCTGAAGATATATGGTAAGCTTGGACAGTCCTGAATCAAGCTTTGTGGTGCTCAGCCATCCTGCAAGAGCAATGTGCCGCTAAGCAGTGGGTCCACCTTGCTCAGGCACTTGCTCTGCCATGGACCAGGGGTGGGTGGGACTGACTGATTTGTTCTTCCTCATTTCAGAAATAAGTAGCCTGGGACTCCTTGAAATGGGAGCTGAATTCCGAGAGTACCATATTTAACAGATTTGGACAGACCTATCCTCTCTCCACCTAGCCAATGAATTTTCAGCTCCTCTATACATTTGGTCTTCATGACACACAGTGGCAACGAGTAACACAATTTAATTTCATGCCTTGTCTAAAATAGAAAGCTTTTATTTAATTTAAATCTGTTCTTCCCATCCTCATCAAATGCCTTCTAGGCTTTGTATTATGCTGAATGATAAATATTTCTCTCCAGTCACCTTTTCAAGCCAGTTATTCCTAATATTAGAGTTCCCAGATCTAGACCAATAACACAAATAATATTTACAATTTTTTAGCAAATGAACTACAGACTGCAAGCTCATGACAGTGAAGCTAATGAGGATTTTGCTTGAGGAACAACTAGATTTCTTGGCAGAATCAATTTTGTCTTACTGAAACTTAATTTTAATGAAAAAGCCACATAAACCCTGGGGAGGTTGTCAGATTGTGACCTGAAGTCCATGATTTGTGCCTACCTTTAATTAAAACTAATTAGCTTTCCTCTTGCAATATGGGTTCTACACCCTACCTTCTTACAAGCTGCCTCTGCTATCCAAGGGTAGTGCAATTTTCCTGAATAACTGATACCACAAAACAACTATTCACATGCAAATGATGACAGCAAGACAAATATGCAAAATACTTGATTGAAAATGTGCTCAACTGAGTCTGACAAACGGCTGAAGCTAAAGTTTAAGATTATTGAAGGGTTTTTTTTTGTAAATCTCATATGGAAGTTATAATGAATTTTCCTACAGTTTAGGGAACACACTTCACACTTCTCTTATTAACACTATCCCAAAGATTATCCAGAAACATTGGTCTCCCACCTGACTCTAACCTAAGGTGATCCTTCTCCAGGCCTTTTGCATTGTATTACCCTAACGAAATTAGGGTATTTGCACTGTATTACCCTAACAAAGGCATAAAGTGGCAAGTCAGGGCTTTGCATGCTCCCTCTGCATCGAGATGAATTTCAGCACAGATGATTATCCTGACACTTCACATCTAAGACATGTTATTGACCTCAGCCATGCTCATCTCCCCACAGGAACTGTGACCATTAAAATACAGTAACTAAAAGAAAGAAAAAAAAGACTTTTGAAAATCATGTTTCATCTTGTAAACATGAATGGATTTCAGGAGCTTTTAAAGGGGGGAACTGTTAAAGATCAGTTCTAACAGCTTCAAACATTCCACCATAATGCATTTCATAAAAACCTTTCAAGATCTTTTAAAGCTTCCTCCTCTTCCATTGTTACACCCCATTTCTCTGAGAGCTCTGGAAGCTCAGTAGGTGGAACTTTGTCATAAGGTCAAAAATTTTCATAACCAACTAAAGAGGTGGTTCAAAGGCAAGTAAAATGTCATTCTTTGAAAGAGTTATCAGGTGCCCTGCCCAGGTAGGCTGGATGTATTCAGTGTGCTCTGCAGGTACCTTGTTTTGGAGCCAGTTTTATTCCCAAATTCATTCTCACACACAATATGCACACATCCGACAGATCTGCCCCCAAAAACCCCAACAAAACAACAAATCAAATATAGAAACCAAGATATCAAATCTTCTCAAACATCTCTGCACAGCAGAGGATGGTCCAGTCCCATAGTCTTAAGGGCATGTGCCACGTGTGAATGTGCCTCTGTGGCACCTCCACATTCTCTCTTTCCTTCTATAGTTACCAGTCCCCAACTTCCTCTCCTACCACCCCAGCAGTGTCAGCAGCCAGGTTTTGGCTCCAAGCACTGGGTCTGTGAAGGAAGATGAGGAGGTGGAGGGGATGGACCAAACCCAAGGCTCACAGCTAAGTCTATGCAGCTCTGACAGATAAAACATAACACTTGGGTTCATGGCCTGCATTATAGACTAGGAGCTCTCTCAATCCCGCTGTGCATCCTTGGACAAATTACTTTGTCTCTCCACATTTATTTCCCAACATTTTCCCTCTCCATGAGGCACTGAGCACCGATGACCCATTGTGAAACAGTGCAGTGCATTAACTTTGAGTATAATAGTGCAATGTATTAACTATGGGTATGAAAAGGAAAGTGTAAAATCCCTGCAAATCACTCTTTTTCCCTTGGAAGCGTGAAATTACAGGGAGGGGGAATCCTCTCCTGAAATATCTCTGCACTCTGTTTGCTTTAACGACTCAATCTTTTGACCACCTTATGGTCCCCCAAATAAAATAAAAATAAATGGCCTCAAACTAAGTGCTCTGGGTTTTTGTGCAAGGTTTCAGAACAATTTCAGCTGTTATAAAGAAGAAAATTCTACCTTAGAAGAGGGGGATGATATAAAAAACCACTGACAGCACATCAATGATAATGACACAACTAAGTATGCTCTAATTGCCAATTCATGAGGATTATGGAAAGGTGTGCTATCCATAGCTCTTTTTCTTTTTTAATCCATTTCCTGCTCAAGCAGGTCCTTAAGTGCCATACTACCTGCAAGATGGGGGTGTTACTGGCATTAGAAACAAAAATAGCACCAAAATACCGCGAGCAGGTATAGGTGTAGCATCCAGTTCTGGTGCTGAAACAGCAAGAAAATGTATTGCATAATTTCTTCAAAGTTTCTTGATTTGGAGGCAGTCTTGAGCTCTCAGCTTTGCTGGAATATACACTAACAATACTCACAATTCAATGATACACAACATGCATAAAACCTGTTAAATTAGGGCAGGAATTAAATAAAACAGTTAATGTTTCCTAGAACCAGCCCACAGTGACACCAGGACCAGAAATACTGTCCAGTCAGTTCAAAAGCCAAAGGAAGTCAGGCTGTGGAGCACTGTTGAAACTTCCCTCCCTTCCTTCCCTAGACTGAAAATCTTCTACCAACCTATAAGCCTCAGCCCTGCTTTTAGAAACTATTTTCAACAACCAAACAATGCGGCAAGTCCATAAAAATACACTCAGCCATAAAAAGCTTGCTTACAATTAAACAAAATCTGCTGCAAATGCTTTGTGCTCGCAGATGAGAATCTCCCAATGCTTTACAAACATTACTGCAGACTGTAACTTCTGCGCCCTTTGTTTTGCTTTGTTTTCCTTAGGCATCTATCACCAGGGTATTTAAGCATCCAACAGTTACAGGAAACACTCAAGTTCTAAAAGGGAATGCTGAGATAAGAAAAACTAACAGTTTGCCAAAGATTTCATAACAAGGGCTAAGAATTAAATTCAGCAAGGTGATTCTGTGCTAACAGCTGTGCAGAACATCTCATGTTGTGGTACTGCTGAGCAGGGAACGTGCTGGAACTTGCCTTAGGCCTTTGAGATATCTCCACTACAGAACAAGGGAGTAATACGGGATAAAACTCCAAGGCAGAGTTGTGTGGCTATAAGCAGCTCCTCTTGATTCATTCTTTAAAGTCATCATGTTTTACCCATTTTAAGACATCATACTGAGTTTGCAGCCCACAGAACTAGTGCTGGGTCAGACACATCTGCCTTGTTCCTGCTGTTGACTTGGCCCAGAGAGAGGTGCCCTGTCTCAACCACTGTTGGCACTAAGTAGGACCGGAGCAGCCCCCAGTGCCACAGCCCTGCCCCTTCATCTGTCAGTGTGGCTAACCTGGGAACTTCAGAGCTCTAGCACAGCCTTTTTAAACTGCTGTAACACAGAGACAGAGTTATGAGCTTCTGAGTGACCTCTCTCCTGTGAGCTCTCTTTCCAGTTGACAGATCCAGACAGCTCTTCCTCAGCCCATTCTCTGCTGGTAGCAACTGCAGACCCTCCAGCAGCAAAACACAACTGCACAAGTACATTAAAGCACCTCATTCTGCAGGCAGTGGGACACACACCCCTACTGAAAAATAAAGGAGGGGGAAAAAAAAAAGCCACAGCCTAGAAAACTTGAGAGCTAATGCTTCAAAAAAACAAACAGTCCCAAAGTGCATCTCAATAAATCTCACAAAGCAGGTGGGAAAAAGCTCAGCCGAGTCTTTTAAAACTCACCAGGGAAGAAACTCTCACGATCCAAAACCACCAAATCTATGGGGCCACTTTTTCAGCTGCTGCAGATACTGATTCTTAGAAAAGGCATGATAAAAGAGGAGCTTTATGTTTAGTACCAATGACCTGGCAGAGCATCTGCTAAACTGCCAGCTGAGCAGCAGAAAGAGGGGTTGGCTTACCACTTCTCCTGAAAACTTCTCTCCGGCTTTTCCCCACAAGCACCCCAACACCAGGAATGAAGCTTTTGTGCCATGTCTTACACCAAGGGATGCTCTTAAATGGAAGCACCAACAGGAGACTCACAGCTCAGTGTAAATATCATCAAGTCTATTAAGCACAGAATACTTTAACAATTTTTATTGATTTATAGGTTCTGAGCTCCCAATACTTTCCAAGCATAAACTGCCACACACGATATATGGAAGTGTATCATCTTACATAGCCTATAAGACTGCCCCATGGTACTGAATACAGCTGATGAGAACAGTGTCAACCATGCCTAGCAATCTCCATTTACTGAAGGTGTGAGACCCCGTGTCTCAGGCCACATTGCAGGACAGGGAGACGGCTGGCTGCTGGGATGAGGCAGATGGCAGCACCAGAGATACATCAAAGCCAAGAAGGCTCCTCATGGGCTATGAGCCCCGCAGCTGCTGGGGGAACCAGATGTTCCTCCTCCACAACACCTGGGCAGCACCTCTAGAACCCATCCTGGTACTGGATGGGTGAGACCATGTAGCTGCTCTGTGGTGACTCACCATCAAAAAGTCCTCAGCAGATGATGGAACTGAATGGTACTGAGAGTACAGCTTTCACTCAAAGACTTTGTGTCAGGGGTTAGTCTGTCACCCCTCTAGCCAGCACTGCCACAGCCAGAGACTACTGTTTACTTCACTCTTCTGCCCTCTCTTCAATTGCAGTGAGACATTCGGCTGCTGCTCCTAAATCAAATGATTCCATTTTAAACTGGGAAGAGAGGGAGAGAGATGATGGTTCCCAAGAGGAACATGTAATTAAAACATTCAGAAAAACTAGTTATAAAAAGTGCCCAGGAAAGTATTTGTATTTATTGTCTGTTTTGAGCATTTATATTTTGGTCAGTCTTGTGAATATGCACTTAACTTTAACATTACTATCAGTAGTGTTTAAAACTATGGTTTCCTAAATTGCTAAGAATAAATGAAAAGCTTGGAATGAAAAGCTTGTAAATTAAACATACAGCCATCAAATCCCCAGCAAATGCATATAATTTAATATAATAGCACCGAAATAGCATTTCCTTTGCTCAAGTTGGTACTTAGAAATCTAGATGGGTATAAAGGTTTCATTATCTAAATGATATGCTAACCCTTTTTGAATTTTACAAATTATAAGTTAGCAGTAGCTTCTATTGTACTGCAACTCACTTCAGTATGAAACCACCTTGTACAAAAACCAGCAGTGGGATTTCAATTATTTCTGGGAAACATTCTGTATTTCCCAGAGTATGATTAAGTTTAATTTGATGCATTAAAAATAATCAATATTTAATTTTTGCCTAGTACTTCACAAGTGTTCTTCCTGGGGGTTTCCCAAAGAATTTTCATTAGCTAAGAGGCAATTCTACCATGAGAACCTTAGTCATTAGAGCAGTTTAAGTAGTAAAGAAGCATCGAAAGTCATACTGATCTTAATAGTTATTTCTGTCAAACAGATGGTCTATTGTTCTTGTCTACACTTCCATGACTTCTTAATTGCTAATGTACACACTACTACTAATTGTACAGTGCTAGTAACCTCTGTACAATAATAACTGGGTCAATGCTTCTTTCGACCTTAAGAGTTTTGGTTCTTATGGCTGCAGCTTGAATCATCTACCAGCCACAGTACAGCTTTATATCTCACAACAGACCTCAGCAAGCAGAGAAGCAGTTTCTTTGTCCTAACATACAAACAGGCACAACACTCAGCTCTGCAAGGAGACAGACCTGTGCTTGTCTGCTCTCTGAACAGGGCCTTGGGCAGGCAGCAGGAGCTGGTCAGTGTGCTATTTCAGCTAAAGTTTGGGTTTTTCAGGCCCTACTTTCCATTCCTTTGTTCCTCCATGGTTGCAGAGGGCGCTTGTGGACACACATCTCTCCTCCTGCTGTGCTACAGATACTGATTGGCCATCTTATCTTCTCACAACATGGAAAGACAATGAGTTTGCTGGATGCAAAGGACTCACATTTGAAAATATTGTTGAGGTGGTATTTTATTTTGAACATGTGACATTTGTAAGCCAAGCATTAGGAGAAATAGCAGTTAAAAATCATCCCACAGAAGACCAGGGAGAGAACAGAAGTAGTAAGAGAAACAGATGCTAAAAGCAACAAGTCCAGATGCCCTTCACAGTGAATTTTCCTACCTGAGCCACGTCTGCTCACACAGTGCAATACTCTACAGCTGTACATAGTGATCCAGCAGCACAGGGCTGCTGCCAGAGAAGCTTAGCAGAGCCATTGTTTGCCCTGTGCCAGAGCAGCACTACTAGGTTTGAATGTAAGGTAGCTTTCACAGACACATACATTTGCAATTCATTACTTCATTTCACAGGCCTGGCTGCTTTTTCAAAGGGTTTAAAAACCAGATGTGGAAAATGAGATTGCTAAAATCATTTGGCAACTTAATAAAGAGGAGCTGCCTGTTCCCAGGGTAGATTTTCAACAACAGAGCACAACAAACACACATAAGAAAATGCTTTCAGGACAAGGAGGAAAGGCTTTGAAAATGTAGCATCATAAGAAAATAAAATGTAATGTTTCATTCATATGGTTTGGTTTTTCAATAAAGTATTTTTGTCTGTCTTCATGTAAATGTTTTTGAGAAGTTTAAACTCTTATTTTGGCGAGGGGGGATTTAATCTCAATTGAGTGTGGCTTCGGTTGTAAATCCTGTTTACATTGTCTTGTTTCATTCCAGATTAGGTGCCATAAAATACGTTTGCAATACTGCAAATAACAACAATACGGAAAACCACAATTACTATCAAAGTGATTTGTAAACTAGGAGCAAAAAGGGGAAAATTATGCAAAAGTCAAGAACAGAAAACAATCCCAGACAGCACTTGTTCTCAAACAATGCAAAATCTAACTTGGCCAGGCCACCAGGTAACAGTGATTCAAGCACCATGAGATCTGCCTTTGATTCAACTGACTGTTTATCTGGACAGTCTGGATGAGCCATGCTATGCTTATCTGCCTTTATTTGCCATCTCAATGCTTTGTCTTATTTTCTTTCTGTAGGTGTTTTCCCTGAAACATCAAACACAATATAGAAACACATTCTACAACATAAAAGAAAAATGCATGGCAAGACACCTGGTGAAAGGTCTGAAAGGTTCCTGAGGGGTAGGCAATCTCCAGACATACGCAACTACAGAGCACGCTCAGCCCAAGGCAGCTGCTAAAAATGAGCCTTCACTTAGGCTCCAGGTACAGGAAAGGCAGAGAGAGATGAGAGCTGCACCCATCAACTGGGAATAACGAAAGCAAACCAACCAGAAAACCGAACTCAACCTGCTGCTCACAACCAAGCTACAAAGACTGCTCTCCCCAACAGCACTGGAGCTCCCATTAGCTGTGTTAAGGACAAGGACTGATCAAGTCACACTTAAAAATGCAACGTCTGAAACAACCCCGTTCAGCAAAATAAAGGGCTCAGCCCCCAGTGGCTACAAATTTGCAGAGCATCCCTGCCACCTCTGGGGCTCCATCTGTTCACACAGAACTGAAGACAGAAAACCATGAAGGCAGAGATGCACACAAAACGCAAGAGACAAGAAACAAAATCCACGTGCTGCTAGAGAAGGGCTGTGGTGACCCTGCTAGAGAGCTGGATTGCCTTGAACTTCACGGGCAAGGTATGCTCTCTGGACGTATTTTGTGTACCAATTAAGTATTCTAAGTTTATATCAAGATTATTGTCACCTATTTAATGGCTCATTGATTTTAAAAGCCATACCAATTTTCTCTTTCCTTTCCATTGAGTTAGTTACAGTAATGACTCACCATAAAAATTAGATAACACGCTGAAATGTGATTTTAAAACATCTGTGCATTTGACAGCTCTACTTTTAAGTGAGAGATGAGTTAATATCCCCCTGCCTTACCCCACAACACTACCTTTGGCCTATGTGGCTCCAAAGGCAGATCAGGGCGCATCGAGTTACACTGAGCATGATTTAGAAGAAAAAGGAAGTAATTAAAAAGAAGACATTCCTATAAACTCAGCCATTTTGCCTATGGCCCTATGAAGCACCATGTAAATACACATAAAAAAGAGTCCAGTGTGTTTTCTAGATGAACAGCTGAAGAGCCAATTCCCAGGGAAAGGTTTCATCCTTCTCTGGAACCATTTCTGAAAGATGTCTCAGAAACACACGTATTCCGAAGCATCTCCATGCCTGTCTCCACAACAACCTGTGTCTCTTCAACACAGGTCAAAAATCACACCACTACATTTTCCATCAGGTGAACAAATGCACAACATCTGATTTTCACAGCAACAGATCCACTTTCACATTTTTATTAAAAAAAAAAAAAAAGGAAAATATAAGGGAAATGCAAACAAATCACCACTTCTCTGCCTTTCTCTAGCAGTACACTGCAATCTTTCATTTCAAGCAGACATTATTCAATCCACTAACCTTCTAAATGAAATATTTTAAAGAAAAATGAGAGAAATAAAAATCTGAAGAACACACTGGAAGTTTCCTCAAATCAAGTAATCCAATACAGGGGAAAAAGAGCTTTATTTAGCAAAGAAATTTCTTGCTGGTTTTTAATCTTATGCAGGGTACAATCCTCCCCTCCCCAAATGTAAAAATCTTAATAATAGCAAAAAATGTCTTTTCAAACCAGGTTAGCACACTTCACCCCCTTGTTCCCATTTGCACATGATCTTGCTATTCCTTCTGCTTGGCTTATGGAATCATTGTTTCAAAGCATTTGAGTCAAGCATAATATGGGTTTCGTGGGCCATGCAGAGGTCTCCTTCCCCTATTTCCTCACAGCACTTCCCACTCAATAGGACTGCATAGATTCATGTTTGCAGTTAATGCTCACTTCAGGTTTTCAGCTATTATTTCCAGCCAGTGCAAAAAATTCCCCAAAATTCAGTTGCAGCTGACCAGAGGGGAGATGACCAGCATTTCTAAGGGGCTGAAACCACAATTTCACTTTTTTATCTGTTAGAATGCATTCCTTTTCTTTTGAAATATGGCACAACTTTCTCTCAGAGTGCAGAGAGCACCATATGTAATGTCTCACCCAGCAGATAGATTCATTTCACAGTGGACATTGGAAACTCCACACCAGTGACCCCTCAGCACTTTACTGACCACCTTTTTGTGTATAGTTATCTCACATAACTGCTTTCACTCTGCAATACTCTTGATGTTTATTCCTTCAAAATAAGTAACTTTCTGTCCTTGATTACTTTTTGCATATCCTGGTTCAGTTTCACTTGCCTTTTACTTAAACTCTCAGTATTTTTATCGCTAGGTAACATGGATGACTTTTGGGCATCTGTTTAAACAGTTTTGAACACCTTTCCAACTCCCACCTGTGTTTTTTTGTGGTGCTCTCGCACTTCATGTAATTATTTTCACAACTTCATTTATCCCACAGAAAAAAATATTTATACTATTTCCTTTTAGCAGCAGCTAATAGATCCAAATGGTTATTAAAAAATGCTCAAGGGGTCTCCTCTCTTTTGTTTCATCTCCTCTCAGGACCCCAGGGCTGCAAATCACCCAGACACGACTTCTCTAAAACAATGTGAGTAGTACAAAAGCTACTCATTAAAATAATTTGGCGAACACTCTTGAATGAAACTTAGGAGAATACAGCTTCATGCTGTCAGGCGTTTCACATGCCCCAGTCCATTCAATAAATGACCAATTATCCTAAGCTGCATTAAAATTCAATCTTGATTATGATTATTACTGATTAAGTACAACTCAAAGTCTACACTTCAGTACAATATCTGTGATTCAGAAGATGAGCAGAGTGCCCATTGCTCACGGCAGCATTAACACACACTCCAGCCACAGCAACAAAAGCAGGTTCTAACTTGACATGTGCAATGTTTCAAGCTATTGGAACTCATAACTTGCCTAAAATTGTTCTGTGATATTCACAATTTCCAAACCATTTTTGAGCCCTTCTCAGCCACTCTTCGGTTCTGTTCCTTCTACAGGAGTGAGCCAGCCTCTATCTCATCTTTATGTTCTCCATACACATATCTCTGTTCTCCTGTTCCCAGGCTCATGGCTAAAACCATTTTGAACCTTTCTTTACCATTCTTTTATCCTTCTGCTGTGACTGGTACCTTCTAACTCTTGGAACTAGTCTGAGTTTTAAAGACCTGGAGCTACCAGCAGGGAAATCTACGACTTGCAATGTCTGGAAGGCCAAGGACTGACATGCAACCAAGGAACTTCACTGCAATCCAAAGAGGCGACACCACTGAGCAGTTGTAAAACCAAAACAATGGCAAAATCCACAGCACATGAAAGCAGAGGACAGTCTGCACACATGCCCATGACTCCACATTGGGCGAGGGCTGCTTTCAGGTCGTGAGGATAAAGGCCCACAACGAACACAGAATCATAGAATGGATGAGATTGGAAAGGGATCTCTGGAATTCATCTGGGCACGCTTGCTGGGTTATGGTCTACTTGGTGTCCCCCAGGATCTCCTGGGTTCTTTTCTGCAAAGCCACTTTCCAGCTGGGCAGCATAAAATGATAGATGATTAAGGCTGAACTCAAGGCTTTCACACATGAAAAGGTACATACTCGGTACACTGCAGATGAAAAAAGCAAATACTTCATTTTGCTCATAACCTCTGACACAAGTGGTCTGGGTAAGAATGGTCCCAATTTACCAAATCATCTGCAACTTTGGTAACACTTGTAGTAAGCTCTTTACCAGCTACTGCTTGCCTGACTTTAAAATATACACGTAGTCAAAATACTTACTCATGTTGAAGAATAAATCCACCTACCCTATTTGTTGAATATTGGTCTTTCATTACCTGTTTACATCATGTAGATAAAATTAAACCCTCTGTGAACAAACTTCTTTGCAAATGTGAAATCAAAGCAAACAACATTAAGTTGAAACACAGCTGATAATGCAGCATTAATTTTATTACAAGGAAGAAGTTCAATTCTTGGTATTTGATTTTCTCTGAATAATAGATAGTACCTATTCACTGGACCTGGGACTAAATCAATTTTCCAATTCTCTACTGGTAAAACACAGTAGCACATAACAGCATCATTTTGCTGTACTATTAAAAAGAGACTTGGTATTTCAGTAACATTCCTGTTATCAATAAGGTTACTCAGCAGCCACAAAGCATAAGCTGAACATCCTGTGACTTTGAAATGTTAAAACATATCATTCCAATCATTTTTCCACTCCTTGCTAAGTACCACTGCAACTCAGATTGCAGTGTCAGCTGCCTAGATAAGGATTATATAACCCAGGGAAAAAAATAGCGTGAACATCTATCTGCAAGTCAGCATAAAAATAAATGACTCAAACATGGAAGAATTCAGATTTTGAGACTGGCACCACAGCTGATGTCTGGGTCCATTTCTGTACAAGAAAACCATATGTTTATTGCCAAATGAAAAGAAAAAATCCCACCCACAAACATTGGCATTAGCTTTTGAAAAGAACAGATATATTTCAGGGAAATAGTCATCTCTCAGATTGTGGTGTCATCCAAGAAATAGTAGGAATATTATGAACAGTTTTGGTAGCTCATGACAAAAGTAGAGTGCTTACAGTTTGTTGACAAAAGTAACTGTTCAGGAAAGAAAGCAGTGAAGGGACAGCCAACAAAACTGGAAATCCTGCAGTATGACGGTTTTTAAAATGGAGATAAATTTGTTCCGAGAGGAAATTATTCACAAGTGACAAGACATACTCAAACTATAGTACAAGAAAGATTAAGAGCCAAATTTTAGAAAAAAAATGAAGTCGCTTAAAAAGTTCCAAATCATTTGGATTAACCTGTGAAGCTGGTTATCAATACCACTGAAATCTCCAAAACAAAATTTAGGGTAGGGGAGTTACTTGTACTGAAAACAAGATCCTGGGCTCCACAGAACAATTAAGTCACACTGTCATAAGTGTTTTCAATATTGAGTATTTGACCCCTCACCAAACAGTTTGACTCATCAAAACACAGTTGAATTTTGCCTCCTCAGAAAATAGCCCACTTCTGAGAAGGGACAATGTGCAGTTCTGGATATAGAGTTCCTTGAAAATGTGACCATTGGTCCCAATTTTCTTACCACTTCAGCACTTAAGATTTCTTTCTCATGGAAACTATGCCATTAAGCAAAATGCTTGTCAGTCAAAGCACCACCAGTAATTTACAAGTTTTCAGAAGAGGAAGTTCTAGAGAACAGCTATCTTTATAAACATATAGTTGTGAGCCAGGGGATCATCACTGCTGAACCTTCCCAGCAGCAGCAAACCCCAAAGCAACAAACTGGCGTGCAACAGAGATACACAGGAAGGTTGAAAGAGGGAGAGAAGAGAACCTCAAAAATCTCTTTGTCAGGAGCAGAGTAGAGGGGAAAAAAAGGGTGGGGACAAAGAAGATGACATGGAGGTACTGGAATTTAAACAGAGGTGCAGATGGATGGCAAGCCTGAGAAGTGCCCCCTTTTTGTGGCAAAACCTGTTCAGAGAAACACAAATTGTTCACAGAAAGTCTAATGGCTGTATTTAGCATTCAGATTAACCTCTTCCCCTAGAACACTTAGACTCTGTTATTTACAAGCTAATACACAAACCCAACAAGTTAGACTAAGTAGCTATGCCAAGCTAAAAGCCAGATAGGTAAGCAGGGATTAACATGCAGGAGGGGACAGTGAAGGGGAAAGCAGTGACTTGAGGTAGTCCCTGAAGAGACCAGAGATGCAGACCAATTGGATTTGAGAAAGATATTAAAGTCTTCAGCTTCCTTATGAGCTAATGAAAATCTAACATCTGGTAGCTCACCGACAGCAATATAAATCCTTCCAAGAGTGAAGGAGAGAATAATTTGCTTCATGTTTTAAATCAATAAGGAGTTTTCTTATGTATCTACTGGTATATCAGGAAATATCTTGCTCTTTTGTTCACTGCAGCTGGGTGACAGCTCCCTCAGAGGGCATTAGGGACCTAGGCACTTCCCAACTACAGGTGGATGGACTAGTCTTTTCAAGAGCTTCTGGAGCGTATGGAGACCCAAGAAAGGCAAAAGAATGTTTAGGGGACAACAAAGTAAACTACCTAAGCAAAGCCCAAACTACTAGCACTTTAGAGGCCTAAATGACACATAACACTAAATACATTAAGAGTGTTTCGGAAAACTCATAAGCAGGATCTTATCAGGCATTGCTCTGAAAGGGCGACTAGAAGCACAAGAGCTGTCTGGGGATTACGTCCATGCAGCACAAGCACAGCCCATCCTAAATCACAGAAGCCAGCATGGCTGAACAGAGAAATCCAGATGGAGATGGAAAGCAAAAAATCAGCAAGGTCAGGGTAGGGACAGGCTGGAGCACAGAGATATCACCCAGGGAGGCACGGAAGGAATTAGAAATACCAGTCTCATGTTCCTTCCTAAGCTCTGGGATTGCACCGTGGGAGCGTGCTGAAAGTCTACAAAAGTTCAAAAAGAGACTGGACAAATTCATGGAAGAAGAGATGCTGTAGGGACAATTACATACAAAAGCAACCCTCTGATTTGGGAAGTCTCTACTGCACGAGTTTCTTGTGTCTAGGTGAATACTTCGGAAAAACTGCCATAAATGCTATCTACTTTCTCACTCTTTTTCATGTTCAACCATTACTGGTCACTATCACGAGTAGAATATTGGGCAACTGTGACCTGTGATGTGGCATTATATAGTCATCCTTATGTTCTCTGGTCTGTGCTCCACTATGCTGTACCTGTACGTGCTAGATTTGTATTTATTCACATTTGGAGGTCAGCTCCACCTTCTAGCATAAAGATTTTTAAAGACATAGATGACAGAAATTAGCACAAAAGCGAAAACATCTCTGTTCTCCTGCTGAAAAAAACATCAAGATCTCCTAAGATAGAGTAGCACACCATCTGAAATGGTTTTTCCTCTGAAGCTGTTGACCTACTTTGTTAACTATACAATTTCTTACAAATTTACTATATTATAGCAGCTGTGTTCATGCTGTTCTAGTGTCAGCACTCCTATTCTAAACCCCATTTTTTACACACTTCCATAATAACTCAACTATAAAAATTGAGTAAAATGTGGCTCTCCACAAGCTTTTTCTTCTCCAAAGTATATTTGACCATCCACAAAAAATGCACCATTGCAAAATACCAAATTGCCCATTTGGGGTCTGATTTGACCCCCAGAAGTGTGGCAGGACTTTGTCTGAGGGTGGCTGCCAGAGACATCTAAGTGCATCTGTGCTGAGAACACAGTCTGCTCTTTTCACTAACAAGTCAATGGCAGACACAAAGTGTGTGGCCCTGTGCTGCTTCTTTTTTGTGTTCCTTGGTTGGGCTTGGACAAAGCCCCAGCATCTCGTGGGGTATCAGGGAGCTAGAGAGGAATGCACGCTGTGATCTCCCACACTGGTATCCTCCAGCCCATGGTCAGGTCCTACCTCTGAAGCTATGGAGGCCATAGGGGAGCAGAGATCCACCTGCAGCCCAGGCAGTACCCCATGCTAGAGCAGGTAGATGCCTGAAGCAGGCTGTGACCCCACACAGCCTGGGAAGACGATATTGGATCAAGCTCCTGGTAGGACCTGTGAACCCATGGAGAGAGGAGTCCATGTCAGACCAAGTTTGCTGTCAGGACTTGTGACCCCGAGGAGGATCCATGCTGGAGCAGTTCATTCCTGAAAGACTGTTTCCCCCATGAATGAGACCCACATTGGAGCAGTTTGTGAAAAGCTGTAGCCTGTGGAAAGGACCTATGTTGGAGAATTTCATGGAGGACTATCTCCCATGGGAGGGACCCCACACTGTAGCAGGGCAAGTGTGAGGAGCCATCCCCCTAGTAAGCAGCAATAGCAAAGACCATTTGTGATGAACTAACTCCCATTCCCTGTACTGGGACACTATGGGGAAGGAGATAGAAGCCCAGGAACAGGAGAGGGGTGGGAGGAAGTGTGTTAAGATTCAGTTCTCATTTCTCATTTTCCTACTCAGTTTTGATTGTTAATAAGTTAAAACCAACTCTTCCCAAGTTGAGTCTGTTTTGCACACGATGCTACTTGCTGAGTGATCTCCTTGCCCTTAACTCACAAGCCTTTCATTACTTCTTGATCTCCCTTGCCCAGTTTAGGAGCAGTGGCGGAACAGCTTTGGTAGGCACCTGGCCCCCAGACAGGGTTAAACCACCACATCCCAGCAATGCTGCTGTCTGCAAGCACCGAACCACAAAGGTGCTAAGCTCCAAAACTTCACCAAGCCCAAAATGTAATCTTCCCTCAGGACATCTGTGCCTATTCATCTTTGCCCTTTAAGCGTAATATACAAAGTAAAACCCACACTGGAGAGATGTAGGACTGCTGCCACTGTTAAAGACTTTGGACTTTTCATCTCAGACTGGTTTTTTTCCTTTCTAGATTTACTTCTGGAAGTCTCCAAACAGTCACTAGGCTCCAAAAAGCAGTAGCTTGTTTTTAGTAAAACCACCAGAAAATCTTAGTATTTGCCATTTCCTGAACTAAGTAATTACCATCTTTCATATAAAATTCATCTCGAAAACTTCTTCTGTAAAAAGATTGCGTTCTATGCATAAGTGATGTCCTACTGATATAAGTGAAATTCCATGTCTGCAAAATTAGGCATGGCCATGTCTGGTAGAATTGTGCATTAAAGTGTTTCTCTTTGACCTATTACAGTAAAGAATCTTGCTGTATGTTAAGGTTTAATCTAACATAAGTTACATTAAATTCTACAGTTCATTTTAAAACACCAAAGAAACCCTTTTATCTGCTCCTGCCTTCTCCAGATGCAATGACCAAGCGAAAGAATTCAGCTTTAGTCCACCAGTGGATCTTCCCAAGCACCTAAGCACGTATATGACAGCTGTCAATTCAGCAATCTTTTATCACAAGAGAAAGATGACAGGAAAACACTGAGTTGGTATGACAGCAATGGCAAAAATGTGTTAAAGCAGGCATCCCTGTAGGAAATCTTTCTGCACTACAACAGATGGTCAGTAGTTAGAGGAAACCATTAAAGCTTGAATTGAGGAAATTGGTTAAATTTTTCACAGCATAGGGTAGCAGATAAAATTAAACAAACTTCAACAACCTTCCGGGAAGAGCCAGTCCTTTACAGAGTGCACGTACCTATCCACAGTGCACGAAAGGCACTGGATTTTACAGGCACACTGCTATACTGCAGGATGATTTTATAATCATTGTATCATTCCATATAACACACAGACAATAAAGTCACACAAGTGTCATCATTGCATAATTATCCCATTAATACAGGCAGGCAGCAATTCTGCAAACACTCCAGCTGAGCTGCAGGACGGAAGCTGCCTTGGGTGTGGGTGCAAAAGGGTGTGCTTTTCCTCCTCTAATTCATACCAATTCACCTGAGTTGAGGTGTGAACCACATGAAGACACAGATTTGCTTCTATATTTGGGAATTTCCAATGTCTCAAGAGAGATATTGGTGAAATGTACAAATAATACACGCCTTGAAGTTCATGTCCTTCCAGATCAGCCCTTTAGCCAGATAGCAATCATCAGGTCTGCTCATTCACATTATAAACATATTCCAGCACTGGGCAAAGATTTCCTAAGAAAACCTGAAACTATGGGAACTTCAAGGTGTACAAGTGCTGCAGCATGTCTGGGCTGCATTCCAAAAGAGAAAGGCTAAGACAGAGGATTAGGGAATTTTATAAAGGCAAAACTTCACTGAGCTTATGTTTGGGACTCATTTAAAAGTGAAACTCCAGGTCTATCAATCTGTGGAAATCAGGAAACAGATGCCCAAGTCATTCTCACTTCTGAAGGCCTTCTTTTAGAAATAAAATACACTCTCTTGTGAAGCCTCAGCAACGCCTGTGTGAGCAAAGTCCCAAACAACGCTTGTGTGAGGGAATTGCCAGCAACAGTTGTGTGAGTCAATTCCCTGCAATGCTTGTGAGTGAGAGAACCTCAACAGCTGTAATTCTGAGCACCGCACAAAGCTGACTTGAGCACAGCTTGCCTCACACCTACACAGTCCAGGGGATATGCTTGTTATAATAAATGCTGTCAGTCTACATGTATGAAAACTTTCCCATCTTTAAGTAGAAAAGAGAGGAAAGGATGAAGCAGCAATAGCCCTCCATACCCTAGTATATAGGGCAGCCAAGCAATGAACGTGGGCTAATGGCATTGAAAAGCTAACTGGGTACCAGTTCCAATTTGATTTGAGAAGACTTTTGATCACTGATAAGAAAGGAGGAATCTTCTCAGTCCCTGAAATACAATTCTTCTTCTTTTCCCCAAAATATAATTCCTATTTTAAGGCTGAACTGATCTTTAAAAAGCACAAAAGCCATTTCTTTAGCCTTACCATACTCTCCCATGAAGTATTATAAGCAAGAGCAATTGAATTAACTTTGTAATGCTGTGGTGGGATTTCAAGAGAAAGAAAAATAAACAAACAGCATTGTTATGTGAAGATACATACTTTTTCATAAGATCTCTGCCCTCTGGGTGAGGATAGCCATGCTTCCAGCACATTCTTCTCACTCGTTTAATAACTGGATACAATTTTGGATTGTGTATATGTTGACAGAAAGCAGAAGTGACAGAAAGCTCAGGAAGCTTTGCTTTTAGTATTTGCCTGTAGGAATGGAAATACTTGAAGAGACTCTCTAGGCTGATAAAATCTGTCACTTGAGCATCAAATAAAAATAAACAAAACCAACTTTATCAGCCCCTGGAAAAAAAAAAAATCTATTTCCATTGTGAATTGCAAAAGTGTCTGGTTTAGGCCTTTCCTGTTTCAGACATTTCATGAGTTCCCTTCTGCTTTGGGGATTCATAATGTGCATCTGCCAAGTTTACCTCCAAAATATGTCAAACAGCCTGTACAGCTGGAGTTTGAAGTCCAAAACCTGAGAACAAGGCACAAGCAAGGTTTGGTGTGGAGAGGCATGAAAGCCCCAGCTGAAGACCAACCCACAGAGCCACAGACCGGTGTCAACCTGGGCTCTGCTGTAACAATACTCAGCTCATCCAGGGACAGCTCTGCTGTTTCTCCTATAAAACTTCTTTCATCTCCATAATCAGCACTAACCTTAAAGACTGCAGGACGAGACACCTATTTGATGAAACGGGATTGGGGTTAAAAGCTAAATTCCTCATGCAATGAAACATGCTTTGTTTTTGAAAACCCTGCAATCATAGTAGTTAGCTCTGAAAAACACAGGCTATTTAAGTGCTTAACTTTGATCATCTTCACTTTCTAAACTGAATTCCATAAATATACAAATGTGTACACACTTTTTAGACAGAGGCAGTAATTACAGCTGACAGTTGTGAGAACATTTTACATGTTTCAGTAATAAACCTATCTCTATTAAATATTGCTACACAGTCTCTATTACCTATTATGTCATCAGTCACGTCAGTTTTAGGAGGAAGGTCAGCAAAAACAAGACAAAGAGACTTTTGTCATTTTTTAAAATACAGGCTGAGCTGTTTATAGATGTTGATAAAACCCCTGTCAAGAGAAGCACTGTTTATTAACAGGACTGATATACAAGCAGGAAAAAAATAAATGGAACATTTTGCTGCCTTAAATTTGTTTGTCTATTGTATCAATATCAGAGGTTATATTTCAACCAGGATAGGAAAGTCATGGAAAGGAAGGTGAAATATAAATACATCCTCGTCCTTTACCATGCTGCTACCACCCATTCTCTCCATGGGTACTCAGAGAAGCCTGCACTGAAAGTTGGTCCCACTCTGTGAGGCAGGACACTCACAATTATTATTTCCCTTTGTTTTTTTACTTAAAGATACAGTCTAGCACACAGTTCGGAGGCTGCCTTGCTTGGCATTCAGACTTTTCTACTGAAAAAATTCTGATTTGATATAAAATTCAGTATTTCAGAGCAGTAAACTTTCCACAAATTACTTCAAAACACTGAAATGTGTCATTTTCTGTTTTAAATTCTTGAACTATCAATACAAATATCAAGAATACTCATGCTATTAAGGAGACTTCAGTGTCCTTCTCATCAGTTTTTATTTTTCACCCATATAACTTCCATATTATTCTTTTGACAGGTTAAAACGAAATCTGTTTTCAAGTTTCCTTTTGTGGGAATTGCAGTGATCAACTTTTCCCTCCAACTAGGCTGAAAACAAGAAGTTGGGAAACTAAGGATTTGTTACCAGAATCTGGGTTCGGTTTTTTGGTTTTTTGTTAAAAACTAACCATTGAGGGAAAAAAAAAAATCATTCCTTTTTGTTTGGCAAATTTTATTGCTAGTCACAGGTTTTTGCTCCACTTCTGTCTCTCCTCTGCCTCCTTGCCCTCCGCAACAGCCCTCTGAACCTGGGGAAAGGGCAGGCAGCCAAAACTGGAGTTATTTAAGGTGCCAGACAGAATTGAGAAGGTTGAAATTCTCCAGTTGTCTGTCAAATGCATTTTTGATCTGATGAAGGAGAAAAACAAATGTATCAACAAGTACAGCTTAAAAATGGAACTTAACCATTGTTACCCATAAACACACTAGCTAATATTTTTCATTGTCTAACTAAGCTCAGCCTTACAACTCATTGTTTTTTACTTGCACTGCTTCTGGTAGAAAACTCCTCCAGATCCTCCCACCTAAGTAATTACATATTTTCTTTTAGTGTTCATAACCAAGCTACAGCCTGTTATTCTTACAGAATCTCTGCCCTTGCCCCCAAAACACGTGTTTCTCTCACTTCCAGATGCTAACTCTCCTAAGTATTACTGATGGCAATTAAATTTGACAGGCTTCATTTTGCTGCAAAGACAACAGCTCAATAGTAAGTCTTCTCTCTGCCCTGTTTATCCAAGTAACCCCTCTCCGCCTTCTGAGTCTTAAGGCATCTTTCTTGAAGTTGATAACTGGCAGTGTGCTTGGGAGAACAGAGACCTCCATGTTTTTCAGACTGCCTCCATTAACCCCGACTTCTCTTCAGCCAGTATTAACTTTGCTGACATGCAGCTCACAGTCTTCTATTAATCCCAGATCTGTAGAACTCAAGCAACAGCACTCATTACCTGCACTATACTATCCCTTATCTTATAAAGCATTCTCAGATCATACAGAGCTTTCTCTTTTCTCTGTTTAATGCTCTGAAGTTTCCTTAGCCCTTCCAAAGCCTCTCGGTGATCTTCAGATTTCCTCCCTATGTCCTTTAAACTTCAGAGATGATGTTCAGAGGATTTCACCTTCAATTACACCATTTCAGGCACATGGTATCTGCCCACATCTTACACTGATTGATTAGTAAATTGAGATTTCAGGACCTATTTGTTTTGGTACTTATCAATTGCCTTTGGTTTTCATCCCTTCTGTGATAACTTCTGCGAAACACAAAAAAAACCCCTTTAAATCATAAAGCCCAAATATAGGGAAAACTTCCTCTTGGAAAGATGACACACACACACATATATATATATAGGCCACATCCGTTTTTTTTCTTTTATTTTCTTAGTAATTCAAAAACACTTTGACAACAAATTTTGAGTCAGCTTCAGTGCTTATTATGGGCTTCAATTTTCTTTTACTAGGGGATATAGTTCCATTAAATCAATGCCTGCAAGATTGGAGTCCAGAAGAATTCCATCCTATTTCATGCTTCATCATGAAAGATTCATACAGCCCTACTCATCATGTTTCTACAGTCATCTACATCAACTTTAGCATACTAAAATGTTGTACAGTACAAAGTGACACGTTGAAATGATCAGTCAAGTTCACTGGGCTTAACCACTCTGACAGTGATATGCAATCTTACTTCGGCTAGGGATAAAAAGACATCCTAATCAGCATACAAGAGCAATCTTCATTGTGCTCATTAACATTTACCAAATTGCAACAGTAAGCTCAAAATGTTGAAAAGTAACCTAGAGGCAGAAATACAGGTGAGAGACTGCCTACAGGCCGCTGAGAATGGAAGCTGCCTTTGTGCTGGAAGAAGCCCTGCAGTGATGTGAGCACCACATGCCCGAGCTTGTTTACTATAGGGAACAGTGGTAATAGGATTAGTTTCTACAACATGACATGTTAATAAACTGTCTCTCACAAACACACACACACCTGCCTCAAGGAAAAAAGCCACAAGTAATTCCTGTGCAAGTCAGACTGAATTATTTAATTCAGGCAATTTAAGAGGTACCTAGAAAGCAACACGTAAGAGCCGAGTTAAACATTTGAACTTCTTGGTCAACAGAAGCTGCTATTTTACCTTGTTTTTCCATTGCATGTAAGATAGCAACCAAGAAACATAAAACCGGACTGGAACTAGAAGATAACTGGCATATTAGCACTGGAAGGCTGTCCAGGGAGGTGGTGGAGTCACCACCCTTGGAGGTCTTCAAGACATGTAGAAGTGGTGCTTAGGGACACGGTTTAGTGGTGGATATGGCAGCGCTGGGTTAACAGTTGGGCTCGATCTTAAAGGTCTTTTTCCAATAAAAATTATTCTATATGTGCATGTGTCAGTGTTTCGAGTCAAAAATCATCAGACTGAAGGAAGCACAGGTGCTTCAAAGGCCAACTCTCAAAGCCAGTGCAAACTCTTCCAGCTGCTTTCCGTGACACAGTTAAGACTTCTGAGAAAACCACTTGCAAGCTACAAAGTGCTAGAACAGCAGAAGGTTCTACACTTTGGGTCCAGTTTCCCCTCTTGTTTGCTAGAGACTACCTGGGGTGGCTCCTACAGCAGATAACTCTATATAGGAATTGACATCAGATACCTACGTATTCAAACATTCTAGGGACGTACAGTTTGTTTCCAGTATGATACAATTACTGAAAGCAGATCGTTTACCTACCACGACTACTACTTTTATCACTCATTCTATTTCCCCTTTCTGGTTTTGCTGCCTTCTAGTGATCTACCTTTCCATTTATACACTCATGTCATTATTTTACTAGGAAAGAAACTTCAAGAGACTTTACTGAGGCTTCATTTACATTTGATGATTCCATTTAATTGCCCCGTGGGCCAAAAGCCAATGAATGAAAATTTCTAATTCACGATGGCAGTCAAGGATGTTAACCCCATTAGCATCAAAAAGAAATGACCAAGTGTCAAGACAGTTTTCACAGTTCCATTCCTGTCCTTTCAGACCAGTTAAAGCTCCCAGAATTAGGTTAGTCAATGGTGCAGACTAGTTCCTCAGTTAACATGTCCCACAGTGCCATCAGACACTACACACTGACTGCATCAGTCATTCTGCTGGACCCAGTTACTGGAAATGTAAAAAAAAAGTAAACCAAAAAGATACACAATTAATTCTTTACACTTAAAAGCTCTTAATGGGGGAGGAAATTTAGGTTTTACTTTCTATTTAGAAACAAGTGCACTGAAATAAAACAGATGAGATGGGGAGGATAGGTATTTTCTATACTTTATCATTTGTTCTTCTCACAGGAAAATTTAAGCAACGTTGTAGCATTCTCAAACTTGACTAGACAAAGCACGGGATAAGTATAGGGGGTTTTTGATACTCCCTAATGATCAGTCACATAAGTTTGGCTGTGTCCTCATGTCCTTTCTCAGTCTCGTTTTGACAAAGCCTCCCTACTGAACAAGGAGTCATTGCAGCCTGGCAGGCTCAGTTTCACTGGTGTTAGTAAGACTTTAACAATTTTTGTTCTATCTGCTCTTCTTCACTTTTCTCTATTAACTTCAGTGATGGGCTAAATCTCCACATCAAGTACAGACAACCAGCATTCAAAAAACACACTTCAACATGAAGGGTGAGCAAATAAATATAAACACAGCAAAATAGGGTACATTTTACAGGAGTGATCTTGCAGGACATTGACTGTCCAGTTCTACAAAGTTTCTGTTCTGCAGGTGACTCAATTTTCTAACTGAAGCGGTGGAAGTTCTTGCTTTGCAAAAAGACACATCAGTGGCCAGTCATGGCTGATTCCAAACACAAAACACAGAGGAAATGACAGAATTCTGACTTTTGTTCTCTAAGAATCTGGAGCAATATTTTTTTCCCCCTCTTCTTTTATCCATTTGCTATAACCAGCAAGGACGTTTAGGCTTTAAAGAGAAATAGAAAAGATTAGAAAAATTATGAACACTCCTCCTTCATTCCCCAAAATAATTGAAATCCATTTCAAAACACAAACAGGATCCTCAAAAATGTGGGTCAAAGAAAACATATTTTTAAAGTTTTTCCTTTTTTTTTTCCCACACAATTTCCTTCACAACAGCATTTCCCCTTCCAACCAAATTCCTGACTTTCGTCTTAGGCAATCTTAGACTCTTCAGTCTATTAATAGCTTAATGCATAATAAATAATACATTATTCAAAAGGAACTTGTACTTTCACATTTGGTACAATACTTGCAAGCTACTGGCACTGTCTTCCACTTGATTTCAAGTGACGTGCCCAAAGTCTTTGCAAGGAAAAAGAAATCTGCCCATTCAAAACAGATACTGTCTCTATCCAGCTGAATGCATCTTTTTTTCTTGCAACTAAAGAAAAGAGAAATACTAAGTTCAAAATGTACTTCAAAGAGGAGAAGAAAAGGATGAAAAAGGATGAGGTGTCCTATTCAATTCAGGTCACATTGCTTCCAAAAGGATGTGGCAGAACTATAAAAGTTTCAAAGATGGACAATAAAAATGATTATAGAGTCACGCTGATTCTTCCATATTAGTAAAGACTGAAGATGTTGGGACTTCTTAGATCAGAGGAGCAAAAGTACAGATGACATGAAAATAAAGAAGACAATAAGATAAAAGGTACGGCAAAGATAAATCCAAGTCTACCATTCAGTCTCTTTCATAACATAAGATCAAGGATACGTTCAACAGTATCAGAAGGATGCAAAATTGACACAACTCATTATCCATCTGTGGAACATAAAATTATGTGATACCATCAGTGTCAAGGGTCAGGCTGAATAAGAAAGCCAGATGGGTTATGAATTCACAGGACTCAAAGGCATTTTTAATTTCTTTAAATTAATGTTCTAATCTGTCCAAAAGAAATCCTTTTCTTAGCCTTTTTGAAGAAAAATTCCCTGGACTCTAATTTTGGTAGTGTCAACAATACTTCATTATCAGTTTATCAGGTGGCCAAAACACTTTGGTTTTTTACACAGCGATAAATCATAGTTCAACAGAAATGGAAACAAAAAATTCTGATTTTACTGGTGTTGGTAATATTGTATCTCATGTTCAACTTCTAAATTAATGTAAAAATAGTGGAATTTCAGAAGTGAAGCTTCGCATTTCAGCTAGCACCTTTCCATAAATACTGTAAACAGCAATGCTTTCAGTGTGTCTTTAGTATGAAAATAACCCACATTGACTAAAAACATAGACTGAAATAGGATCAAACACGAAATAAATGCAAGCACAAACAAGAAAACAAAAAGGTGTACACCAACAGCAACTGTTTTGGCAAGGAATCGGTATTACAAAGCTAATAAGGCCTCCACGAGATCAGAGAATACCTCCAGTTGGAAAAGAAACACAAGGATCAAGATACTTGGCATGCATTCATTCACTCCTTAAGTGAACACAACACATTTCAAGGTGCAAGCTGATTTTAGACAATGTCTGGGAGTAAACTTTTCCTGTCTTCCACCCTTATCAGTTTAACTGGGGAGTTCAACACACTTGTCACCAGGAAAAGAAAATGCCTCATGTCTATGGCAGCAGGAGACTCATCCTCAGCCTGCAACTACTTACACACCACACCATCCGAGTTCCTCTCGGGTCTAGAAACAACAGCATGTTGGATTAGGGAGTCTGCAGACACCACATCACCATGAAGCAGCTTCAGAAAACAGAGACACAAAGATGAGTGACTATCCTGTGGTAGCTTTAAGCTAGAAAGCCTTTGAACAGTAGAGAAGATACTCAGTGGCAGCAGAGGCCAAGAGAAAGTCAATCCACAGGAAAAGATATCACAATGTCACTGATATAGCACTTCACATCTGTGTTACTACATTCTTTTGCTATGGGAATACCAGAAGTAGTTACCATTCTGTATGTAAAGTCCAGGTGTGAATGGTACCGTTTGTTTGCAGCCTATCATTTTCTCTTCCAAGCACTATTCAGTAGCTTTGTTTGGGGAGGAGGATATTAATAATATTCCCTTCTCTAGTCTCATGTTAAAATTAGCTAACCTTCCACCTGCTCTGGAGAACATCCAAGAAAATCTAAAGCACTGACTTATCAGGGTAAAACAGATCTTTTACTTCTATATAATTAAAATTAACGTACTAACTGGAATACTCTTCATAGAGCTGATGTTATCTTCCTTTTTATGATGAGGCCATCTACAAGATTAATTCCATCATATGTAACTTCGGTGTCAAGAACCAGGCTTCAAAGCACTATAGAGGAAATAGCTTTGAAAATGTTAGTAATGATTACAGGGGCAGTCTAGAAGTCCTTCCCTATCCTAATTAAACAACACTGACGGCACTCTGAGGCAGAATCAGCGATGGAAGTCAATAGAAGTAAATACTGGAATTATTTGGCTTTTTTGTTGTATCAACATAGAAAAAGAGAAGAAAATACACAGGATCCACTAGTCTGTGTATGTGACGACTCCTTGTTTCAACCTGAAAGAAAATATGATTCCTCACAGTTACTGCAACAATCATTGGCAGGAACAAGCAGGTCTTGAAGAATGGGCTCAGAACCATCAAAGTACTATCAATACTTTATTTTTGGATTTCAAGAAACTGTTTGATGCTCTGTCTGAAGATTTAAGCTGTGCAGGATTAAGTGTGCATACCTAGCTAGTGACTGCCTCGCTGCTCACTTATCTTCAAAATTTTAACTCCTCCTCAGTATTTTCAGAGCTAAATCCTGTGAGATTCAATAATGCAGTCAGTCCCTGTTCAGAGACCATTTTCTACAGAGTTTATGTACGACAATGACATAAGAAAGTACCATACAAAATGAAGAAAATGCCAATTTTCTGTCTCTAGGCTATTTTCACTGAGCTGTGAATAAAAGTTTGAAACTCAAGCCAAGTATCAACTGGAGACAGTTTCATGGCATCACGGAAGAGTCGTACATAAAGGTTTGAACTAGCAGGTTTCTCAGAGCAACTACTTAACTGCAAATTCTGAGTTATTTCTCCCAAGCTGCAAAGGCTATTATAGCAATTTCTCGAAGGAATCTTGACAGGGTTCAACCACATTCAAAGAGGATTAGCATTCAGACCGATAGGAGTGTGCACAGGGAGTTACTTGGCATACTCCCACTGCTATCAATCTTACTCACAGTTCATAGGGATCAACTGAAAGAGTCCACTTGACCTCAAAAATTTCTGAATTGACCTCCTTAGTGCCTGTTAACAACACTCCAACGATGCAGTTCATGTTGAGAATTGATTACTCAAAAGTAAATATATAAAGCTGTAAGTAGGAATATAAATATATTCAAGGGATGCTGAAGGGAAAGGCTGCTTCTCGAGGTAGACAGAGAAAGAACTCTTAAAAAAAGGCCATTTCAAAACAAAAAATATTTTAGCATTGTATTCTTTTAACAAAGACTTTTAAACATTATTTGAGAGGAGTGAAATGGAGAAGGGAAAATATGCTTCCCAGATTTGGATGAAAACTGATGCTACTTGTATAAGGAGGAGCTGGAAGTACTTGATGAAGCACCAAAACCTGTAGCAGCAGTTAGAAAGGGCTCATTAGAATTCAGATACTGTAACCAGAGTGTGTGAAATGTACAGTTACATAATTCATAAATAGATAGCTACATTAAACAGCATTAAAGATCCTGCTTATGCAAAAGCAAAGACACACAGAATGGGTGCCAGCCTTCTCAGTGTTCATACAAAGTCCTGGCTTCCCCTCACAATGCAGGTACTTGTCTCCAGAGCAAAGCACACAGGGTACATCAATGCAGACATTACCTGACTGCTTCAGCAGCACGAGGACACAGGCTCTCTAACAGAAACAAGGAAACATCATCTGGAGGATATCATTTGATTAACAATTAAACATTGTGAGGAGCTTGAAGAAAGTAATTCTTCAGGTTTAGCAGCAGATTCCTCTCTGCAGAGATGGTATCACTTCTGAAAGCTGCATACATCCGAGGGCACAGGGGTCAGCTCAGCACTAAGACAGCTGGTGGCTGTACACACTTTTGAACTTGGCAAACCATGCATTGCTGTATAATTGTTGCTGCCAGGCATTTAATTTGGGATTAATGAGAAAAAAAAAAAATGAGTGCTAAATCAGAGCCAATACTGTATTACACAGAAATAAAAGGCCAAGTTCTCTGTCACAGTGACTCACCTTCCCTGAGGTCAATGAAACTGCATCAGCAGGAAATTTCGTCCCATTACAAGGATCTAAGCAAACAACTCATACTGAATCATTTATCTAATTAATCTCAATTTTTCAGCATGAATGCTAGCAGGCTCCATATTCCTCTCTTATTTTTATTTGCCCTTATTCACTGAATAATCCTTGCCCTTGATGCTGCTCTGAGGTAGCCACGGAAGGATGGGAGAATTTCTGACCTGTCCTCAAGGTTGCACAGAACATTTCTGTCCACCAAGAAGACATGATTTGGAAAGCAAAAGTTGTTTCCCACCATTATTCCGTGCCATTTGCAGGAAGGTTGAAGCTATTGTTTAAAAAAATTTGCCAGTTTTCTGACTTTGCAAGGCACCTGATAAAAACTGAACCTTACAAAATCTGCAAAAGAACACAAAACAAAGATCATTTACCACAGGTCTTCTAGTGCTTATACCAAAAGACAACTAGGAGAAAGAATCCCCTTTGGTTTTCCCTCTCTTAAAATAAATGCAAAGGTTTTGTATGGATATGAATAATTGAATAACCCAGTGATTTATAGCTATTATATATTTATATGTTCTTTCTCTGTGTTTTATTTTTCTTAAGGAAAAGAGTCTGGAGAGATGAACTGTTCAGTGGATCTTCCTGACATGCCCAAGGCTCATATTTTGCCTGACACACCGTCTGAGTAGCTTATATATAACAGTCATTGTTTTAAGGATGCCTTGTCAGTGCTCCCTTTGTTTCCTGCAGGGTCCCATGTTAAAAATCTCGAGAGCAGGTTCTCTTTCTTTCCCCAGACATGCTTTTGTTCAATCCCTCAGGCTAATACATTAGTATTTAACATTTGTGTGGAGTTAATGTTTAAAGGCCCAGCTATGGCTGACACCATTCTGCCAGAAACTACACCTATGAGAAAGCTCATCCTCATCCCAGCTTTATCATCATGTAGAAGAGACACAGTGCACAAGGTCTGACACAGTCAAGGATGGAGCATGCTGCAATTCAAACAGGAGGGGGCAAGCCTTGGCCTTGCAGGAGCATTTTGCCACATGAGGCATTTGTCAAAGATACTGCTCAAAGGCTGCTGGGTGGCTTCTTCTGGAGTCACCAGAATAACTGAACTCTCAGGAAGGTGCTTCAATCCTTTCTGTGCCACAAAATGTGCAACAAGAATACAACGTCATTAGAGGCTAAATCAAGAAGTGAAAAACACTTCACCATTTTTTTTTTGTGTCTGAAAAAAACATTTCAAGCGATCTTAAATACTTCCTAAAACACGAGTGGCAATAACAAAAGTTGCTTCAAGTAAAGCATATGGTCACAAGTGTGTTTTATCTGTCATTTCCTCCTATTCAACACATCAACTCTGCAATACTTGAAGCACTTGTCACAACTGTCCTCTCCTGGTGAATTATCCTGCATTCACTGGGCCAAGATGGCAGGAGCTGAATTATTTCTTTACAAGTATTTTGTGTTCCAGAAAAGAACAGCCCTTTTCCCTCTTTCATTTTAACAACAATATGTTGACTAGAGGAAAACAAAAGGATTAACAGCTCTCATGCATCCAATTAAATGCTTTGGCCTTCTCTACCTTGCTTTTTAATCAGTGGCTCAGGGGCCCATTCCTTGTATACACTAGCGAATTTAATATTAGCTTTTAATGAACCAGTTACTGACAGCCAAAAATGAAAGCTGCATAGAAGAGAGGAAATCGCTACAGAAATAATAATTTGCCTTTCAAATTGCATGCAGAAATAATGACAATGGCATACCAGTCTGTTTGTTTACACGTGCTTTAAGTATTTTCACTGGCTGTTACACCAGCCACGGCTATGTGTTACAAGGCCTGGTGTTTCTAAACTACTCTGCTACAGCCAAACATCTCATTCTAAGCTGTTGAAGTTACTGTACTTAGCTCCAGAAGCCCAGCTTCCTACCTCCTACTTACAACCCAAGAGTTCATCGACTACAAACGTCACATCTAACATTGTAAAATTCCCCCCAGCCATGCCAAGTACACTCAAAGACAACTAACGTTTGCATTTTTCTTTCAGCCTCAGAAGCCAACCCCTGTGATGGTTTCTTGCTTCATCACTTCCTGGGGCTTTGAAGGCTGTCATTAAGACTGATGTAGAAACTCCAGTGTTCCCCACAACTTTCCTTAACAGAGTGCTCAGACTTAAAAGTCCCATACTCTTTTGTAACAGGAAGAATTATTGAGAGATAAGAACAGTTAACCCTCAACAGTAACCATGGCATTTGGATCACTCTGGTCACTTAATAAATGAAGAAGTGTGGAAGAGAGACAAAACCATCAAGAACAAACTTAATTGGGTTTTTTTCCCTCCCTTTATCGGATAGAAGGAACTCCAACAGTACTACATCAGCCAAATCTCACAATGTTTCTTAATTGGCATTAAGCAGTGTTTCAGGAGGTAATATTTCCCTAATTAAAAGAAAACCAGACACAACTTATTACAGTCAGTTTATAGTGATAGTACCCTTCAGATTTTGGCAGTAATAAAGATAAAGCAATAATGCACTCAAATAATTGTTCCCCACAATTTTTAATTACTTGGATAGCTATTAGCCTAAAGCACAATCATGGCTCATTAGGACTCTCCAAATAATAACTTACAACAAAAGAGAGAAAGACACTTCTTACAGAAACTCACATAGTTTGTCCAAATCACTGAAGTACTTGAATGAGATTAGAATTGCAGCAAACATCATGAGTTTAAATGACTTAAGTCAAAAAGAAACTTTCAAATTCTGTTCATGCTGTGTCCCACTACATCGCTTCTCTCCCTTTTACAAACTCTCTTTTCCCCTAGACTCTGCTCACAGTTTTCCTCTTATTTCTCTAACACTCCCATTATTCTTTTACTGTCCTCTCAGAGGGAAAGTAACAGAGGAAGACAAGACATGAAACAAATCTCAAGCAGCTCCAGACAAAAAAGATGAAGGAAGCAGGTGAGGGAGGCCTGAAGAAGCAGCACAGTGGGGCTGTACGAGGGTGAGAAAGTCATGCATCATTACTCCTCTTCCTTTCCAAGAAGCAGCATATCGAAGGAAGTAGACAGGTATCTTCTTGCAGTCAGAGCAGCAACTTAGCATTGCTAGTGAGACAAAACCTTCCAATGTGCTGCAGAAGCCCAAAGCAAACAGCAGGATCATTAGCCTGATTATTCCCAGTGCTTAAAAGCAAGTACTGCAGGATACACAACAATTGCTGAAAGCAAATTAAAAAGGTAAAGTGAATGTCCAGCTTCATCAACTCAGGCTACAATCATTAACTCCTAGGACCTAACAGAGATTATACCAGTGAGTATCTCTATAAACCTACAAGAACAGAGAATGTGCTTCCCAGTGGAACAGCACTAAACTCTGCAGAATATTATCTTTGGTAATTATCCTGTGGTCCACACATTTGTCTTCATCCCACCTTGGGAAGCTTCTGTCCTTTGTCTCTATTTGGTGGACATACAGAATCTGAGACTGATTGATTCCTTCCATTGAGGATGTGAGAATTTCAAGACACTGGCTGTCCCAGAGAGACTAAATATAAAAGAAACTATGAAGAGATTAAAAGGAGCAAGTCAAGTACCCTAAATAATAAATCTGGCTGTGCCATCTAACAATTCATCCACACATATTTTTCAGACAGCTCAAACAGAAACAAAGGTAAGGAAGCTTCAGCTCATCAAGAACGAAAAGCTTAGTGAAGACCATCAGAACAGTAAAAAAAAATAACAGACTGTTTCATAATCAAAATTAGAATGATGCCAGGAAGGGGAGTGAGGGGGATGGTGTCTATGAAATATGCTGGGTTGAGCAAAGAACAAGAACAATACTGTGGACTGCTGAAAGTCAGAGACCTGTGTTTCACTCCCAGCTCTGATAATAGGCTTTGTACATGATCATGACCAAATATGCTGGTTTTGGCTGAGATAAGAGTTAATTTTCTTCACAGGAGCTACTCTGGGGCTGTGGTTTGGATTTGTGCTGGAAACAGTGCTGACAGCACAGGGATGTTTGTGCTGCAGCTGAGCAGGGCTCACACACAGTCCAGGCCTTCTCTGCTCCTCACCCACCCCATCAGTGAGGAGGCTGGGGGAGTACAAGCAGTTGGGAGGGGACACAGCCGGGACAGCCGACCCCAACTGACCCCAGGGCTACCTCAGACCCCACAGATCACCCTCAGCATATAAAGCTGGGGAAGGAGGAGGAAGAGAGGACATTCAGAGTGATGGCGTTTGGCTTCCTATGTCCCCATTTCCCATGCTGGAGCCCTGCTGTCCTGGGCATGGCTGAACACCTGCCCGTGGCAAGGGGGGAATGAATTCTTTGGTTTGCTTTACCTATCAAACTGTTCTTATCTCAGTGCACAACTTTCTGATTTTTTTCCTGATTCTCCTCCCCATCCCACTGGGGGAAGAGTGAGTGAGCATCTGTGTAGTACTTAGCTGCTGTCTGGGATTAAGCTACAGCAGCAAAAATTTCGACTTGTCTCAGTGTCAGGGTCCTGGCAGCTGTTTCTCTACTTGCCCTGCAAGGACCATAGCAGGGGTTCTTCTCTGTTTGCCCAGCACATGGCCCAGTACTGGAAGAAGGATGATAAAGTGTGAAAGCACAGATGGACGTGATTGAAGGTATCCTAGAGACACCTTTTTCATTACCACCTTTGCCAGAAGAAAAGGCAGACTGAGTGATGAATCTTTGGGAAACCCTTTTCCACTACGCTAGAATCAGCTGCTGTCAACTGCAGCCCACAATAGAGGACAGATGCAAAACAGTGTTACCCTGCCCACCTCTTTGAGAAGATGAAGCAAGTAACACCAATTTTAAGGCCACTGTTTTACTCTCCTGTATGTCAGACCGATGGATGCAAGTAATTTTTATTTCTAGTTTACAGCATGAGACCCAGATGACCCCTCTGTCTGCTATTACACTAAGATAAAGAAGCACACATGAGTGTAAATAACAGCAAAACTGACCTTCTGCATGGTCAAAATTCCGGGGAGACACTAAAGGGATAGGGAGTGGTATGAAACAGTACTGCTGAACAACTGAAATGAGTATGGATGGAAGACTGTCAATCACCATAATACACTGAAAATGTATATACAAGTTACATTTTTGCACAGAGATATTTTAAAGCAGTGACCCCTCTTAGCATGGTTGTAAATTCCCATTTCCCCCAATTATCTGAGAGAAGGAACCCCCAACGGTTATTAGGAAAGAAAAACAAATACAAAGGCTGACACATTTCTCTTTCCAGTCAACAGGTGAAACCTTGCTGCTTGCTTTGAAAGCCAAGATGTCAAGCCAAACATCTCGCTCTTTTTAAGAGAAACAGGAAATTAAATGTAGCAGTTTTTCAGGTTCAACTTCTGCAAAACACCCTCTCTTCGCAGGGAAAGATGCAATGGCAAGGAATACTAAAAGGTTACATAAGCAAAATAAACATGTGTCCCCGTGGAGGATTACAGAAGAGATCATCTTGTACTTTTCCCTGAGAGCTGATAGGATTGGGGAATATGAAGACCTGAGTTTTGCTGGGTTGTTCCTTGCTAAAGGCTATGTTGTATGCTTATTTTTGATTATGCCCTTCACACAACCTTACAAGGTAGGAAAAAGGCTACCTACTACATCTGCTTCATTTATTTTAAATGTATTTACATATAAGACTTCACGTTTTAATGAATTAATTTTGACATTCTGGTTATCAAAGATAGCACTGGTGATGATAGAAGGGGTATGGAAGCATTACAGACCGTTAAAGGATGATAATAGGACATTTGACCCATACCAAGAAGCAGCTATCTCACATCATACATCAATGAGTAACTTACTTGCTCTTTACTTGGTTGCAAGAATAATTGAGTCAAACAGTCTCCCTACTAATAATAAAAAGAAAATGGTAAAGATTCATAATTCATACAGATTATTTTGTGCCTGTGACCTTACACTTTTGCTGTAAGCATTTGATACACTAAAAATCAATGAAGTACTGAGTGCTTAGCACAGGCTCAAGATGAAACATTTTCATCTTCACAGTGCCATTAGCTTGATGCAGTCACTTCCTTACAACAGAACTCATTTCCACCAGAAAAAAAAAAGTTCCTTACAGCAATTTGGACTTTAATTAAAATCAGCTACCAAGATGCCTCTTAATTTTTATGCTTAACATGTAAACAAAACCCAAGAGACCACACACCCTCTCTTCTATGGGAGGCCAGGCACAGGGACTCATCCAGCATGCCCAACTGCACAAGTTTACTTGTATAAAAACCAAAAAGTAACATGAAAACAACTATTTAACATATACTCTCCCTAAAGCTCCAAAGGCAGCAGCAGGGTTCAACACTTTTGCTCCCCCCTGAACCTACTAGGAACAAAGCTGAAAGGGAGGTACCCAACTCACAGTGCCAAGCCCTCACTCCTCTGTGTAAAAGTAAATGTAAAGCCCGATTTGCAAAGCCCTTCAGGTGCCTAACTCACATTGATTGCATTGAACTGAGAATTCAATAAGAGTTAGACAGCTAAATAGCTCTCAGAAGAGGTCTGAGAGATTTCTCAACAAATTCTGCTCTTTGAAATCAAGTAATGCATTTGGTTTTCTTAACCTGACACAGAGGGTATCTTTAAGGAAAACATATTCTCTTTGGAGAATATGTTAGTTCTTGGTCCCAAGGAAATGAGCTGTGTTTTATCTAGACAACAACCTGCTGTATCTTGTCTCTTACTTTTTCCTATCATTTCCCAAAACACTCTTAAAAGTCTACTCCTAAATTTGCAAGAATTAACAATCTCTCAGGATTATATTTTTTGCCACACAGTTTCTTTATCCTGTATCTTATGTGTACAAACTCTTTCAAAACAAACCCAGAATTTTATGTAAATATTAAAACAGTAAGAAAGTGCAGTTTTGTGTGTGGCAACAGAAGCTTTGTGGAGTTTTTAAATGGTTATTTCATGAAAGATTCTCTCCGTCAACTCACATGGTGGAGCAGGTGTGTATGTACAAGGAAAACAAACTTTAAAGAAAGACAGAAGAAAAAAAAGCTGGATGAGAGAGAAAAGAACTATTTTACAGCTACTTCTGTCACAAAGAAGAAAGTTGATTACCACTCTTTGATAAAGAAGAAAGCTGTCTAATGCTTCTAAAGCTAAGCTAGTATATAATTTCTCTTTATGTTCTTTGACTTTCCCCCACAGAGCCTTTCTTGTGCAAGGTTACATGCATAAACAGCCAGCAACTGGGTTTCTGGCTCTTTTCGAAGCACACATCAGGATGTCTAAACTCCTGTGACTGTCCTAAAGCAGACATTGTAACAGAGCTTGCTAATCACCACCATTTCCTTGTAAAGGGGAAAACAGTCAAAGCAAAGAACAAGCTATGGGGAAGCCTTGAGCAAAACCAGCTAATCTGGGAAGGTACACAGTTGTAACAGAGAGGGCATCACCGCTTGTATATTTTCAAAATCCCACACACAGACTAACACAACCATTCACAATTCCAGCGGGACATTTACAAATGCACCATTCCCACATGTGAAATTCCCACAGAGCTGCTCGGGGAATGAGGATGCACGTGTGCAAGGATTGAAAATGCAGCCCTATGGTTGGATCTGATAGTTTTCATCTCAAATCCCCATTTTATAGGTATTCAGTAAATGAATAAAATGAGCAAAACGAACTCCCCTTCACTCTGAAACTCAAGCTCTACATGGCTCGGCTGGTTTTGTGAGTGAACTTTGCCTTAATATGCCAGAGCACAGAATCACTGACAGGTTTTGTTCCACAGCTTGTGCTTTTCCATTTTTCCAGGAACTCTGTGCCAGGTTCAGTGCTGTAGCACAATTGTTAATCTTCAGTGACCTTCTACCCCCCAGCCCTCAACTCTTGCGATTAAAATTGATTTTTCTCCTTCTCACCATATAACAATCTCACGTGCTGTCCTTGCTTTACTATTAGACAATGTAAAGTTGCACCCAGAGCAGAACACGTGAAACAAGGCTTTTGTATAGCACTGAAAGCAATTAGTCTCAGCAGACAGCAAGGAAGCAATATGAAGACAGCGTGCAACTATCTCCCTCTGTCCAAAATGCCCCAAGTCAGGCTACTCTCAACTTACAGCAGCATCCAAAGCACGAGGACCTGCCCAACGGCTGGGTGAAAGACAAAGGCAATACCTTGTAGTAACTGGAGGCAGGAGCATGAAGCAAGTTTTAATAATTAATCCTACAAGAGGCCAAGGTTAAATAACTATTAAAAACAGAGAAGCTATTAGTAGAAGGTACATTTTCCACACTCAGACATCCCAGTTACGAAGAAGGGACATGGGTTCTTTTCTTTAGATGATGAAGTAATCACAAGCAAGTGCTTTCCAAGATCTAACATGACTTCACACAGCATATTCTATGACCAGCTATGCCAAGACATAGCAACAGCACACACAACCATTTCACCAATGCAGAGGAGATGGTGTTCAAGCAGAGTTTGGCAGACAGATGAAGGTACTGCTGCCCTCAGAGTCCAGCCTGCAAACAGCAAGATCCTTCAGTCACCTCCAAGGAGATCCCACAACACTGGGGTGAAGAACAACCCCAGCTCTTATATCTGATCACCTCTCCGGTCCCCTGGCATTGGCCACTGCTCACATCCTGAGCTTCTCCATTTTCCCAGATGTTTCATTAACTGTCTGAGGCTCATCAGCTCTGCTCTTAAGCTGGACAGGTTGTCTCCTACTCTCAGTACAGACAAAGCATTAACCTCTCTTTTCTGCAGTACGGGAATTTATATTCTTGTTACAATAATGTTTTTTGCTTTAAGATAATTAGCTCTACAAATCAATACACTCTTCTCCAAGCAGCAATTACAACTGAAAAAAAGACGGCTATTGGTAACACAGAAAGCCATTCAAGTAGTGGATGCTACATTGCAGGTGGTTTGTCACTTTTTCAAGCATAGATATTAAATAACTCTGGTTCTGCTTGCCTTGTTAGAAGGCCCCATTTCCACAGAGGAAAAAAAAAAACACAACTCAATACTCTGCCAACATAAAGAGGTAACACGCTCAGGAGTACAGCTTTGAAAGCCATCAGTGCTTGTGAGAGAAATGTGCCCCAGAGAATCAGGAAAAGAGGTTAAGATGAATTAAGAGGGTTGGTTGGTCTACCAAAATCATTCTGCTTCCTCCTGTAGACCAGTAAGTGTGTTATGATGGCTGATGCATTGATCTGTATTAGGGAAACAAGTGAATTCTTCCATCATAATCTGTTTCTCACATCCTCGTGGCCCTGGCTGTTAACATGAAGAGGTGGGTACAAAAGAACTGAAATACAACATTCACAATTAAGGGGTTTTTTAAAGCCTGAAAAAAAAAATTATCAGGTACATTTTGGAAGTGCTTAAGCCATGTGGCTGCAGGGCTCATATTTCAGCTGGAGGCCAAAATTAAACATTGTCAGGGCTACAAAATCATTTCAGTCATCTTAATAGAAAAGAAACTGAAAGCAAGATACACTGAATAAACTTTACTAGAGTAAAGCACAAGGGGTTAAGGCAGTTTCAGCCAGTGCCCAAGATGTTTCTAGGTACATGTCAACAAGTTTCACCCATGGGATGGGATCCCTTCTGTGTGTTGTTTGCACTTCCAGAGCATTCGACATCAGCAGCACTCCACAGTTCCTACATCACATCTATTGATTCATGCTTGATCTAAAGTGTCTTTAAAATAAGGCATCTCAGAGATGGAGGTTCTGGCTGTCAGAGCACTGCTCTTCTCATTAACACTGTTTTAATGGTGATCTGCCCCACCACCTATCCCCAGAGAAGTTCCAGCACATGTGAAGCAGCCAAATTCAGACAAGATGGTAGGATCCATTACTGGGCTTTTCTGGTCAGAAACACATTGGATAGTAGCCCTGCTGGAGAGCACAAAATTCAAGAACAGAATTCAGATTTTTAAATGTTCTGAAAATCTTGTCATGAACAAACTCTAAGATGTGGTCAGTCCCTCCCTCAGGGTCATCAGAGTTCTGATGGATCCTTTACAAACAATTTAATTACATCTGCAAGGAAAATAACTAGATAAGAACAGAATATGCTCAGGGATAAGACAGAATTTTGTTCACATAGTGGAGTATCTGAAGTTAGAGTTTATTTTAACAATGGTCAACAATCAGTAAATATTTTTGGCAAAAATAAGCCAATTGCAAAACTGTGCTTTTGACTTTGATGAGAAAAAAAGGAGCATTCAAACTACTTTCTCCACAGCTTGTTTTGTTCCTCATTTAATATAAAAACCCTTCCTTGGATTTGGAAACTCACTTCCACAGTGTCTTGTTTTGCTTTTACGACTCCATTAAGGTCACAACTCTCTTTGCTTCACTCACAGAATGATGTCTTTGCTGCTCCCTTTGGCTAAAATGTCACTCCAGTGGGGCTGACCTTCAAAGCTTTCAGCTTTAAAATAACTCGCTCGAAGTGGCAGTTTCATTTCCCATTTCACTTCCCATTGACTGAGTAAAAGAAGTATCTGGGATCAGGTTCTCAGAATCATTACCTTCTTTCATAAACACTGTACTTAGACTCAAAAGATCAAAGCCTGCTGGTTTGCTACAGACACAGATACATGGTCTACACACCCTCATCCCACTACACCCTGTATTTTTTTCCCCTTCACCCACATCCACCAGAAGCTCAGGGGCTCATACACGTTCAGATAGGCTCATGCAGCTAAACGAGTGAAGAGTCAAGAAGCACTGCTTTGACCTCTTTTCACCATATCAGGAACCTCTTTTTCCTAAGCTTTACACTCGAGTTGAGAATTAAGATGGCTCACCCTACACCACACAGAGGCAGATGATGGACACACTGATCATGCTCGTGTCCTCCTATGGGCACCAGTCCCTGCCTGTTTGTAAGACAAGAGGAATGGGGAGTTTGGCTCCGAACATGGAGACACACAGACAAGACCTTATCCACAGCTCAAAGAGACGTCAGCTTCACGCTCAAGCCTCTCAGCCTGCCAATCTCCCTTACAGATGCCACCACACTGATCTAATTACCATAGTTATAAGAGAAGCAGCATACAAGAACAAGACTTCATTACTAGCTCTAATTAGCTTTAAGCTAAAGGGGATTTAACAAAATTTTCTGCTCCAATGTAGATGTCAAAAGGGAAAAAAAGTGCTTTTTGTAACCACTCACCTAGTTACAGGACAAAGTTTTGTAAATAGCCGGAGTTGGAGGAAAACAGAAGCCTCTAAGATCAGAAGATAGCTAAAGCTATTTTTAAGTTTGCTGGTAAACAATTTCTTCAAATAGTTTACATTAGTTAAGATTTCTTTTTGAACAATGATCTTTCTGACAGGCTTCAGCATCTACCAGAGCAACTCTCAGAAGCTCAACACTATTTTTCCCCTAACAAAAGAGGCTGTAGCACATGCTTCAAAAATAACACAGGCTCCTTCCTTCACGATATTTTGGGGTTTCACAGTTTATAGCTGTTTTTGTGCAAGTTTTTTTTTTACCGTTCTAGACTGTGAAAATGAGAATGTGCCCAAGATTGAACTTACAGATACTGAATGAATCAATGAAGAGGGCAGCAAAGACACGGTGCCACTACGTGCAAGCTTACGACTTGGGCAGGTTGAAGCACAGAGGCTTTTCTGCTGCAGTCCCACCAAGACCACTCATGTCATGACTCCACTCAAGCTGCCAGACCATCAGGCAAGCTAAGTCAAGTATTTCTAATTTATAGACAGTCTCAATACATTCTGCCTTCTTAAGCGCTTGAGTGACCTCATGGAAAGAATGACGATACACTATGTAAGGAAAAACATCCAAGGGAAGATTGTAATTCTTTGGATGAATATTACGAGTTACATTCTCTTTAACAAGCTGAATAGGCTGAGCTACTTCAATTTCTGACTTGATTGCCACAATTGTTTTTTTAGGTCACGTACACTGTCTGTATGCAAGTGGTGACATGTCACCCTTGTTCTCCTGGGAAAAAAAGGAAAATAACGTTTTTTTCTAGTAGATCTATATATTTAGAATATTCAGTACTAAGTATTATTTTTATATCCAATTTCCTTTTATAAAATTATTTTGATATTCCTTCAGGGAAAATAGAATGGACTCAGACACCCTTCCAATGTGTGAAGAATACAGATTTTCAGTGTTATTTCATATAAATGTTTCTTTTTGCTGTCAACATATGGACATGTGTAAAATTTGTAGTTTGCTAAATGTCAAATATTTCGCCCATGAAAATGGTAAAAAGCTAAATTTCTAAACCACGGTTTTGAAAAGTGACATTTAAGAACAAATTCATTTTCATATCTTGGTTGGTCTACAGACTCTGTGAACTGGCTCCACTGACTCAGGCTGCTTAGCATCCGCAAAATGAAGCGTCTCCTCTAAATACCAGTAACAGGCTGCTCCAAAACACATTATTTCCAGGAGTATAAACTAGCTTAAGATTAAACTTCCATTTGTCACTAATATTTTTTTAGTTTACATTGGCTGAGACTCATGAAAAAGGGCTAGCTCAAAAGATTCCCCAGTCTCCAGCATGGCAGATGACAATATACACACATATAACCAAAGAAGACATAGAATCATAGAATGGTAGGGGTTGGAAGGGACCTTTAGATATCATCTAGTCCAACTCCACTGTAAAAGCAGGTTCTAGAGATTTGCTGAGTTTCACAATGTTGATAATCTCTTTTCATAACGTAAACTTCACATTATAATGACACCAAAGAACTCCCCAGCCAGCAGCTGCTTAAAGTTTCAGACTGCATTTAAACTCTCGATTCCCTCACTGACCACCTCTGGTACAAAGAGCCTGCTGATTAGTGCCCTTGCAGATGCTGGATGGGAGGCTCCTGTCTTTCTTGTCAGCAGCTTAAGCAAAAAAAAAAAGGAGCTTTCAAAGAATGAGAGTTCGTCTCTGAGCTTCTCTGTTCCCTTCCCCTCCCTCACACTTTGCAACAGGATTTTGCTTGCTTTTTTGGGTTTTTTTGAGGGCACATGGAAGTCTTTGCAAATTCTCTGGCAAAAATCACGTTTATCCACATGAAGCCTATTTTGTGCAACTCCCTCTGTGTTTATCTTTTTTCCCCCCTTTCACTGCTTTTCTTGATAAAGAGTCAAATTAAAGTTCACTCGAGCAGAGATGCGGCAGAGACGGCTGCTAGCCTCAGGCCAGTTTCCACTCCTGAGATTTACAAGGCAGCCACTTGGAGCTGATTATACATTTTCAACAACACATTTCTGACTTGACACTGGGTCACATACGAGTTCTAAATTTAAACCCCACTGCGTTACAGTGCAAGTGACGTCTGCCTTGCACGGCCCCACTGCCCCTTCCCTGCCTACAGCCACCTCTGGCCTTCCCACACCTTCCCGAGCATCTCCACAGCTGTGCCACTGTCCCTTTGTCCCCAGGGCCATGCAGGTATCGCCAAGATTTACACCATGTGTGTAATATACTATAATTAAAACTCACCTGCCTAAACAAAAGCATCCTGTAGGTATAAATACAATGTTAATTCATACTATTACATTCCCTCAGAGCAGGACATACTATTTTTAAACCCTCAATGGCTCTGATTATAGCTCAGCTAACAATAGTACATAAATACTCCACACTCAGCATTCCATAGTAGACACATACAAGTTCCTCTTCACTAATGCCCAAATCCATTACAAAGTCAACCTCTATTAGGATGTCAGTTAACAAACTCTAAGCACTTTAGTCATTCCGTACAGTATTTCTTCCAGTTTATACAGACAACTCAAAAGTTAACACACCTTTTTCTACCACTCAGAGCAAAATCCAGCCTTTAACACCAACTCTCCTCCTCAATCATGCTGATCATAGAATTATGGAATCATTTGGGTTGGAAAAGTCTTTTAAGATCATCAATTCCAACCATTAACCCAGCACTAGCAAGTTCACCACTTAAACCATGTCCCTCAGCTCCATATCTAGATGTCTATTAAATGCCTCCAGGGATGGTGACCGAATCACTTCTCTGGGCAGTCCGTTCCAGTATTTGACCACTCTTTTGGTGAAGAAATTTTTCCTAATATCTAATCTAAACCTCCCCTGACACAACTTGAGCCCACTTCTACTTGTCTTATCACTTGTTACTTGGAAAAAGAGAGCAACTTGTACTTCACTACAACCCCCATTCAGGTATTTGCAGAGAGTGATCTTATCTCCCCCCTCAACCTCTTCTTCTCCAAGCTAAGTAATCTGAGCTCCCCTCAACTGCTCCTCAGCAGGCTTGTGCTCCAGACCCTTCACCAGCTTCATTGCTCATCTCTGGACATGCTCCAGCACCTCAACATCCCTCAGACAGTGAGGGGCTCAAAATTGAACACTGTACTCGAGGTGCAGCCTCACTAGTGCTGAGTACAGGGGGACAATCACTGCCCTGGTCCTGCTGGTTACACTCTTTGATACAAGCCAGGATGCCTTTGGCCTTCTTGGCCACCTGGGCACACTGCTGGCTCATGTTCAGACGGCTGCCAACCAACACCCCCAGGTCCTTTTCTGCCAAACACATCCTCAAGCCTGTAGTGTTGCATGGGGTTGTCATGACTCAAGTGCAGCAATGAACATTGTGGAATATCACACAATTGGCCTCAGCCCTTCGCTACAGCTTGTCCAGGTCCCTCTGCAGAGCCACCCTGCCCTCAGGCACATCAACACTCCTGCCCAGCTTACTGTGGGTGCATTCTATCCCCTCATCCAAATCATTAATAGATATTAATCAGAACTGAGCTTCTTAATACCGAGAAGTAACTGTGGTGATTTCTCCTTGCATAATCTCACAGCATCTTTGTAGACCTCCTGAGTTGCCCGTCCCTTCTTTCAAAGGTCAAAAACTTTCCTTTTATTCCTGAGTTCCAGCCAAAGCTCTCTGTTCAGTCAGGCCAGCCTTCTATGGCTCTGACATGCCTGCATGGGCAGCCCAGCCCAAACTGTGGAGGGAGGCCTGGACAGAGGAGCCCCACGATTCACACCAAGCCCTGATTTCTCAGTTTGAACCCTGGGGCAGGGCAACACCACAAGCCACTGGAAGTTCTTGGCCAATATCATGACAAGGCAGAACCATCTGCTACAAATCCTATTGTGTCTCAAGCTCCTCTGGCTGCTGCTTCAGCCTGCAGCAACACCTGCGACAATATTAATCAATACTCATTATCTCCTATTAAAGTGGAGTGTAATTGTCTGGCCAAGTTCACTCCCGGTATGAACAGACACAGCTTCAGTGAATTCAATATGGGTTACATCTGTTGATTAGAATTGGCATAGCATGTCTGATCCTGCTTTATGTCATGTCAGACTTCTCTAAAAAGATCTGTCAGAATAAGTGTTGCATGCTTATTTTTCTTTTCTGGGTTGGGGTGAGGTTGGATGTTAAGGGATTTTTAAACCATGCATATAGAGGAGATAGGTCTGAAGAAACTGTGGGCTCTAAACACAAACCAATTGCGGAGGATTGCTCACTATTTTGTTTCCATCATAGCAGCTGACTGATGATTTGGTAAGGTCACTTCTTTCTTACAAACAAGTTGGTTCCTGGCTGAAGTTAAGCATCAGTTCAATAGTACAAAAAAAGAACAGTTCTCGTGGCAACATGTTGGAGGTACAGAAACCAAACGCTGCTCCAGCATCCTCAGGATTTCTGATCTTGCCACCACAGCCTGAGCAGCCACACAGTTCATCCTCACTAGGAATCACTTTCTCTTTCCAGGCCCTTATGCTCAGGTTCAGGTTGCTGCTGCTGCTCATAGGCTCACAGCATGGATTTGTGAGACACAGGGATGAGCAGGGCTCAGGTCAGAAAGGCAGATTGTGGTGGAAGAGGCTAGGGAAATGATTTTGAAGCAAGTAGCTTAGACAAGGGAGCACTGACTATGAACGGTCCCCACTGAATTCCCCATCCAGACACACATCCTTCTAGAGCAAGGTAAATAACAATTTAGACATCTCTGTCACTTAACCCTAAGCCAATGCTGCAAGAACACCTGCATTTTTATAGCCATAAGTTACACTGAACGTACCCAGTGCTACAGGCTCACTGGGAAAATCACCCCTGTCTTCACCAGTCTACAGCAGGCAAAAAGTGGGCTCTCTGAATTTCCAGTGTGTCATGCTCTGCACAGCCTGAGCCAGCACACACCTGGATAATGCAATGATTACCAAGCCAGGCTAGATTTAAATGCTCAAAAAGCTAGTAGTGTACCTTTGCAGTGTAAGAGCCTGTGCTACAGGTGAACTCTGCCAAAATCCTGACACACACCACGCCTGTTTCACAGAGGTCGATGCACATTGTTTTGGCACTATCATCACTCCCCAAAGCAACAGGAATCTCACTGTAAAATCATTGATTTTTTAAATTTTTTTTTCACCAGGCATGAGAAATCAGTTCTTCACTGCAACACTGTGCTGTGTACTTAAATGTAGAAGCAGATGATTAATGCCTGTGCAAGAAATAGCTAGGTGAAAAACATTTTAGAAATGTGGGTTTGTTTTTAAGCTGTGATTACAGGAAATATATTAAAGATGAGTTTTCTGAAGAGACTGCAGCCCACTCCTGAACATGGCAATTTCCATTTTGGTAAACAGACAAAAATTTCCTCTGGAGTTAATACCCCAGAGGTCAACCCTGTAAACACTAAAACAAACGGAGAGCACAGCTGAACGGGCTGAATCCAGACACATTGTGCTGAACATAACTCCAATCAAACCAGAGTTAAGTGCTTTATACCAGCTCTCTGTTGGGCACTCTGGCTTCCAAATCCTTGTGCATAAGCTGAGGCATAAGCTCTGCCCCACCACCTCCACGTCACCTACAATATCCATTTGCAGAGGGGTTTCTCCATGCTGCCCATCACTCTCTAGCTATGTAAAACCACTGCTAAGGCACTGATGAGGGGGACAGGAGAAGCAGCAATCACCTGTGCTAAAGAAAAGGAGAGTGTATCCTAAAGTCACACAGAAACTAACTCTTGTGAGCCAAGAGCAGCAAACACAGCCAAGCATAAAGCAACCTTGTTCCCGTGTGCCAACAAAGAAAAGCAAGAGCTGTAACTTTACATGTATTACCATAAATCCAGGCAGAAAGCCATTTGTTTCTCCTCTAGTGTTGTCATTTAAGCCCAATTGGCAACAAAGCACCATACAGCCACTCACTCATGCCCCCACACATCCCCGCCTTCCTCGGACAACAGAGGCCCCAGCAAGATGAGAGGAGAAAAGATAACCAAGGACCCTGTGGATGGAGACAAGGGCTCACTGCCAGTTATGGTTCTAGGCAAAACAGACTTGACTTGGGAGAGAAAACAAGAACAGTCTAATCTACTGCCAACAAAAACCAGAACAGATAGAAAGGAAAAACAGAACGGAGAAAAAACACAACTAGCACTTCAAGACCTCCTTCTCTCACCTCTCCCTTCTTCCCTGGCTCAGCTCACATTCTTCCCCTGCTCCAACATAGAGTCTCTCCCAAGGGATACAGTCCTTAAGGAACCTCTCCTTCATGAGTCCTCCCTGGTGGCTGCAGTTCCTCACAGACTCCCCCAGCACAGGTCTCCTCCAAGCAGCAGAACTCCAGGCACATTCTGCTGCAACGCTGCCTCNCAAAGAAAGTTTCAAGTAACTTCTCACAGGTGCTACTATTATAGCTCCTTCCCACTTACCAGAAACAGTTCCACACAAAACCAGCACACCTGGAACTCCATTCTACACCTCATCTACCCAAGGACAAGTTGAACACTCTGTAGCAAAACCTCACAAACTGCAGTGTGTTGTACAGAAGGCTGTGCTGCCATTCAATGAGACCTGGACAGGCTGGAGAGTTGGGCAGGGAGAAATCTAATGAAATTCAGCAAGGTTCTCCTCGCCCTCTGCTCTTGTGAGATCACATCTAAAATATTGTGTCCAGTTCTAGGCCCCTCAGTTCAAGGAGGACAAGGAGCTGCTGGAGGGAGATCAGTGCGGAGCCATGGAGATGATGGAGTAGAGCATCCGCCTTCTGATGAAAGGCTGAGGGAGCTGAGGCACTTTAGCTTAGAGGAGACTGAGGGGTGACCTCAGTAATGTTTACAAATATGTAAAGGGAAGGTGTCAGGAGGGTGGATCCAGGCTGTTCTCAATGATGGCCAATGATAGGACAAGGGGAAATGGGTACAAGCTGGAACAGAAGAGGTTCCAAAGAAACACAAGGGAAAACTTCTTCGCTGTTGAGGTGAGGGAGCACTGGAAGGGGCTGCCCAGATGGGTTGTGGAATCTCCTTCTCTGGGGACATTCAAACCCATCTGGACGAGTTTCTGTGTGACCTACTCTAGGTGGTCCTGCTCTGGCAGGGGGGTTGGACAAGATTCTGTGACTCTGTGGTTCATTTGCTTAATTTAAATGAGGAATTTCTTTTTCAATTACTTTTTTTTAAACTGAATTTCATCTGAATCTCAACAAGGGAATCAGCATGGCTCCTCCTCAGTTTTATTTGCAAGGAAGAGCTGAACAGGACGACATGCACTGGACTGTATGAGTCCAGCAGCCTTGCCAGAAATTCTGCAGATGAAGGAGGCCAGACCCAGGTCCTCCTTGGGAGCTGGGGCTCCAAACAGCCACCTCACTGTGCTGTGTGCGTATGCATCAGCCTCTACACCTGACAGCTCAGCCTCCTGGTGCTAGAAGAAGCTGTAGGTTCAGCCCGTTTCCCAGCTGAAGGGCCTAAAGCAGCAATGTGCTGGATAAGTAGCTTCTCAGTTAAACATAACGTCCATTTTAGCCTTTGCTTGTACAAACTTAGCATGTAAAATTCCCTCATCCCCTTAAAAAGGATTTTGCTGCATGAACTGTATGTTTTCTACTACCTAGGAGAGCTTGGGACTGCCCCACACAGCTTTATAGGGAGATACCTGTAAGATACTGACACCCCCAAGTCAAGAGCAGGTTAATCCAATTTGCACCTGATGCTGGCATGGGGAACAGGACAGTTCAGATCTGTAAGAGCAACTCAAGGACCAGCTCTAAATCCCAAGCCCCCAAAGCCAAGAACCAGGTATCTGTTGCAATTAGCAGTTTGGCTCTGGGGTGGCCCCTAAGGGCTCAGTTTGATAGCTGAGGAAATGGTATTCATATTTCAGGCCCCAAGCTGGCTGATTACTCTCATGTCATGGCAGAGCTGAAGGTGGCCACTCGGGCAGTAACAATTTACATTTTCTCCACATAAGTGCACGGCTGCCTCACATGTGAGTCAGGCTCATGGAGGATGCTTCAGAATCAGTTTAACAAACAAGCCTCTGTGCAGAGGATATTAAAACCGAGAGCAACCTTCTGAATATGCAGCCTTTGACAGAGAGCCATAAGAAAAATATTCAGTAGCAATAAACTGCATGTTAAATAAATACTGGTAAAGCTTATAACAGAATTACGGACAAGCAATTCAACTTCTCTCAAGAGTCTTGCATACTTCAAGGAAAATACCTCCCAATTATCATAAAAAGCTAGCTCCAATTTTCACAGTTCATCTATAATATGCTGATTGAGAATGTAAAATGTATGGCTCAGGTATTTTTGTATAATCAGCTGTAACCATATCCTCAAGTGTAATGACGAGCAATTGGAATAGCAAGACTAATACTTTAGCTATTTAAATTCAGATTGCCTGGTGTTTATACTAGTATTCCCAATAGAGAAAGGAAACAAAATATTTGAAACAAACAAGTATCCTCTCTGTAATATTAATCTTCTCTCATAACAGAGCCCTAGTGGAAAGAACAGATTAATCAACAACAGAACAGAAAGAGACAACAATGCAATTGCCTACATCGTGTTTTCAAAAATAAGCAAAAGGAGCAAATATTTCACATCTCTGCTAAAAAATAGCCTCAACCTCATTAAAGGGTTACCACAGACACAAGGAAATAAGGGGGACTTGGTCAACAAGTGAATGCAATGGTTTGGGAGGAAGCTGGGCAAAAGAGAGGTGCACAATGGAAGGGCTCGAAGCCCATGGTCCAGGTCCACCTCCTTGCTTGCACAAATCTAACGGGCCTAGAGAAGGTAGAGGGATGCATGTTACCTTACACACATTAGTGTGTCTTTGTAACAGAGCTGCCCCAAGAGCAAAGAAGGAATGAGACTGCACCAAAAAAATACCTAAGGATAGCCAGGGAACATGCAGGATCAGCTGTGTTTCAAAGCATGATTCTAAAAACCCAACTGCCTCAACATGCCAAAGCCAACTCCTATATAAGCAGGCACTGATCTGGCTGCTTAACAGAGTAGAAAATTTGGCAGAAGACTGCTGCGTTCCCTAATAACCACATCCGTGAAAAGACTGGGTTGAAATCAGCCTCTTAGCAAACCCTCAGCCACCCTCCTGACTAGGAGGTTGAACAAGTGCAAATGACCATTACAAAACAACAACATTTAAAAAGACAGTATCAGCAAATAACAAGCTTAAAACAAGCTTAAACACCAACACCCCTCAGCAGCTACAGAAACAGTCTGGGGAACAGCCCTGTCTTCACACACTGCAGCTCTGCAGAAAGCCAAGGGTATTCCTTGGTTTCGTCCCCTGCCACTTGTCATCTGTAAAACAGCAAAGAGCAAAAAGACATCCGAGACTGCAAACAGCTATGATGTGAAAGTGAAAAAAGTGTAACTTAAACATTGATGTCAGGAGGTTCTACAGTTCAGGAGGCCCCTAGATGTTACTGGTGTGTACACAGCTGTCTACAGTAACATCAAAAAGTAAATGATCTTGAAAAGCACTTCAGTAGAGATGGTAAAGGAGGCCTGATCCCAAGTACAGTGATGTCCCATGGCAGAATGAACCCAATAAGCAAAGGGAATAAGAAAGGGCAGAGAAAAGAAAAAACAAAGATGTGATGTGAGGAGACATGGAGTCTATTTTTGTAACCGGGGGGTGAATGCAGTGACCCAGGCTGTGGATCTGGCTCCCCAGTTTCAGTGGATCGGAGAGGCTGAGCCACTTGAGAGCAGAGTTGGGCAGTTTGCAGGGTCAAGGCTCAAATTCTCCTCTAAAAATTCAACTGCTTCAGCAAGAGCTAAAAAAAAAAAAAAACGGTTTCATGAGAAAGGATATCATATGTCTGTCTGATTATTCATTTCATTGCTTGGATGCTTTAATTTCTTGCTAGGAAGTCATTTCTTGTTTTGTTTTTTGCATGTTTCTAGGTGCTTGTACACTGGGTAAAATAGCTTTGTTTTTTCCACCCATCGTTTCTGTCCCTTTGGGTTGCAGTACCTCTCCTCTCAGGCTCACACAGTACCAGCCTGTACATGAACTCTGGAAAAGGCAACAATTTTGCTTCTGGAGAAATCACAAACAAATTTCCCTCAGAAGTAACCACATTCCATCCTATTCAAAAGTCCAATGTCTCAGCAGTGCAATACTACTTTTAAAAGGAAAAAGAAGCAACATTGAAATACTGCCAAAAATCAGTATTTTATGCCAACATATTCAGAAAGAAATTCATCCCTTTTCAAATAGGAAATTTAGAGAGGGGAAAAAAAAAAGTTGGAGGTTATTTGCACTCGTGCACTGACTTTGTTCCATCCTGTGGCTCTCTAAATATCCAAGTCAAGGAAAAGGAAAACTATATCATTTTTTTCAAGGAGAAGAGGTTTCCCTCAGGAGCTGAAGCTTCTAACTACTTTGTGTTCCGTCAGGTGGCATGGGAGGCATATTATCCAGGAGTTCAGCACACATTTCCAAAGGACACAAGGTAGACAGTCCATCAAGAAAGGAGATACTTAAAGTTTCAAAAAGATGAGACACACCAAGGATCACTTCTCTTTAGTCCTGCTGAATGTTTCTCTCCCTGCCCGTCCTCAGCAGCCCCATGTGATATTCATTTGTTTTTGAGGGAACAATTACCTTAGAAATCAGTGGGAAGTCAAAGTTAAACCTGAGCTTAACTGCTTTCCAGAAGTCAGCCCTTTGCCCATGAGGAGGATGACAAAACTCCTTACATTTCAACAGGAAGAAGTGCTGGGGCACAAGGAAAAGAAGAGGAGGAACCAACATATTTCACTACTGAGATTTCTGACACAGTGACACTTGTCCTTCCCATTCCCATCACCCTCCATGGCTGCACAGAGCCGCTGGTCCTTTCTGTGCCCAGTGCAGATCCTCCCATCACAGACTTTGGGGACATGCACATGGCAGAAGCAGCTAAACGCTGACACACGCACCCCACATTTAAACTCCCTTTGGATATGTAGTTTCTGTGCAATAACAATATTAAATACCCATAATAAATTGTCAGCCTAATCCTTACATACCACTATATTAATGAACAAAATATGCAGCACTACCAAAGCGCAGAAAGGCAATGCAAGAACTGTGGAAAATACTTCTCTTTGTTCCCTACACAAGAGCATTAATTCAATGATTCTTCAAAAATGGAACATAGCTGGCATAATCAAATAAATTATTAGAAGGCATATAAATCATTACCACCTAATATGACTGCAACAAGATTCAATGCAATTTACAGATAAGTATGAGGAATGACTACTGCGTTTCACTGAATTAAAACTGGCAAAAGTTCTAAGAAGACAGATGATGTAAGATGACCTTACATTCATTTGCAAACTAAAAAGGCAGAAGGAAAGCAGCAGACAGATAAATCTTACTTTTTCAACTATTTTGCAGCTTGCCCTGAAAACGAGGATTAATCATAAAATGGAAATTCTTTCTTTTAATTAGAGATTGAGTGGGTGGGAATCTGGAGACAGACTAAAGCTGTATGGAAATTCTTGATGCTTTTGGAAATGAGGTATCCTGAACCGAGACAGGGATGCAGCCCCTCAGAAAGTCTAAATCCAGACTGCCATCTGTATTGCTTGTGCTGCCCCCCATAATGTACTGCTTACTCTTAGAAAGACACTTCCTTACAGAACACACCTTCTCTGCTCCCATAGTTGGTCTAAATACCAAGGAGTTGTTTGCATGAGCCCTGCTTCACTTCCTGCAGGAGCTGGATGGAAATACAAACAAAATCACAGAATCTGCTTCGTCACCTTCACAGAGAGGAAATTCTTCCTTGTATTTCTTTGGAACTCCTTATGTTCCAGCTTGTACCCGCTGCCCCTTGTCCCATCATGTGGTGCTGAAGTAGGGGACTGGAGCAAGCAGCTCACCCTTTCACCAGCACAAGCAGTTGAGCTGCAGGAACATAAAAACAGATACTCTGGGACTCAGTCTTCCTTCCCTCTGCTTTCCTCAGTAGGATGGAAGGGGAGAAGAGCAGTAGAGCTTTCTCAGGCAGCCAAAGAGCTAAGGAGAAGTTAATCACCACTTATGCAGCATTACCTCTGTTACTGGGATTAACACCTTGGAAAATCACTGAGAAAATTGTTAATTCTGCCTAAGAGCACACACTGAACAGCATGCACGGTGCCATACCAAGCAATAAGAGTCCCTAACACCCAGAAGCTGCTTGTTACATTCAGATTAGTACACTTTGCATCCATGGGATCTCTGTTTCTCTACTCCTCCACACCTCTGACATGCCCTTTGTTACAGTTCAGATCCTGGAAGGCCATCTGCAGTGCTAAGCAGGGATTCAAAAATCAATGCAAATTCCAATGTTCTTCTGCAATCTCATCAAAAATTAGTCTTTTGCAGTGAAAATCTGAATAGCCTTGAGCACTTCTTTTCACTTGAGCTCCATAGTCAAAGAGAGTAGGACAAGAGCAGAGGATGTGTGAGATGAGAGTCTTCAGTTTTATTCAGTCCAAATCTCTTCTTTATTATTGTTCATTTGACACTGGCAAAAAGCAATCTGTTTCTAATCCAGGTTCAGTGGGGACTACTCACATGCTTAAATGCAAAGCACACATTTACATGCTAGGGCAGGTGACAGCATTTCTCATCAGCTGGTCTAAGGAATGAATTTCCCCAGGAACTGTGATCTTACCATAAACCCTAATCTCTTCCACTTCACAGTCTCCTTGGATCCAGCCTTCTCTAATAACAGATAAACCGGAGTTGTTGCTGTTACACCAAAACAAAGCTGCAAAGCCAACCAAACCATTCTGCTCCAACCTTCCTCCAGAAGGAATCGAGAGAAAACAGACTAACATCAAACAGGTAGCAGCCATAGTACTTGCTACAGAAATGAAAGGCACTCCTGCATCATGGCAATGGGCCATATGTGAAACCTGGTCAGGACAGAGAAGAGTACTTGTCTTGGGGACAATGAATAGCACAAACACTGCATATTTGTTTTAAGGACATGCACACACACATATATAACCACATGCAACGTCTCATACAAAGAGTAAGGTGGCATACTTCTCACTTAAATGCAAAAAAAGGTGTGTTAACCAATCAGCATGGTTTGTTGCCTACACAATGTGTAGTGAACTGTCACAACACACATCTCTCCTGCTGAAGCCCTGCCATTCTCTTCTCAGAGAAGTCCTCGAACTCTGTTCATATTCAAAGGCCTTAAAAGTTTATTACAATTTTGCATGATCTAATCTCAAGTTTGCCAGGGCTCCCAAAACTTTAGCAGTTACTATCACCACCTTTAAGTGGCATACTGTCTTTTTGGCTCCATTATTCTAGTTTTACAGGTTATTTCCAGTTCTTTGACTTTATGCCTCACCTGCCATCTCCAATTAAAATGTGGAGGAAGACTACCAAGAGACAAGCACATAATTTCAAACTGAGTTTAAAGCCAGGAGCTGACAAGGGCTGGAGGCAGGGGCCTGGAAGAGGCAAAGAGAAGAGATAATTGTTTCTTTTCCACTGGTTGAAGCCCCTCAGTTTCAAAAGCCATCAGATTCAAAGCAGGGATGCAGTCTTTTAAGTGCCTGTGCTGCTGCACTGCCTTCCTCTGTTTGTGACATGTGCAGTCACAGTATCTTAATGGAGCCCAAAGCCCAGTTTTTATTGCAGACACTTGTGCTGGGGTCTGGATTTCTGCAGCTGACATGACTCTAGGGAACAGCTTTCATTTCAAATAAAAGCCAGAAACATGTTTCTTCCCTGCAAAGGATTTTAAGCAAGTGGGATCCATTGTAGCACAGCACATGCAAATAACTAAGACGTAGCTGTGAACTAGAAATCACAACCAGTTGATTACAGATTAAAGTGATGTGCAGACACGTGCTGTAGGCTCACTCTCCTGCTATCACTTCACTGACTACAATGAACATTTATTGGTAGTGGAATCAACTTCACCTTGACAGCTCTTTGGGGAAGAAGGGCTTTACATACATCTATAACCTAAGCTCCTAAATAACCAGGCTCCAGAGTAGGCCACTTGCTGCTACTACACATTACTAAAGCCCTGGAGTAAGCATTTCAGAAAGCAGAATCCAAATCACTGTCAATCCTCTGCTGTCCCACAAGAACAAAACTGACAGAGAGAACAGCAGCAATTTGAGATGCCTTTCTTGAAATCTTAAGCACTGATACAAACATCTAGGGACAGAGCACATCCCAGGTGCTGGGAGAAGGACGGTATCTGAGGAGCAAAGCCTCCCCAGATCATGATCCTCATGTACAGGCAGAGTTTTTACTCACACTAAACAAGCCCCAAAATCAGCAGAGAAGAGGAATCCATTTCCATCTGCCTTTGTCATGGCCAGGGAAGGATCAACCAACTACATGTTATTCATCTGTATTTTCATAGCGCTTGCTACGTGCTTCTTAAACAGTGACTAAAACTGAAAAGTCTTTCAGTTTATACGTACCTTCCTCCCTACCATTTGCTCGCTCCATCATTGATTTTGCTCAGTCTCCATCTGTGTGGAGCCAACGTGCCCACCATGCCTTCTGCCCACCTTGCTGCTCACTCACATGGTCCAACAGCAAATTCTTTGGGGAGGCTAGTGCAGCCAGCAATCCCACATCAGTCAAATCAGCAGCAGCAGGACAGACTCCCATCTCAGTAGATAAAAAAAGACACTTTTATTTTAAAAAAGCCTGGCCAGCTCGTGCTAGTAAGCCACACAAAACTTCCACATAAGTATTTTGACATGATGAGCTAGAGCAGTATGACAAATCAATGTTAGCAAAGGCAGCAACTTCTTGCAAACTGTGCTTTGCTACCTTCTGCTCCATGTGAACGGCCTGCCTTCAGGTCCCTCACAAACAGTACCCAGTAGGCTGTCTTAATTTCTGTGCAGCAAGACACTTTTAAGCAGCAAGAGTCCTGAAGACTGAATTGAGAAACCAGGTTTTGCCTCATCCTCCCCTCCCATACTGCCTACTGAAACAGAGGCTCCCAACCAGGTGAGGGGCAGCAGATGACCATGAAGAATCACAAGCTAGAAATGGCTCAGATGCACCAGTTAACAGACCCAGGAAAAGTTATCCAGGCATACGGCTTGAAACGTTAAAATGCATTCTTCCCAAAGCCTGTGGTGCTCGATCAGGGACCAAAACAGGTATTCAGACCTGACTCTGTGCTACAAACATTCCCAGCACAATTTGCCTGGTTTCACTTCAGAGAATTCATCACAAAACATCTCAACAACTAATTTCCAAACAGAATGTTTTTAAAACGTGGGTGAACTCAAGTGTGTGGAACCTTCTGAGAACTTCACAACATCCATATGTCAGATTTTTATATATAGGTGCTCCATACGGCATATGGATTGCATCACTCTTCACAGCTGCTGATAATAGTATAAGGAAAAAAGTAAAGAAAGCCTGGCTTTCCTACAGCTGAACTACCATGGCCATTTAAAAAATGTTCAGACCAGCATTACAGACTACCCTCAGCTTACACTAGGACTGAGGTGCTTCAGCCACTTGGGAGCCTTGTTTAAACGTTCTCCCAAATTCTCAAGACAAAACCCTGGTCTACAGCAAGGGGCGGCAATTCTCATTGTCTCACTGAGCAGGGCAGGAAAGCCCTCCAAAAGTTAGCACCAGTCAGTCTTGCATCTCCATTCTCTTCCACCCCAGCTGCACTTCAGCGGGCCAAAGTCAGGCACAGCCCTATTCACTAGCTCTGCTTTTCCTGCACAGTCTCAAGAAAAGCACAGACAAGCCCTTATTCTTCCTCACACCTTCTCGCCCTGGCAAACAAGAGTCTTTTTCTCAGAACTACAACAAAGACTCTGGCCTCTCCAACATGGCCAGGCACATTTTCCTAGCACTGTCTTCTTCCACATTTCTCCTGACAGATCCTGACCTGGCACCAGCATCCCTGGCTCACTCTCCTGCTGGTTTAAGCTCAGAACTATTTAATTCACGGGGATTTAACATACGTAAGGTTCTACGCCTGGAGAGGATTTTATTTTTATTATACACCAAAAAGACATGTTTCTGGTTTGTCAGGCAGGTTTCATTTACACAGGCTCGCAGCACTTGCACACAGCTCATTTTATTCTCAGCTTGCCTCCTGAGCGGCTGTAGGAGTACATCCATATGGTCAGGGCTTTACAGCTAAACTGGAAGTACCAAAACAGAGATGCAACTTCCATGCAATTCTATGTGCTGCTTCACTTTCTACATTGGGAAGCACACACCATCTCACTCCCACTGCATCCGCAGAGGAACACGTGGTAGCAAAGAGGTCCATGGCAAAGCAGCCCCTCTGCCCAGGAGAGCCAGGAGCTGCTGCTGCTCACACCTCATGGGGCTCTCAGGTGACTCAGTCCTTACAGAGCTCCCTCAGACATCACACCCAGAACTGCCAGGGAAATACTGTCACCTTCTTTCAGCAACTTAAGGTATGCAGGGCAAAAATAAAAACGTGGAGCCCCTATGACTTTCTGTCTCTTGAACCTCAGTAAGTGAGTGCTGAAACTCTGCTGACTATCCCTCTCCAATGACAGGACCTGGAGGAAAAGAAGGAGATCCTGCTTCAGACATCCCAGTCACCTGTGCATATGTCCACAGCACACAGCTGTGAGACTCTCCCAAGCCAGGAGCTATGGGACTCTCCTGTGAGCAGATAACGGGACCAGGCATAAAGGATGCTAGAAGTTTCCTGTGCTAGAATGGTAGGAGTACCATTGATCTGGCTCCAGTCTCTGCACTGGATCCTACCTGCAGAGCTCAACTTCTCTGAGTGCCGTGAAAGCAATAAAATCTTTCTTATTTTTGATAAGCTTGCATTTTAAATCATTTCATATCTATGTGTATATGTGTGTGCCTATATACATCTCAAAACATAAAACCAATTGGATTTCTCAGTGAAGATTAAAAAATAGAAACACCAAGACTATATACCCACATCATAAGCCAGTTCATCTCCTCTGCACTGGAAGTTCAAAAATTCACAGGAAGGAGTTCGATAAGCAAATTTAATGACTTTGCACAGACATATCCACCTCCTTTTATATCACTTGTGATCAGACGACAGGCACTCACTCCTTGCTAGACTTTTTATGTACTTGCTCATTTGCATGCACTCCAGAATTGCCCATTAAAGGCTGCCTTTTCTCGACAAATTCTTTTCCTCTGATAAATGGCCCGCTCCACTGGCCTGACTTCATGACAGTCCTTGGTCCTGACAGCTCAGCTTAATTAATCTATTTAATTTATTGATCGACCCCATGGCAAAGGAGTATTCCCCATTAAATACAGTAGATATCATCCTGAGTTATCCTGAGTTATATGACTAAATATCTTCTTAAAAATCTGAAATTTAGTTAGCAGCTGACATGCTGTCCATCCTAAAAGCCACTCATGAAGAGGTGAAGATTAAAATTACTTGATTATTTTAAATAATGACCAGAAGGTTAGGCTACAGGTTGAACTATAGCCCAATTGCCTGTTTCACACACACACACAGAAAAATGCATTGCAAAGCAACAACACATCCTCAAAAACCTGAAGTCTGAAGACTGTCTCCACCATTGGACTACACTCGATTACATTTCTGTCACATGTAGCAAACCAGACAGTTCTATATGTGCAAACTGAGGCAACTATTTCACTGTGAAGATGCAGATTATTTAGTGCTACAATACTTCTTGGATGACTTATTAATATGGATGTAAAATCTTGCAGTTAAAAATAAAACATGGAAAGAAGCAAACCATAGGTTTAGCAGATGAAGAAAAGATCAGCGTAGTCTTTCAATCAGAAATGAACAAACCACGTCCAGTTGGAAGGACATTCAGGTAAGTCAATTCCCCTGCTGCCTGAGCCCCAAAGTGCTTTCCTTCCCTTTGACAATCAAATAACCAGAAGCTGTTACAAACCGGCAGGAAATTATAAGCCTAACCAGCCAGATCAGAAAGCCGACATATCACATACCTTAAATGTTAGCCTTACTATCTCTGATATGACAGCTCTCTACATCCACTTCTCTTTGCAGAAAGATGAAAATGAGGCTTAACTCTTGCAGTGATCTAGTTACTGGAGAATAATTAGAATAAATCCTGTTTCTATGATAATTTTGATTTGTAGTTTTGCTATAAAACTAATTTGCTCAGGGAAGCTTGACTGAACAGGTAGGAACAACTAGACAGGACAAAGGATAAATGGTCTTATCATAAGTACATACAGTTTCATTTCTAGATATGAAACAGAAAGCCTCTTTTTATGGAATGCTGGTTTTGTCTTTTTAGCATTAATATGCTGGATACTTTACAACTGTCGCTTCGTTTCCTTGCTAATATATTTTTAAACTAGTGACAAGTAGGATGAAAACAATTTATGTAGATCTGTCCAGCATCTGAAATGACTTCAGTTCTACGAGCAGCAAGTTGGAGGACAATGTGCGCAATTGGACAATGTGCGTATTTTCAATGTTATCCATCAGCAGGTTTAGATCTACATCTCAGTTCCCACCAGAAGGGCATCTGTATTCCCACAGGACTCCTTATCAGTGGCCATACCTCCTCGTGCAAGGCAGGGAGTGCAGCAGCAGTCACTCCTCTTCAGCCCCCAGAGACAGTCTGCAGGCAAACTGAGCAGTCTCATCCAGAGGGAAAAATCAGATGACAATCCTTTTTTATCCCAGTCTTGAGTATGTCTAACTCTGGCAGGTAGTAGTCCAGGCTAACACGTTAATTATGCTTAATTCCTCTCACAGAGCTGAAATCAACTGTTACTATTTACCCTCACTGTGCAAGTTCTAGGAGGGCCAGGTCAAGACCTATGTGACATTTCCTTTAATCTCCCACAGCTCAGACACGCTCCAACCTTTGGCAGCTGCACATGTGTCCATGTGGCAGAGGGAGAGCTCTGTGGTCCTGTGGGCAGGGAGCTTCCCTACCAGAAGGGCTCAGAGGTGCCAGGCTCTTAGCTCCTCAATTTCTATTAGACTGCAGTGGAGGAGTCCTGCCTCAGCTATACCTCTGCTGACAAAAGACAACTGGCTCTGGTCCTCAGCACCAGCAGAGAAAGAGGAGGGATCCCTTGGTGGAAGGATTCTGCACTTTCGGCCACCCCTAACCCAAGCCCTTGATACTGAAGCTCTGTCAAGTCCCAGTCCCACGGACAGAGCTGGAGCTCCTGCTCACCATGAGCAGGGCATGTGAGCATGTTTAAAAACAAGGAAGGCACATGAGTATTGCAAGAAGTTCTCTTTTCCATTTTTTATCTCTCAGCAGCTTTATCTCCCAATTGAAACCACCACTGGTTTTAGTCTACAGATTCAGATAAAGAGAGAGGGGTCTGGAAGCTGTCTGTTGCTTTGGAATGAGGCTTGAACACACTGCACATGACACCACAAACATGCAAATGTACATCTGATTGTCTAGAGGTGGGAGTTTCAGCCCTTCAAGGACAGCAAATTACTTCTGACAATAAAGGATATTCAGAAAGGCATCTTTATTATGATGGAGAAAGCAAAAGGGACAAGTCATGATTTTTGCAGCATTTCTGTACCTGAGGAACGGAGGACAGATTTCTGCACGATGCAGAGGCATGGAATCAGAGACTGTCTCTTCTACAGCAATTACAGTTAAAGGTAGAGGTAGCAGGATTTGATCTGGGACAAATGCATGAGTAGAAAAACTGGATGTGTTCATATTCCAATCCACGGGACACTGCATTTCTGAAGGGACAAAATTAACTGCTCCTCTCCACTCCTCCCTATTTCCACTAACCTTTGCTGAAGCAGCTCTGCATAGACACAAGTTATATGACAATAAGTGCATCTCTATAAGCACGTGGCTGACAACAGCCATCAAAATACGGCATTGCACAGTTAATCCAATGGAACTGCAGTACATATGCAGTGACAGACCCTGGCCCACCTCTATCCTGTGAAAACCTGCCCTACTCCTCCTCTCAGCACACACTTGTGTGTTCCTATGCTTGCTTTCTTTAGATAGTTCCAGCCAGCAGCAAGAAGTTGGTATTAGATGCAGAGGGGACTTTGTCTTTCACTACAGGCCCCCTCTCCTCAGAGTCAGGATGAAGTTTGCTTGCCATGTGGCAATTAAGCAAAAGGGGAAACAGTATCTCTGTTATTACAGCCTGTACAATGGACAAGTCACTAATTGGCTCTAGTCACACTGCTGTAAACATTGACAATAACACAGAATTCAAAGGCTTCACTGTTAGATGAAGCTCAAAGTGATCTGCAAGACCTGAAGCTGTCCCATGGCCAAGACTTCAGCTTCAACCACAGCCTGTAAGTGCTCTATATCAGAACTGATTTCTGGTACCAACTGAAACACAGGCACAAGTTTCTGCCTGTGAGGAGGATTGGTTAGAGAAATTTTCCATTGCAAGTTTCTCCTGCAGTACACAAATCTGTTATGCACAAGAGAACATAAAATAACTCAGACTCAAGAACTGGGAAAACACATCACTTCTTTAATGTTAATAAATGAGATATAAAAAATGATAAGCTGTAAAGAGCTGTAGTCCTGGTTGTGCCTCCCTGTGTTAAGGACAAATCTGGGACAAAGACTACATGCCATCACCACCTGCATTGTATGCAAACATGGGAGATTTTCTCTTGCATGAAAACTTCTAACCCAATGAAAAGGACAGAGATGCAATCCTTATATCATTATTGTAAAACCTTCTCACTCCAAGATGTTCAAATGTAGGTGTTTGTTGTTAAACTCAGACCATTTCCAGTTCACACGGTAGAGTCACACGCAGCATAAACAGTACTTTTGCACCCCAGTGGTATTTAAAAGCTACCTAGATCCCTAAATAACTTAAATATATACTAAGTAAGTCAGGTGCTGCTCAGCTATCAGAAGCTCCCCCAGAATTTCAGATACTCACAATACTTCTGCAAGATTAATGGGAGTTGTTAAAACTTTTGTTATCCTGAATTCACAGCACTGCAGTGTACGTAATATTATTATTTTTAATTAAGATGATAAAACATTCTGAAGCAAGAGAAACATTCAATTTTTGTAATTAAAGTGATGGAGAAAAAATTGCTTAAATGATTCTAGAACTAAATTTCACAACGGTTATGCCATTTAAAAGTTCCACAGCTTCGAAACTAGGTTGCACTTTTAAGAGACTTTAATAATTCAAGACCTTTCAAGGTCAGAGAGGAAGTAGTGATACACTGATTTCTCTTCTTGAAATTTAAGAGCTCTGTTCAGTCCTCTCATACACATGCATATATATCCCAAGGGTTATCATGGGATCTGCAACAGTCAGGGTCAACACGTCAAGTCAGTGTACACAGCCAACTGCTGTGTACTCACAGCTTGACCTCAAAACAGTGCTTTTTTTAGTTCTGTTTGGTGCACCGCTGACAACAGGGCCAGGGTCAGGTAAGCTTTTCTTCCCCAAATGCAAGGCCATGCACTATCCATAAGTAGCTGGACTGACCAATCATTTTCTCCCTGGCTGCTCTGAAATGGTTATTCAGGACTAGCTTTTGTGACATTTCTTTTTCACTGTAAAAGTAGAACTTAGCACTTAGGTCTATGGAACGGCAACCCTCCTTTGCAATACATCTAGATGTTGTTTAGTGTAGGAGGGACCTGATCTCTAACTGAAGCCTGTAAACATTGCTCCTAGAGAAATAATAATAATACATATTGTCTGTAGAAAACCAGAAATAGTTTCCAACTGACTGCCACTGAGGCACAGTTCGAGGTGGAGACTTGGTGGATTTGCATGGAAATGTCCAACTCTCAATCAATCAATCAATCCCAAAATCATGACTTGCAAAAGTAATTCATAACAACTAAGAAAACATTTGAGAATTACAGAGCAAACAATTAGCATTAGTAAGTCTGAGCAAGGGAAAAAAGTTTCTAATACTTCATATAGAACAAGGTATTGCAACTTATAATAGTGAGAAAAAATGAGATGCACAGGTGGGCTACAGAAGTTAAAAATTACATTTTGACACTATCACATAAGTGTTGGACAAAGAAATGGGTGAGTGAAACCCTTGTCTTGCCTCACCTTGCAACGGCTGCTTTGACAACTGGGTTTTGATAACATCTTTCTTCCATCTGTGCTAACATACCTTGGCTGATCCCTGTTAGAAAAGGATCACTTTCAAAACAGGTTCTTAGAGTCCAAGCATCCAAGCTGGTATTTATGCAAACAAAAACCAATCCTTCACTGTGAGTGGACATAGGCCAGAAAAAGTGCTATCATGCCCCAAAAGCAAGGCCGTATTCAAATTAAGATGCATTGATGGCAAATTATTGACACAGCACATTGCTCAATAAGGGAGATCACTCTGCTTTCAAGCACTTCCCTGCACAGTTGGATTCTCCATTCTGCCTCCAAAGATATTAAAAAAAACACCAAAAAACCAGTTGTTCCCACCTCTACCTGAGGTTTGAAAATGATCACTCCCTTTAAAAAGAGAACAACTAGAAAGCAACAGCATTAGGTACACAAAAATCAGTGTAAATACAAGAGGCACAACTCCAGTCGCTCCTTCCTTCCTGTCTTTTATCACAGAATTGAGAATGCTGTCTGAGAACACTGTTAGCTAATTCGGTGTCTTTATACATTTTTAAAATGTAATTTCTGGTAGGTTTGTTTTTGTACTGATCTGTCAGTGTGTTGTGCATGAAATGACAATTCAAGTCTCAAGCTATCAGCCTCTTTCTGCCAAGTAACGAATAGCGGATGCTTAAAAAGTCTTGTGGCGTTCCAGAGAGCTAAAGGATTGTGAATCACTATCTCAGAAAAACTTCAAATTCTTTTTTCTTACCCTACTCCCTTTTTTCTTCTCTCACCCTTCCCCTCAGTCACTCACAGGAGGAGGTTATGTCGTTGGGCTCAAGGAAAGGGAACTTTCATTTTTGAGTTTTAGCATAGGGTTTTCAAGCACCTGCAAAACCTGATTTTCACTTTGCACATTACACAGGGCTTCATCATTAATTTGGACAAGATGTCAAAAGAGTAGAAAACAAGCTGTAACACTCTCCCCCAAGCTACTCTTTGCTGTTAGATTGAAAAGGCTGGGTAACAAAGGTGGTAATAAAATGTTAGCAGTCTTTCCCTTCTCTGTGTAAAATCAACTTGCTAGTGCTTATAGAAAAAGAATGATGTTTTTAGAAGAATTATATCAAACCTACATGTTCGGCTTTATTCCTTGTTATTAATTACTTCTGTTCCCACACTCACATTTAAAAGGTCTTTTACAATTTAGGCATCCTCTCCAATACAATATGCAGAGAGAAACCATAATAAATCCTACTATAATCACACCTTGAGAAAACAAGCAGCATGTTGCACATTTAGGTAGTCTCTAAAAGAGCAGAAAGAGTATGAAACATCTGGCAGCTGTTTATCACATCTCCAAGGCACTGAAGTCTCAAGTACTAAGATGACGCAGATTAATACTGGAACCGGAACACAAAAGCAAAACAAAACCAGCACAGCAATCACTTATTAATTTGAACCAAAAAATAATCCTCCTTGTCATTCTGTCTTGGCAGCAGATTTTACTGTCATTGTGCTCATCACCAAGTCACTCAAATTAAACAAAAAGTTAGGCAGTGTCCTTCATGGGATTTCACCATAGATCATTTCCAAACCACAGCCTTTGCTGTGCTTTGCCAAATCTCGTGTGCTTCACTACAGCAGCATCTTCAGCTAGGATAAACCCCTTAAGTGCTCCAGCTTCATCTCTTCTCCAGCACCCAGCCAGCCCAGGGGTTTCATCTGCCTCCCCTGGTCAGCATATGTGGGGCACAGGCCGAAATACCCCTAATGAAGAGTCAAGTCCAGCATTCTCAGTAGACTGAGTCCACTGAAGCAATGGACATCATACCGCTTATGACAACAAGTTTTAAATCCAACCCTGTATTTTCATCTTTTTTTACTTTGTCAGAAGAAATAAACAATTCATTCAGTTACTGAGATGGGACATCTTTGTCTTTTGAAGCCTGTACAGTTACATCCAGCTCCTAGAGTCTAGATCAGGAACAAAAGTCCTTAATGGGGATTGAATAGAAACATTAACTTATCAATCAAATGTTGTCCTAAAAAAAGGTATGTGTCATCAGATGCTTAAGTGATTCTTTCATCAGTCACACCGATCCAAAGAACAAGTGATGAAGAATGATGACAGACAAGCCACAAAAGTGTCACAAATAACTGGGACGTTGCCTCACCATACAAAATGAAGGCAGTCAGTATCTGGCATCCCTAACGGCCTCTGCCCCTGCTGAAGAGGCAGTCTTGAGAGGTTTGAAAGCCTCATTTTAGCAAGGGAATTCCTGACAGACATGAGAAGGGAAATGTCGCACAGCCAGACCGATAAAGGCCCCTTCCCTTGATGCTTTGAATAAATACATCCTTGTTGCTATTTCTGTTTTGTAGGAAGGTTATAAAATTCTGAAGCAGGGAAAACCTGCACTGCCAGGACACATTAGCAAGCTGTGCAGCAGCCATGCAGCTTGCCTCAGATATGGGCAGGAGATCGGGGCCTCACAGCCATCGTGGCCGAGAGCATTTCACTGCAAATATAATCTACTGGGACACAGGGTCACTTGTCCAATTGCTTCAGTGCAGAGCCAGCTACTGAGCCAGCTCAAGTACTGGCTTCCAAAGAACACGCTGACCTGCTAAGGAAACATCAGAAGAAAGGCTGAAACTGCCACGGGAAGGAGAAGAACAATTTCTATTTTTGTTTGAATCACCAACTTTATCAGTGGCACAAGTGCCCCAGGCTGGATGGAGTATATTTAAGTGCCAGCTCACACAGGTGTCAAGCAGAATGAAAGCAATAGAAAAGCATGTACTGGGCAGGCTGGGCAGCCATAGGGATGCAGGTTCCTGGTCCCTTACTCTTCTAACGTATATTAGCATGTACATGGGGACACCTGCAAGTCAGCCAGGGAGCCACGTGCAGGCAGTGTCCAATCAGCAAGAACTCTTCTAAGAAAAGTAAAATCTGACATACAGAAAGAAAGGTTTTTATCATAAAACAGTTGCTTGCAAGCATGCTGGTAATGAATCCTAACAGCCTAGCCCCAAGCAGACCAGGGCTGCTACAGGAAAGCTTACTTTTCCTTCAGTACTTGAGTACCATGTCATCATTTCCCAACTCCAATGTGCTTCTTACACATGTAAGAAGCTTGGGCTTTTCTTCATGTTGCTCAGCCTCCTGATGTCAATGAAATCATTTTCATATTCATTAAAGCTATCTTTTGAGAATCAGCGTCCTGATGAACATGTTTGACTCAGGGGAGTTACAGGTAGGGATAAAAACCACTTAGCCTTTCACAACTAACCAAGTACCTAACAAGTGGTCAGCACAGCACTTGTCACTCAGCTACCAGTTTAATGACAGTCTTGCTTTTAAGGCATTTCCCCTCAAGAGGTTTGACAGCACAGAAAAGCGGTGTGACAGTACACAGTTCCCTGCAGGCTTTTGCCCTTGACAACGGTATGAAATGAGGGCCTAAAAACAACTGAGAAAGACAGAATATGCAGATCACACAGTAGTTGGGTTTAAAGAAAAACAGGTGTTGTATAATAAAACCTTTGAGACAGCAAATAATTCAGATGTAATAAAAAAAAAAAGCACTCCAAGTGTCAATGCCAATGGGAGTAAAAGTTATTAGCTGCAGCAAAGGAACACTGCATCTACTCACACTAGCATTCACCCTGCTCTGAGGCAGTCCAACTGCACCACGGCATCCCCGTGGAAGGGTATGCTGCTGCACACGCAAGTTTTGCCACATGCTCTGTAAAACTACCTGTGCTCAATATAAGATCTTCAAACTCCATGCTGGAGGGAAGATATTTTACAAAAATTGCTTTTCTTGAAAGAACAACAGGAACTCTCACCTCCTACTGAGGAATCTGGTGGGCAACTTGCACCCAAATTTGTGACCTCTCCAGCAAAGCTCCTCTATGGATTTTGACAGTCACCTTCCATAAGAGTGGGGAAAACCTTGTTTGAAGTGGCTGTTGCCAACATGAAACTGGGAGATCTCCTCCTCTTGTAAGCTGAGGTATGTTTTCTGTCATAAAATTATTAATTCTTACAGTCACAGAGCATTGATTCAAGACCAAACCTTAGCCACCACAGATGAGTGCAGCAGCAGAACCAGGAGCAGCCCTGTCTGCATCATCACAGCCTAGCAGGACAGACACAGCATCCAGCTGTGCAAGTGGGAATTCACAATCCATGGGGTAGAGTCACCACTGCCCAGAGCCCACAGGACTCTCACCTGGCACCTCCAAGTCAGGATTCAGGATTCCCTCCTGCATCTAACTTGGGAAAGAACAAAGTAATTTAAAAGTGAAGTGATAGAACGCGTAGAAAGAGGGAAGGAAAGTACTGAGGAAACTCAAGAGGGAAACAAAATTTCATCTAGAGAAGGGGAGAAAAAGAAAAAAAAAAGATTGTTGCTGGCAATGTCATTGCAAATGCAGAGGTCAAAAATGTTCTCTTCACCACTTGAAAAAAAACATCAAATTCAGTTGTATTTGAACTTCATGATGAATAAAATATTAACAGTTAACAATAGATGAATCTGTTTGGAAGGGAAGCATAACCTAAGCATGCTTACAATAATAAATTACTGTGATGTGTTCAAATTTGCTGTGAACTGGTTTCTGAACTGAATGCACAGTATGCACACATAGGCAGCAGAGGAAGTGAATCCCTAATCTTCTGAAAATTGAAGTGTCTAAATGCAAATTGTTTTTACTAGTTACATACAAACAGCAAAGGAAGACGATGAAAAATTCAAAGGAATCAAATTAACCTTTTTTTTATCAATGAGTCGTTTGTAGGGGTAGGCACATTGTTAAGTTGTGAAACTTCTGACGTATGCAAGCCACCAAGGTTGGAATCAATAAAAAGTGAAAATGAAGTGTTTCTGTGCCTACTGGTTTTTTTTTAAAGCGAAACTATGCATTATTCATACAGAAATCTGTCTATTAGGATTGGAAAGCAGATTGAAAAGTCTAAAGGTTTAGACCCAGTTGAAAATTTAAGACAAACCACATTATTGAAATGAGCTTTGATTAGTTCTGCAAAACACAGAAATTCAGTTTCACTCAGTTACAGATGAATTTCTATATATGTGTATTTCTAGGTCACAGCACATGTACAAGCAGTGAAACCCTCTTAGAGATAGACAGACCAAAGTTTCAGAGTGGTAAAAAGCTGAAATTCACAGGAAAACCAACAAATTAACTCCACAAGTAATTGAAGTAATTGAGATGTTCAATATGTACAGCACTCTTTTTCTTTCTTTACAAGGTACCCTCTTTGACATTCATGGCAGCTGCTTTTAATAGCCAAACTCCTACCTAGCAAAACATGTAGGATGCTGACAACAGCTAGAAGACTTTCCTCAGCAGAGTGCTCTCTATATCTGGGACAGGATTTCCAGAATCATAGAATGGTAGGGTTGGAAGGGACCTTTAGAGATCATCTAGTCCACCCCCCACCCCGCAGAAGCAGGCTCACCTAGAAGATCAGGTCACATCACTGAAACGCTGGTTCTCTATCCTAGTGATCAAGTCCATGACTTCAATGGAAGAAATTACCCAGCTGCAGCTTGGTCTTCACTACCAATCAGTACAGTGCAACAGAATGGTCTGAAGGGTGAAACAGTGGGTGCTGAGGATCAAACCCCACATTTTATGCATTCTGACCATGATCATTCAGATCAGCACTAACTGAGTTATGCAGACTGCATTCTAGAAGTTAGTGTGAATCAGCCAAATAGGAATTCAGCCTGTGCAAGGTGAGACCAACCTGCCATGCAGACCAAGCCTGGCAAGATTCACTGCAAAATACGCTCCTGATCCACACCAAAAATGCTGACAGAAAGAATATACTTTTATTAAACACGAGTCTCTAAGGGTTACTTCACTATAAGAACCAGGCCATGGTCAGTATTTCCCCGTAAGCTTAAAGAGAAAGGATTTATTGCACTTTCTTCAACTTTTCTTTGCCAGAAGACCAGCTTGATCCAGCTCCACGCAACAAAGTCAACTCCCTTCAACATCATTTAGTTGTCAATTACTAATCTCACATTTTCTCAATCTCTATTTAAGGAGCAAAACAAAAAATGCAACTCAGATTAGAAACAAAGTCTTCAAAACCTGCAGATAATACAAGATTTCATAGGGAAGAGGAAAAGAGGGAGAGGAAGCTCGAATATAAAAAAAATGTCAAGAAGAGAGCTTGTACAATTTCAACAACATCCAGCTGCAATTCAACCCTTGCTTCAGCTGTCATCGCTAAATCGATCCAGTTCTGTCTAGAAGTGTTTGATTAGCTATATGGGCCTACAGTTATAAATGACAAGCAGAAAACAGCAGTTTCTACCTCTTTGCCATTAGTGTGGTCCAACTTTAAAACTTATTTACCTTGAAAGTACTTAAGGGATTGCAGTATTAATTATTTTTAAAGGACACTCAATGCAATTGGTGGCTCAGAATTGATGAGTATATTAAAAAATAATAAAGAAGGAGAATTAACTGGGGATCTTGGGACCTTATTAAAATCTAGTCTTGATTGAAAGTTCTTTGACTTTCTACTGCTAAACTTTCTCTTGATGAGGTAACTGCATTTTCACCTTAAGAATACCATTTGGTGGAGAAAAATGACCAAAGTTTCAGGAAGAATACATGCACGTTTGTAATACAAACTGGCAGTTTTCCAAGAGAGATGAGGAAGACTGAAAGTTGTTACACCTAATGTTGAAATAAGATCAGGTTATTGTAGGACTTAGAGGCAATCCTCCTCTCAATGTGTCAACACTTAGCAGCAAATCTTGGGAGGCAAAGAGTACATTCACAAAGCTGCGCTCCCGACAGAAGTGTCAAATTGACCAGGATAATGGAAACCTGCACACTTGCAGGTAATTTTGCAGTGCTATCCATCAGTCAGGTCATGCACAAGATGTACAGGAAAGGAGGAAAACCTCACTAATCCAAACAGCATTGTCCCCACACTAAGAGGACTGCTCTAAGGCTGGATGCAAGCTACAGTGAGGCTTAATGTGACATCAAAGCTCAGCTTTTTCTCCTGCAGCGAGCAGTGATGGACATGAGTAGAGACACGCTGGACAGGACATTGCTTCAAGACACGTACAAGGGCTACATGGACCCAGGGCTGTCCATACAGGTCATCCCTACCTCAAATCTGAGCAAACTTCTTAAAAGCCTGCACCAACTCTACATCTTCAAATAGCAAATCTCAAGGGGCAAAAGAAATGGGTAAATCTTCAACAGCATCATGGAGAAACAGCTTTGACTGCAAACACTGGCAAGAGCTCTCTTTTTACCTCATCACCAGTCAGCTTCAACATTTGTTTGGCCACAAAGCCTCAAGTGCCTTGTCAGTTTCTTAACATTAAAGCTCCTGTCCATCTTTCATTCAATGTTTAGGCTTCTTGGGCTTATTGTCCTCCCCACTGGCACCACACAATCAACTCCAGAAGTTTCACAGCACAGCATTTACCAAAATGTCCCCCGTTACTGCCACTTCTGTGTTGTTTCCAAGGCCTCTGCCTTCGACTACACCAAATCACTTTGCTCCTTTTTGGAAATCTGACTTGTGCCACACACACCAAGTGTATTAAGCAGAAGACCAAAGAACTGGGAAGCATGAACAGATGTGCCTGCCCAGGAGGGGAGGAGGGCAGGCTTCACCTGTGGTATTAAAGGCTTTGTGATACTATTGCTGGTTTTTACATCTTCTTTGAACAAACCTCTGGTCTTTACCTGTAATCTCCCCAGTGTTTGCAGGTTTGTTAAGAAACTTTGTCCACTTTGCTTTTCAACTACTGGAAATTTGGTTTATATCAGTTAATGTAGCAGCTCTTGTAACAAAAATCTCAAATTAAATCAAGAGTCTAGAGCCCTGCTTCTTGCTGAGAAACTCCCTAGACCCAGGGCACATGACCAGACTCCTGCCTCTCACACGCTTGCACAGCTTTGTTTAATGTTGGCGTTTTTTGAGTTTCATCATCCCCTGCTCCAGGACCTCTCTACTCCTCTGAGGAAACACTTCACACCTTCCCCTGGGTCTCTTCCTCTCAGTGTTTTTCCTAACTAATTTCTCCCTTCAGTGTGAGCTAAGTCCGAGCTCAGCTGGTGCTAGAGTTACATTTCTAACCGTGAAGGAAGCAAGCAGAGACCATCCTCAAAAAGCCCTGCTAAGGGAAAGGGGAACAAATGGAGATAAATCAGGATGAAGGTAAGAAGGGAAATAAGACACTGAGTTGCCCTCTGGGAAATACCTAATTATGTCTCCAAGATCCTCTTCTAAGCATAAACCCAAGGCAGACAGCTCAGGCAAAGCATTTGTGGCTTCCACACAGGTTAAGCAGCTCACCCTAACATTTCCAGATTAGCTTTGCCAAAAAAGAAAAGAAAAAGGGTGAAGGGTGGGAGACGACAAAAGCCAACCCAGTGCAGCAGTGCTCCCCTCCATGCAGTCCAAGGTTTCAGCAGCAAGGTTTCAGCTAGTGGAGCTCAGGGAATGATAATCACAGTGCTCCCTCAGACCACACAACAGCAACAGGGAGAGGATGTGATGGGAGTAGAACTGACATTAGGCCAGACTTCAGCCTGGATAGTTACCAAGAGCAGTAGGAGAACCTGCTTGGTGAGGAGACAAATCTCCCTGGGCTTGCAGGGGCAAAAACTGCAAAAGTTGAAGACTTGCTCTATAAAAGCTGCATCTGAGACTGAGGAAATCAGCAAAGAAGGGACAGACTGTGGCTAAAGCACACATACTGCAACCAGGCAAAGACAGCAATCCTTCCAACACTAGGTCTTTGCCAGCCTGACACAAGGCTTCACCTCAGGGTACACTCAGCCCCCAGCTTTCACAGGAAAGGGAGCAGACCTGTGACCAATGCTAAGCATGCACCACTGAGGCTAGTTGGCAAGTCCCTGTGACATTCATAGCCCGACTTCACAGCTTGGTCGTGTCGACCACTGACTATTCACCCATCCCAAACAAGAAGGCAACACTAACTTGAGTCTGGATGCTCAGGCAATGGAATATAGCCCAGCTCCTCAGATTGGCTCCAAGCTAAATAAGAACAACCTGACCCAGGAAAAAAAGTCCCTCCAGAGCACAACTGCCATAGTGTGGGAGGGCCAGTGGGGCAGACATGCATCTACATTGTGAATGGCAAGAGCCGAGTCCTAGGATGACTGAGGCCAGAGGGATTTGTACAGCTAAGCCCCAGAGCGCAGCAATTCACTCTTGTGCAGCAGAGTCCTTAAACTGCTGAGAATATTGCAGTGGTAACTAAAATGAGAGAGAGCAAAGAAGTTCATCTTGCTTTAACTTCAGATCCTCATTTTAACTTGAGAAAATTCAATTAGTTTCTACCCAGAAGCAGTTTAGCTGCCATTGTTGGCAATCAATGGTCCCTAAATGCTGAGAAACTGGCAACTGTTCAATGTGCTGGCAGAGAGGCTTTCCTAATTAAAGATGTCACTTTTCCAGCTAATTTAAGTCTGCCATCTCTTTAAAGTACCAATTGCCACAACAAAATATGAATAGGAAATTGACTTTCTGTGCATCTGTTTTTGCAAAATACTTCCTCCGAGTCATATGTTTCAGTTTAAATGGTTTAGGTCACTTGCTGGGAGGCAACAGCAGAGCTTTGCTCTGCCTCCAGAGTACCTCTGAAATAAAGAAAAGTAAGGGTGGGTTCAGTCATGTATGGGAACGAAGAAGGTACTTGTTGGCTTTCCCATCCCAATACAGTTGTACTGTGTTCCCTCTGATACTGATTTTGGGAGGATAAAGGAATAACAAAACGTCCCCACTGAATCAGATTGCTTATCTAAATGGCTTCCACTGCACTACATGCTTATCCTCTCAACAGCCCTGGCGATAGGGAGATGCTGCTATTCCTGCTGGAAGGCAACGTGAAGGCACAAGGCTGAAACACAAAGATTTTTTAGATGTCTAACTTCCACTAAAGCGAAATTTCTGATTCACAGCTCCTTTCCACAACAGCTAAATCACATAGCCATTTTTTCCTGAAAAACATTTCAGCCATCCCAAGACTTTAGCCAACAGCACAATGTTAAGACTACTGATGCTCTTTGGCAACAAATGGAAAGTAACATCTATGCACCTGTGAACGGAATTCCCAAGTTCAGCAACAAAGCAACATCAGAACTTCAGCATAGATTCTAATGCTATCCCAGCCACACTCGCTCCAGCCTTTTCTGTCATGGCCCCTTAGTCAGAGCCATTCGGGAATGCCAAGTGAGGAAGCACAGTGAATCTCAGCAGAGCTGCCTTCAAGATGTCTTCTAATTCCTCTCGCTCCTCATAATCTCTTCTTATTTTATGGTCCAGTTGTGAATCTGCGTGGAACAAACCATACTGTGTGCACCGATAACTGGGACAGAGCAATAGAGCTCACATATAAACCAGTTTCCTTTATTCCTCAAACTTCTGACCAACAAAACAGTTAAAAGGAGGATTTGAAGTATTCTCCTCCCCTCTTGTCCAAAGAGAAACATCACTGAACTTTGGTTGTGTAGAATGCCTGATTCAGCTAGATAAGAGCCATCCTCTATTCAGTGCCAAGAGCAATAAAACTATAATCTTCAACTGGGACTTTAGATCATATAATTGTACACTAAAGTTAAATTCAACATGGATGAGATACTTTTAACAGCCAATGTAGTTACTCATATGAGTATTAACGACCTGATGCCGTGTTTCATAAGCTTGAAAATACTGGCTGGCTAGCCAGAGTTGGTTAAACAGAAGCAAGTCATACAGTATTTATAATTTATTAAAATTCACTTTAAACAATTCCCCTCCCACACCATCATTTGATCAGCTCTGTTTACATTCTAAACTGTGGAGCAGAGGCGTGTAGCATTAATTAAGCCATTGGGCTCTCCCACCTCCAGGTGTGACAGAACAGACCCACACTTCTTGAAATGGAAACCTCCTAATGTTGAGTAGGAAAGAGAGAATGTTTCATACTCAGATATTTTTCTCTCTGTCAATGCAAGTTCAGCTGTTCCCATTGCAGTATGCCCCTCCATCTCTTCCTAGAGCTCAGGAAGGACTTCTGGCAGAGTGACAAAGTGTCTGGGAGCTGAAATAAGGGACTCCACGGCACACCAAGGAAAGAGCATGGATAAATCCTTTCCTTACATACAGCTCCCTAGCAGAGAATTTCCTGGGACTCTGTCTCCTCTTATAACCTCAAAATGCACTGGATAAATGTCATAACACCAGGAGAGAAACATGGAGTCACACAACGGGTTGGGTTGGATGGGATCTTAAAAATCAGGTAGTGCCAACCCTCCTGCCATGGGCAGGGACACCTTTTACTAGATCAGGTTGCTCAAAGGCCCATCCAACCTGACTTTGAACACTTCCAGAGTGACAGCAAAGTCGATCCCAAATTATTTGCAAATAGTTCCTCTAGCCTGTGAAAATGGTAAGATTTTCCAAGCATAGTTCAGCAATGTCACCATTGTGCCCAGCTCCAGCCCTGGGGCTGGATGTGAACTCTGTACCCCAAACCAAGGTCAATGTCAAAGGCTTTCTTTTTTAAAAAATTAAGTCACAGAGCACTGGAATGAATGCTATGCAGAACCAATTTGTAAGCCCAGCCACAGTGTCTTTCTGTCTGCATATTTGTTGGCAAATCCCCCTCTCCCCCTCCCTGGCCCGAATCCTCCCATCCTGGCTGGAGTGAATATATGGACTGTCTGCCCCTATTCTGCCCCCTCTGAAGGAACAGTGCACTTTCCACTTTCATCCCTCCCTCCAGAAACACATAATTATTCCCACAAGTAACTGAGTAATTTCAAAGTCATGCTGAGAGAGGAACAGAGTCCCCATGGCACTCGTGTATCTCCAGCTCTCACCCACAGTACCTGCAGCTGCTACCCAATCCAGCATCCACTGGTCAGCTTCACAGAGAGCCAAGGCAAAGGGCAGAGCTCATGCACACCCTTTCAGGTGGCAAAGACTCAATGTGGGACATCCACAGCAGCTCCAATGGCACCTCATGATCACACAGGAGGCTGCAGTGCAGGAAGGATATATCAGAGGGTGGCCCATGGCTCCTGTAGCTTTTGCGTTCCTGGCAGCACACAGAACAGTGGTCACAGTCCACTTGTGTCCATGAAGACATGATACTGTTATTGGCAGGCATCGAAACTCACAAACAAAATAAGCCCATGAGCAACTCACTGCAGGACAATGTCCAAAGGCAAAGCCTTTTCCAAGCTCTGCAAGATGGTTGCTCTGCAGAGGAGGAGCCCAAAAGCCCCACTCAGCACACTGCTCCAGGGCAGAGCATGAATGTCCTCAGGTGCAAGGCAAAAGAGATGCTGGAAACCAGGAATACAGCTACAAAATACAGCTCCTTATCAGGCCTCCTAATTGCTCAGTCTAGTAACACAAATGCAATATGGAAACATTCACCACCAAGAAAATAAAAAACTCTTTACAACTTTATATATGCACATATGTGCACATACAGTTTACAAAAATAATGAGTTTAACTGTATGTTTTACATAAGCACATTTCATTTTAACTCAGGGATATATCATACTTATTGCAAGTTATTTTATGTACACAGCAGCTGTGCACCAACACCTCCATGAGGAAACCTGCTAGGGTACTGCTTCCTCCATCTACCTAAGCACTAACCTGCGTAAATACATCTGCCAACAGGCAGGAAAAAAAACTTTATCCCTTGAGGCAATAACCTCATTGTGTTTGGCTTTCCATGTACAATCTTTTTCCACTAGAAAAACTCCCTCTGTGTAAGTCTGCACTTGAGTGAGTACCACATCCAAACACACGTGCATTCGTGACTGTTCCACATTTGACTTGTTCCCTGCCATTTTTTCCCCACACACTACCACAGGTTTTACTCTCACAAATCTGCTCTCCTAGTAACCATCAAGTAGAGTCTGAGCTATGTCTTTTTTTAATGCCGTCCTATGGCAGTCCAAAGCCTTGTGCTATGACAACAATACCTGAGTAAGGTAGAGGTCTATGCAATGATTGAAGTAACCTTCACCATGTTATACTTGCCAGGGATTTTATAAATTACAACAACAAAAACCAGCAAGAGCAACATCCACAACTACAGAGACAACTCCAAAGGATGTGATGGGCGTTCCTCAGGGAAAAGGTATTCCCTGTTCTCTGGTTAAAGGTGGGGGGGGGGTAGAAAAACAGACAGAGGTTTCTCTCCCTTAACGAAGTATTGCTTGGCTTTGCTGCCATCGCACTGTGTGCCCAGAGCTCACACACACATGCAGACCCCAGGAAGGAGTGGGAGGGCTCAGATTATTTCTGTTTAAACTATTGCCAGTTTACAACTGTGGTTTGAAAGAAGGGGAAAAAAAAGAAAAAAAGAAAAAACAACACAAACCACCACCACAAATATCAAAACAACCCCCCCCCCCCCCAAAGCCACAAAACAAAAATAAAACCAACCACAAAACACCCAGCGTGGCTGCTGAGGGTGGCTTGTTCTCCAACCGTCTGTGCTCCTGGCAGGAGCCATTCTGCTCCTACACACCCTTCAGCGCCTTCTGCTCCCTGACGTGTTATACAACTGTGCAGCAAAAGAAAATCAACAGAATTAACAAGTGGCCAAGTACAGAATTACCAGTGGGGCTGAGTATGCTGTTGAGTTCCCATCACCTCTGCCCAGTACAGGGTGTTTGCTTCTCCGCACACAATGCAGGACAACCTCAACACACATCTCTCTTGTTTTCCTTTCTCCCACTTCTCTTTCCCCTCCAAACTACAATTCAGCCTCCAGAGACATAAATAACTGATTCTCATGACCAGAATAACTGAGCTGCAACTCCTGTCCTCTGTCTGGCTCTGCTGTGGCTCTCCTCCATGCTGCCAGCAGCCACAGCTGAGCCAAGCCCAACCACAGTCAGTTGCCCACATGCTTCAAGACCTCAGGCAAATGATTTCCTTTCATTGCATCTTCCTTGCTCATTCATCCTTTCACCTTTTATACTAAGCCTGCAAACTCTAAGAAACAGAAGTTGACCTCAGCTGTAGCCCATGGCTACTAATCTCATAAATAATTATAGGAGAGCAGTGAAAAACAACATAAAATTAAGTGATGCTGTTGCTCCCCCTCATTTCTACAGCTTATTTTCTGCTGTCAAACAGTGTCTTCCACTGCCCTTGGACAAGTGACCATCATGTCAGGCATTCTCTGGTCTTGTGAATGAGCTTCTCTCCGTCACACGTTTTGAGATTTTTGTTGCACAAAGCTCGTTGGGAGCCCAAGCCTGGATCCATAATTTCCTCATGTTCCACCATTTGGATTTAGAATCTAAAATTACCTTGGTTGCCACAAAAATAGGCGCTTACAATTCCCCTTTGCCTTGCAATTAGGTCTCTAAATCACTTAATTGTGGGAGCCAGATTTTCTAGTGGAGCTCATTCATAAGCAGAGTGAGCCAGCTGCAAAATATTTATCACTGTCCAAATTCTCTCAAATTTTCAGCATTTGGATCACAGGATTCTGTTCGGATCCAGGTCCAGGAGCAATGACAGAAAAATCATAGGAGATCAGATAAATCAGAAATCATTTTCATCAGAAAGCACAGCTTCTCCTTCAGGAAGTGTCATATTCTGCCAATTCTTGCACTGAAACTGTAATTTAATGCTTTACATTTCTTCACTGTTCCGCAAATTGCAAGACTTGATATTGAAAGACATTAAACAATTATTTTAACAATGAACTATACACTTTTGTTGCTAAGTAGCTATCTGAAAATTTCATTAGCATGAGATTTATCAGCTTGATCATTTAAGCACCTTCTTTAAAAGTCGAAAATTAGGAGCACCTTCTGTAGAAACTCTAATACACCAATTATATCAGCTCTATCAAAAAACACGTGTACGCACTTGCAGATTAAAATAGCCAAAGTATTGGAGAACAAGGAATATTTGATGCAAATTACTTTCCTCCCTCATATTCACCTATCTAAATAGTAAGTTACAGTAATTAAAATTACAAGCCAACAAAGCATTTCCAGGAGTAGGTACCTCATGACAGGTGCTCCACAAGTACTAGAATAAGCAGTTCTGTACTCGTACTAAGTGCTCATATTGTCAACAGTGCTTTTTAAATAAATGGGCCCATTTGTTATGCTTTCTTAAATAATTATTGCCTAGAAGATCATAATCATCTAATAAAAATGTGGTTTTGAACTGCACCTAATTATCAGTATTAAAAGCTGGTGACAATATGCACACTGGAATCCATGAACGAGTTCTGCAGAGAAAAGGTGACAGAGTAAAACATCAAAAGATATTTGGTGATTCATGAACTGACGTTCCACAGGGAGGCAATGAGATTTAAGTGATTGAAACCTAACTCTCTGTTCACAATTAATATTTTTTTTTCCCTTTTTAATTATTGGGATAGCACAAAGAACACTGCAATCATCCCAACAAATCCCTCTTGGACTTGTGCCACAGTTTCTTTTTTCCCCTCTTTCCTCTCTCCATATGCAGAAGATGCAAGTTAATAACTGGAAATACATTCCAGATTTCAGCAGCTCCAAATAGTACAGTGAATTTCTGGGCAGGTGCAGAAATCAAACTCTGCACATCACACTGCAACGCTGAGAAAGGGAGCAATTATTTACTTGCAGATCACAATCTGCTGGTCTACCTGGAGGATGAAGGATTTTTAGGATCAACTCCTAGTTATCATCATCAACTTCTCTTTTGTCAATGCGTGTCAGAAATTTAACATCTTTTAAACATCATTTCTGTGTATTTATGACTGAATTACAGTTCAATAAGGTGACCCACTAAATCATCACACTTCCCCAGGATAAAAATTCTGCAGGTTAACAGCATCTCCCTCCCCAAATGTCCTTCAGGCAGCAATGAAAAATGAAGGAGCCTGCAATGTGCTTATCATGGTGACAAGAGCTACCTCTCTTGAATAGTTCTCAGTGCAAAGCAGAACAAGAGCCACAAGAGTCTTACAGGAAAGAAAATAAAAAAAGGAGAGGAAAAAAAAAAAGATAAAGGACACCCATCAATTTCTGTGTAATGCACAGTAATGACTTGCCTGGTTGTGTCAAAGAAATCATCTGAGGTTCCACGTATCTATGTCCATAGCAATAATAAATAGTAACTGCAGACAACAAGGGAAACCTTGATTCACAAAACAGTACTTGGAGGCTTTCAAAAACTTTCTGTGTAAAACTGAACATTTGCTTTAAATTAATAACCCCTTTTCAACTGCACAGCATAACAGTTTCTGGCTACACAACACAGCTTTCCAAAAATGCTAGTTATTGTAGTAATGCTTCAAGAAATGAATACACTAGCTGGTATTAGAAATCATAGGGGCATTATTTACCTCTATTGAATACTGATCTAGATGCTTAGAAAAGAGAATGCAGCTTAATTAAGTGATTTTATCTAAGGAACTTTGATTTGATAATAAGTAGTTTAAATATCAGCTTGTATTTTCTTGTTTCAAACATTTCAATTATTATTAACAATAGAATGAGTGTTATTGCAATAGCAATTTCTCATGGCAGTAGAATGGACTTTTAATATCAATTCATAATGGCACCAATGTAGGGACCTGATTCTAATCTGGAAAGCATGCCACGCATCTGATTTTGGGGTTCATGAATCACAACCTGCTTCCTGCTGTGGATACTGCTCCTGCTCCTGACATTCCTTCCAAAAGCAACCAGTAGTGCTAACAGCTTGTTGCCATCAGAGCTAGTGGTCCACAGTGGATGATGTTTAAGCCCTTTGATTTGTTCCATTAAGAGGTGGATGTGTTTACTCATTTATGTGCTTTGCTAGATATCAAAGTCCATCTCTCTGGCAAAGGAAATCACACATTTTCTGTGAGTCACATCACAGACAAACATAGGCAGTGCACATGTACAACACATCACCAGTCAGTCCTGCAAAGCCAGACCCTTACAGGGCTCAGCACTGGCACCTCCTATGCACACTGTTTTCAATTGCTAGATGTGACTGACCACTGGAGCAAGGCAGGACAGAATTACAGCTTAATTCTGAATAGTAACTGCTACACTTTGGACTCGTACTTTGAATGTGTGCTGGGCAAATTCCTTAAGAAGTATTTAGCCAAAGGTACAGGGTGGTATGTCCTATATCCATATCACAGCTGATGGAGGAAACACAAATGGTCGGTTAAAACACAGGGGAGCAGGAGGAGGAACATTTATATTCACAGTTCCACTACTGCAGGTAGCAAGTAAGGGAGGAACTCTGGCCAACAATACTCCCTTTGACTCTGTTTAAAGCTTCACAAACAGCTCCTCTCCCAGAAAAGGGCCAAGCACAGCCTGGGCAGTGGTGCCTGCAGGACTTCTATACCTTCCCAGGCCTCAAAGATTCACTGAAAAGGTGTCTGCTTGTGGGAAGCAGGACTAAGTTGTGTGGGTGCTGGATGCTATAGATTGAGAAATTTTCTGTTGCTTTCTGCACATGACTCACCAAGCAGCTCTTCACAGCTATTTTCATAAATCTTGAAGGCAGACCCCTGTTGGCTAACAATCCAGGAAACAAGGGGGTTGGGTGTAAGCCCACACCTGTCTCATCCTGAGTGTTGAAGTAGCAAATGCTCTCTAAGCTTTATTTGCAGAAATGGGATGATCAAGGTAGTTGTTTTAGAACAAAATTTCCATCTAAAAATAGCATGGCAAATCACCATTGTGTCACCACTGCTGTCTGAGACACACAGCTGTCCCAGAGCACCTGTCTCAAGAGCTGCTCCAGTATGTTCCCAGGTTTAGCTCACAGTCTGCAGATGAAAATGATTTTGCACATTATGGGGGGGGAGGAAGTAAGCACACGTGTATTTCCACGCTGATACATCGGTATAATCCATCCTTTCTGAGTGAATTAAGCCAAACGGTGATCACAAAGTGTTATTTAAATATTGTCAGGGATTAGAAGGTTCAGAAAGACTCCAAACCTCATAAAGTGATGCTAAGCAGGATTACTTCCTGGCAGCGTGTGGATACAAGGGTAAGCTGATTATACATTTTCATGACCTACATCGCCACAGAAGGAAGAACCACAGTCCTCACCCTCCTCAAACAGAATCAAATCAAGTTGTATACTTCCCAGTGATGGATTCCAACTCATCTTCTTCCTTCCATCTTTAATGAACAAAAAGAGAGAAAGATGAGAGAGACACTTCAGCAGCTGAAACAAGGTGGGACTGCTGAGCTATTGGAATAACCACAGTGTTGAGTCAATGGCATTCAAAGCACTAACAGCAGGGATCAATTGCAAAAAGGTAGTAGGGAGTGTGAATCTCAAGGTAGATACAAGGTCAAAGCAGCTGGTGGGAGAAAGACAAGTGACAGAGAGAGGAAAAAACTCACCAGGAAAAAAGAACATTCATAACATTCATAACATTCCTGGAATATTTGGTATACTACTGCTTACTTACTGCTAATTTATATTATACTGCTTACAGCTAAAAAAAGGAAAGAAACACTGCTAATTATAACAAGGTACTACATATGCCAAGCAATGCCATTGCTATTCCTTACATGTCAAGGGCAGCTTCCTGTGTTATGCTGTTCAAAAGAGGCTAAATAATGCAGTAACTCTCTTTGCAAAATCATACAAGCAAAACAAATGTCATTTTTCATGCACAGAGCAGTTACATTTCTTCACGGATATAATCTTCAATAATTAAAGAAATGGTGCTGTCAAAAATAAAGCTGCCAAAACAATAAGGGGCTGAAGACAGCTTCACTATTCAGACCTGCAACTCTTGTTTTACATGAAGGTGATAATATAGTTCAGCAACACAAGAGCAGAAAGCAAGATTAAGTGACCTGTATACTCCACAGCCAGGTTACACAGACAAAGACCTTCAATTAATGCCAGTGGTAGTTTTCAGTCAGACTCAGGGATGCTTTGGAGCGACAGAAAAATCACTGCCTCCAGCATTTACAGGGTTAGGGGGTTTTTCAGTGTTGAGACGAAGCCAGCGTCAGACCATTTGTAACACAATGTTCAACTCTGCCAAAAAAGGTTCTAACACTGAAGGCAAGGGATAAAACGTGCTGGTTACAGCATGTTTTCCTCTGGCCCAGATTAAGAGTTGTTCAATAGAAGTATAATAGAATCTGTAAATCTACTCTGACTCAAGAGCAGTGTATCTGACATTGAAGATACAGAGCTGTCATAGTGGAGATAACCTGCACGGTGAGCAGTAGGCATCTGGGAATGGATAATGCAACATGTGAGGGAGTAAAAAGAAAAATCCACATCAAAAAAACACCACACCACCAAAAATGGTTACACCACAGCCTGCCTTAAGATCCACATAAAATAAGCATTGATGTGCACTGTCTGCTCCTTCTTTAGAAACATGTTATAAACAACTTGTTTTCAAATTGTATCGTGTGGTTAATCCTCTCCTCTCAGGCAGTGCCCAGCTCTACCCCAGCACACACACTCTCGCTGCCTCGGCAGCCGCGCTGGTACCCGTCAGGAAAGGCTCCTGGCACTCACTGTGCAGAGTGCTTCACACTGCAAAGATGCAAGAACTGCTTGAATCCTATCTTTTTCAAGGTTTTTCTTTGACTTCACTGAGCCTGCAAAAACCTCCAGGGAGCAAGATTTGGGGCTTTACATCTTTTCTTTTTAGAAAAGCCTCCAAGACTGTTCTGTAAATTCCCCTCTCCTTCAGCCCTCTTAACCCTGATACTTTCCACTGCAATGCAGTCCCTCACACTCTGGAGTCACCACTTCTGCACCCTGTTTCCTCTGTCAAAAGAGCTGGCCTTACCCCAAAGCTGAAGCCTCCCAAAAAGTAACACACCCCTGCATTTGAACAGTTGCTGTGTATTTGCATAACATCACAAGGATCAGTTCTGAGGCCAGTTGTCTTCAACACATTCATCAATGACCTGCATGAGGGGACAGAGTGTAGCCTCAGCAAGTGCACTGATGACACCAAACTGGGAGGACTGGGTGATTCACCAGAAGGCTGTGCTGCCATTCAGTGAGATCTCAACAGCAGAGAGGAACCTCATGAGGTTCAACAAACACAAGTGCTAACATTTCAGAGCTCCAGTAGTTCAGACCTGAAAACTCTCCACATACAAACCCTACATGCCGGTTGCATCATTAAATATGATGTGACTTTATGCAATTATCACCTCAGTTTTTATAGCCCGTTTGTAGTCCTGTCCTATTCAGCATTAGCTAGTTTCACTAAAGCAGACTGTTACAGGTCTAACTTTTGTGGTGCCTTACAGATGGAAAAAGGTAGAGATTTGAGACTATTTAGCCAGCATTAAACCCAGTAACTCTAGTGTAAAAAGGGACTGAAGGTTTGATCAACTGAATTAACAACTTTGCTTTTGATCTAGCAGAGAAAAATCCACAAACATCAAAAGCAGGTTTTACTTTGCCCCTTAATACCTGCAGCTTGCCCTAAGATGTCAGCTCTTCTCACACATATTGGACATGAATCACAAATCCTGTGATTGCGCCTGCCAAGACTCTTCTGAAGAGGAGCAGAATTTCCTCCTCCCCATACCTCTTTTCTAGGGAAAGATGGTTGCTGCTGAATACACATATCAGAGCAAATCAGCAAGGTATTGACCTGTTTGGATGTCATTAGTATAAATAGAAAACTTCAGAAACATTGAGGAAACAAAAGAAAAAGATGCTTTGCAATAAACGCAAGAATGATCTGCATCTTAAAAGGTCATGGTCTTGTCAGAGCAAGAAAAGTTATGAAATATGTGTAAGTGGCAGGATCCTCAGATGCATCTCAAGCATAAATAGGGTAAGATGTTTTCAAACAACATCTGAAGTGCAGGGTAAAATATACAGGGTCTCACCAAGAGGAAAGGTCAGCAAACAGAGCACCAGATCCTCACCAAGCCTCTGACCATCCACACACCACTAGCACAGAAACAGAAGCTGACTCAGCACTTAATTGGTCGGGCCAACTTCTTCCACAGGGCACTGGCACACCTCAGTACAGGCTGAGAAAGCCCCAAAACCCAACGTTTGCCGAGGCATCAGCAGCACAGCACTGCCAGCCCTCAGGTTGGCTTGACAGCAGCCACAGAGGCAGCAATTGGCAGCAGTGGGGCCTGCCGGGTGGACAGACAGATCATGCTGGAAACCAAACCCTTTCTTAGCTAATTTAGAAGACAGGCAGGTGTGCTCTGACTAATACCTCCCTCACTGCAAGCATAAGCACGCACACACTCCACAGATCTCAAGATGCACATGCAAAAGGCTGCTTTCCCCAGGATTTCTATTATTTTAGCTTTATAAAAGCATTGCTTTAAGTTAGTTTAGGGCCTGCCAGTTGGCTGCATTTCAGAGCTGTTCCAGCCCACATAGATAGATTTTTTTTTTTTAAGGCACCAAAAAAATGTGGGGGAAAAAACGTCTAAACACCATAATCTTGATGAAAGCTAAATAATCCAAATCCTTTCCACTAGGAAAGAACTGGTACACTAATCCCACCATTCTAAGAGCTGTTTCAAGATACTTTTATCTACCTCTCCCCTTCAACCTTTTATACAACTCGAGCATTTGCTAGACTGGCACCCAGCAGACAGTCACCTCCCTATTCATCACGATACTGGTTTCCCCAAAGCCCCTTTCCCTCTCCAGCCCTTCAGCTACAACTCTGACCCTCTGCCAACCAAACTGCAGGTTAATCCATTTTTTGTAGCTGAGATACAGGAAGAAGACACTGTGACAACCACTTTTGGGAAGGAGAGCAAAGCTTGGAAAAATAACACTGATTTTACAAATGGCAGAACCTAATCCTAACTCTCTCCTGGGCATGACCTATAGTTACTCAGCCCTTTAAGACAAGAAGGGATTATTCAGAAGTGCTAACATTTGAAAGTAGCCATCAAACACCAAGAACCTGCATGGACACTGCACATGCTGCTATCAGACAATGCCACTGCCTCCAGAAGGTTACAAAATACACAAGACTAAAGTTATCTCTTCTTAAAAACGACCTGGCACAGACATGCACGCTCTTCATCATAGGTGAAAATCCCATGTGCTGCATCTTTCAACATCCGAGTAGCCTGACCATGGACTAGCTGATAAACGTGATCTGCAGCATGTTCAACACAGATGAGACTCTTCCCCTCTAGCTGACCTATGCAAATCTGAGATCAGTCATGAGACCCAGGGCACAACAGCAGCCTCAGCCCCTCTTCTGACTTGATCTGATCTCATCCATTTAATAACATTCCTCTTGCCAAGTAGAGGAAATTGCAATAAATTCTCCTCTCACCCCTCAGCTTACTCCTTCCTGGCCATCTCGACATCTTCCAGGACAGAGGAAGAACCTCCAGCCATCACTTGCAGCTACTACTTGCTGCTCCCTGCCAGAGAGGGAAACTTGGCTCAGCACCTTGGCTCTGACACCTAATAGAACCCACTCTCTCCTTTCTCAGCTCAAGGCAATCAGACTTCCACATTCCTGTCACCACACACCTCCGTAGCACAGTTTGATGCTCAGTGCCTGCCTTGTTAAAACCCAAGCCAAACTAACTGAAAATAGAAGAAACAAGCAGAGATGGTGTCTAAATAGTCAGTCTGTATAGAGCATCACTATCACCCTCCTCCTGGGTCTGACCACATCACTTCCCCTGGATTTTCACTGAAACCTGAACAATGCAAAGCCCTCCTGTTAACTCTGGCATCCCTTGCAGACAATCCACAGTTCTCTAAGCCCACTTAGCTAAGATTGAGACTAACTACTGGCAGATCTTATCCATTCTGTGCACCTAGAGATGAACCACCTCCACCTGTGACTTACTTTGTCTGTCAAGCATTGCTAAGCAGCAGGCAAAGGCTACCCTCACCCTGCCTTCACCTCTCATTCCTTCCCATTCTTCCCAAAACACATCTGATACTCTAAGCATGGGCTCTCGCTAGCCTAGCCAGGAGTTGCGCATGGAAACCTTCCAGCCAACACTGCCAGACTCAAGCTCTCAACCCGCCTCCCTCCCTGGCACAGTGGCTGTGCGGGCGCAGCAGCACGGGCTCGCAGGGATGCTCCAGGAGCAGAGCTCCTGCCTGCCTCTCTCTCCACTGAGCATCAAAGCTGATCACAGGAGCTTGAGATAACATCATCAAAACATTTCTGTTTGCAATGAAGTGCAGACTCTTACCTCTTTTTTTTTATTAGATAAAAATCCTTTCAAAATTGGTAAATTAATGGCTAAATGCCAGGGTCAGGGTTCTACAGACAGGAGCAGAAATCCTAACAAGGTTTGCTAGTACTAACTCTAAAGAAACAGCCAAATGAACACAAATGCCATATTTTATTCCTGTTGTGGATTTTTACTTTTTTATTTTACTGTAGGATATTTAGTTGCTAATGAAATATGAAGTTCAGTGACAGGGAAGATTTTTTAAACATACCAGTAATGGATCTTAAACTTATTTTTTATGGAGTATTTTTAGAGTCCTCTCCAAAACAACAGATCTCCAGCTCCCATGGTTGCCATTAAATGTCACCATTTGACAGTTTACATACAGTTATCTCTCAGACAACAGTTTGTGTATGTAATTAGGACAATAAGTGTTGTAAATCTGAAGAGGCTGTTGGTAAACAGTGGCATTTTAAAGGCAGGTTACTGAGAGACCAAGGTCTGGAAGAGTGAGGCTTGAGGTGTCCTCCTGGCCCTGTGTGAAACTAGAACACTGTGGTCAAGTAAAAGAATCACGCTTTTGTTCCTGCTCCATCCTTTCTCTTTTTCAGGTCGTGTAATCCAAGATTAGAACAATCCCAATAAATTTTCATCGGTAGACATATTTCCTAGCCTTCAAAATCTTGACATTTCCCTTTAGAACAAAAAGAAATAGACCTAGCATGGAATAAATGCACGTTTGCATATGAGCGTGAGCCAGCAGACAACTGATGTAGGACGTGTGGGAAAAGGACAAACAGACTTTGATCTTACCACTGCCCATCTGTTCTCCAGCACCCCAGGAAAGCCTCCAGCCACCTCTAGTAGGGAAAACTGTCTCAGTATATTCATGTAGACCTGTACACACAGATATAAGCAAACCTGAAACCATACGCCCCTCACATTTTGTTCTTTTCTCCTCAGATGCAGCCTTCATCCAGGTAGCCAGATTGTAGCGTAGGATGGCTGCGTTGTTATTCAGGGGTGGCAAGGTCCTAGAATTCAGATGTTGGTAAACTTTAAAGTGCAACACAAGTTGTTTTCAGTACACTATGAAATCCTGCCTGAAGTTTAACATGTAAATATCCCCTATCATCCACCTACAAGCTTCTCAAGTCTCGCCTGAAAGACAAATTGAGGGCCGACACCTGTCCTTTGGTATAAGCTCCAAGTCTCAAGAGCTTTGCAGAGGTTCTTTAATGTATTTGGTGTACTTCAATAGGATTTTGTAGTTGCACTTGTGACACCGCCACTGAATTCAAATATACCAGCAGAGCAGCAGCTGGGGCAAGCAATTTCTTCTGATGCTCAGAAAGAAAGGTATTTTACGATATAGAACCAAGTTCCAATTTAATGACTCCTCAGCGTTCCTAAAAGAATTGCAATTTTGAGAATGTATAAAAGAAAATACTCTGGACATGCTAATTGCATCTTCTGTCCTCAAAGACCAAAAGGGAAATCAATTATCACATACACTTAACAGGCTACAGCACCAAAATATCCGTCAACATAAGGCAGCAGCTCTAGCAGCACATCGGCTTATGTCTGTTCTCTTTGTACAATCAGCAGTTGAAAAAAAACTTTGCTTGAAGAGATAGCACAGGAGGGAAAACACAAGTGAATAGAGCTGGCATTTCAACCAGAGTTCATCCTACTCTGCAGTTGAGGACAGGAATTATTTTTTTTAAAGAAATACACAAGAGGAAAAAGAAAGCTGTCTCTTCCTGAGCTTACACCCCAGCCCTGCAAAACACAAACCCATTCAAGGACTTCTCTGAGTCATGGTCTGAATGTGCACTTTCCCAGAGCAATCACATCAAAGTGGAGCCAGAAGATAGAACTGGCTTTTTCACACGCTTCAATGGCTGACAGCGCTTTCATTTCCTTTGGCCACCTGGTATTCAGCTCAACTCCTCTCCTGAAAGTGTCCAGAAAAATTAAAAAGGAGGAACAGCACCCTTTTGTGAGGAAGAGAGGACAAGGGATTGTAGTCTTGCACAGATTCTAGTGAAGTCCCTTTTGAAAGTGGATGTGCTTCACAAGACGTAGCAATTAAGCAGCACTTGCAGAGCACTTCCTCCAGCCCACACCAGCACCAGGGAGGGAAGCAGCTGCCACATCCTCCCTGCTCAAAGTCTCCAGCCGTGCAGGCAAAATTGAATTTTGCTGCCCATGGCTCAAGCTTGGGCTGCTCCAGCTGGTGGGAGACACATGAGGAATCAGACTTGCTGTTCCTGTTACCAGGGACAGGATTAGCAGAGAAGCACTCAACAACAGCTGGTGCTGAGATCAAGCCACCTCCTCCATCACACATCTACCTTGCTCCATCCCCTAGACCCCAGCCTGGCTCTCCAGGGCTCTGGCACCAAGGAGGAGGCCGCAGAGTAGCAGCTGTTAGGGCTGCCCCTGCATGAGCATCCTTCTGCTTTGGCTTCAGCTGCTCATGTTTTCATATCTCAGTCTAGCAAACCTATAAAAATCAGCACAACTCAAGAGAAGCAGAGGAGGTGCCTCTCTGCAATGGAAGGGAAGAGGATAATCTCTCACAGTTAAGAATGTTCTCAAAGGAATATTTTATTATCCTTCATAAAAAAAATGATAGTTATGAATACAATGTGAGCAAAGCAGGCAGAAGCTGGATCTATGAGCAGGAGCTTAAAACATTACAGCTATTTTTTACTAGGAAAATGAAGCGTCCAGCTTCCTTTTGCTTCATGAGAAGCACTTCAATCCATTTCCTGTTCATTTATTCCACTGAATTGAAAATCCACATGTGTGTGTTTTTATACTAAAGAAACGAAATATCTTGCCTGTGACAAATGTAGAAGATGTAGAAATCATCATATGAAGAACCAAGCACAACAGAAGATAGTCTCTGTGCAAACAACAGTTTCAGAAAACATACCCAAAGGAGAAAGGAAAGGGATGCAAAGTTGCCCTGGCATAACAAAGACACCAGCCTTTGGACACACATCAGGGGAACCAAAGCAAGGGGCATTGCCATCCTGTAGACAACTGCATGCACACAAACTTCAAGCTTAATGTCTCTGAGTTCAGGCAAGTTAACAAGTGAGCATAACTGGTCTTGCTGACATTACCATTAATGTTTTTCTCAAGCTAAAGTTTCCAAAGACTCCTGTACTGCTCTGCTTACACACTACTAATGGATGTGACAGCCCACTACTGAGGTGCCAGCAGCACTACACTTCGTTTATAGGAGAGCAGACCTTAACGCATTCTACCTGCTTACAAAACCCTCCAAGTCTGTCATCACAGAGAGACGCTTGCAGAGCAGATGTGCTTAGAAAGCACCAGCACAGTAAGCAATTTTTTACTACGACTGTGCTGCTTTTGGACAGTGCAATGAATTCTGTAACTTCCACATCAAGTTGGATTTTGTTCTATCAGAGATTTAAACTATTTGCTCTTTCCAACCACATGAAGACTCAGTAGCCTCATGGAACTGAGATCAGCTGACTGCTTGAAGTAAAATTATATCGAAACCAATAGATCCAAATGTCCTTTATCCTTACTCTTAGATCTGGTACAGAGCTTAAAAGATTATAACATCTCCAGAACATACGAAAACATGAGAAGCAGCCCACTGCCTGTAGTGAAAAGGCTCATTTCAGTGGGTTTTATAGCAAATAGTCACTTCAGTTCTGAGGCTGGCTGGCACGAGGAGGTTATCTGTGAGAGTAGGTGCAGAGCTCATCTAGGCATGACTTACTAGCTCATCCTCAGCACAGCAGTGAGATCTGCTCTTGACAGTTTACTCCCAAGTCACCCACCTCTCTTTTAGAGTGCAGACTTCTCTCTCACTTTCCTAGAGGTAAACAATTCAGTATTTGTCTGGAGACCATTTTAAAACCTACAGTACCTGCAGATCTATTACATAAAGCAAATCATTTGCTATAAAATTAGCAGAGCAAGCACAAGCACTAGATCTTTTATTGCCAGGATGAATCCCATCACCTGTTTTATGACCAGAAATAGCAGCAATGGCTTTCTCTCTTCTGGATTCCTATCAGTGCTACAGCTACCTAGAACAAGAGTCACCCTGAGCATGTCTGCTGTCTCTGCTAACTCAGATACATCTGTATCTTGAACAGAGTATGGTCTAAGCAAAATAAAAACAACAGAGAGGCCTCTCCAGGGAGTCCAAAATGCTCTTGTAAGGATCACCTCTGCAACCAGGTAGTACTTACCAGCACAAAAATCTTTTACATCTTAGTACAAGAAGTTTTATCACAATTAATAGGTTTCTCGTAAGAACAGCAGAAGCAATTTCACATTACAGAAAGAGCCCTGGGTAGGACACAAACGTGGAGGTTTACACTTTCCTATCTGGCAGCCAGATTTGGAGGATTGCCTTGTACCTTCAGGGTAATTTTTCAAGATAAAGCTGCCTCTTCCATTTTTTTTTTTTAATCACAGAATTGATGCTAAATTGCCACCAATGGTCATTTGTTTTCATTCTGTGTTTTACATGGTACATTTTATAGATTATAATAGTTAATTAAATGTTACAAATAAAATTAATTTCCAATTCAAACACTGAGCCTGCTTAATCTTCACAACACACCATTACTGTAGGAGTAGCACAGCCTGAATATAATAGGGGGAACAAGGTCCTTTGGCAGTCCTGTCACAGAGCAGCTGCTGCCTGGCAAGTTGCTTTATGATTTCAAATTCCAAGGAGCTGACTGCCACCAATGTATGGGCTACTCAACAGCAGATAATATTAGGCCCCTGGTTTCTTTACAGCAAGAATAGTATTACCTATTTATTTCACAAGGGCTTTATCAGAAGTGTTCATATATTGTTCTCTTCTTCCCAAGCTGTGTTTGCAGATTCTGTTATTCAAATGCACTTTCATGAAGGTGAAAGATAATAAATAGAGCCGGGCATGTGGTACTTCACAGGATAGAAATACAATTCACCTCACTATAAGAGGACTGCAATTGCATTCAAAAATACCCAATTTGCAAAGTCAGCAAAACTGCAGTTCTAAAGAAAACTTTAAAAACGAGCACTTAACCCACTCCCTCCCTCCACAAGAGTGCTACTTGAGGGAAATAATGGAAATTAATGGAGAATAAAAATTCTACCCACAATGTGCTGCAATACTTCCTTTAGTTAGCGTTCTCCCTATGCACATCCCTGATGTACTTTAAGCTCAGGACTCAGTAATATTTCCAAGCATTATTCCAACAACCAAACTGGGTTCTAGACCTGTCACAATGCTTTTTTTGTAGAGGCTGTGGCAGGGGTGGAATAAAGGACATTAGGACTGCAGAAAGGAATGGGGGGAAATACAACTGTAGTATCTTTTGCTCTAGCTGCACAGGCCCAGGCTGCTAGAGGCAAAACTGCTGCACTACCAAAAATCCAGCACTGCAATAACTCAATCTTTTTTTTTTCCCCCCCTCAGGTAGAGGAATAAATAAAACTATACAGGGAAGGTTTTTCCAAATCTTAAGAAAGCAATTTGTACATTATTAGAAATCAAGAAGTATCAACAACACAAATAAAATTGCAACACCCCACCCAGCTAACATGCTAACACACTTGTCTGTCCCCCCACTGGGAATGAATCACTTTCAAGATTAATGTGCACTGAGGAGGAAAGAAATGTTGAAGGCACCATCCCGAACCAACTGGAACTAACCCTGTCTTTTGCATTTTTGCAGAAATTAATGAGGACTGATGGAAGGTGGTAAGGAACATCGTACCTTCAGTAATGCCCAGAGAGCCCTTTAACAGGCTAAGATGAAGTAATTTACCATCCAAGATTTAACACCCATACTTACCCATTCCTCACTAACATGCCCTTTTTCCTTTAATACAATCATTACTGATATGACCTTTCAAGTTCCCCATACAATCTGTTGTGAATCCTTCCAAGTGCTTCATCTCTTAATGTAACTTTACTTTAAATGTCCTACATTTAAGTCTTTTGCTACAGACCTGCTTTGGTTATACATGAAAATAACACTCCACACCTTTCATTAGTGTTGTTACTCTATACTCCATTGGCAAGATTTATAAGACACCATGGGTTCCTCTAGAAGACTAGAAGGGTCTTGCAAATTGATGGATGACTGGCACTTGGAAGCTGCTATGTTAGACAAAAATACCAAGGTAGGGCAATCGGTCTGTGCTTGTTTGGTTTTGTCTGTTATACAATTTTTCCATGACACTACCAAAAAAAAAAATAAATCAACAGCCCACAGGTTTTAGGGCACTATTTTGCTTTCAACAGGACAAGAGAAAACAGAGAAGGAAGAGCTTTATGAAGCCAGACCTCCACATTTGCCTACACATTCCAATACTTCCCATTGACTGCTGATCCTGAACCTGAAACCTCCCAACAGAGACTGGCTTTCCAAAAAAGTAAGCCCAAGCCCCCTAGCTACCAGCTGCTTTTGAAAAGCTTCAACCTAGAAATTTTCCCTTCCCATGCATTCCCACTGGTGAGTGAAGCAGTCCCAAGCCCCACCAGCACAAGGACAGAAAAATATAGGAAGAACACAAACATGTTTGTAGAGAAGAGGGCAACACCATCAAGGCAACATACACTCTAGACTGTGTTCAAATTCTGGAGCCAAAGAAGGAGTGAGCACTTTAACCACATCATTATGAACTTCTGTGGATGTAGCATCACTGTGGTCTTATCTTTTTCTCTTTCTTCACAACAAGAAAAGGCACACATGTAGGAAGTCAATCTTGTGGAAATGGTATTAGGTGCAAAACCACCTTTCTCAATATTTTCCAACAGCCATTAGACTATGTGGGACAATGAGTCTGCTTCCGAAACTGCCCCTTACCAGCTTCGTTACACCTTACTCTTTCCTCCAACATTCACATTCAGATGGACTTTCCAAATAACCTCTTGTGAATCTGATTTCCCACTACACAAGTACTTACATAATACTTGATGCATATTTTTTTTCTTTTTTCTTCTTTGGTTGTGATGAACACTGACATGGTTTAACCCCAGTCAGCAGGGCAACGCAAGACACTGAGCAACTAAGCCACCAGTATGTTTATCAACACAATTCCCATCATAAACTCAAAATACAACACTGCACCAGCTACTAGGAAGAAAATTAACTTTATTCTAGCCAAAACCAAGACAACACATCATGAAGTTCTCAACTGTATTCATTACTCAATATTATTCAAACATTTTGTCAGCAAATAATTCTTGGTTTATAGGTCATTGGAATTGCAGATTGTAACTATTATAGTCATAGGTTGCTGTTTATTTTTTAACATACGTAATTTATTTAACTGAAGTAATGCATACAGCCAATTTAATCAGTGTGCAGTGAATTTCAATTTGCACATTTGGCTTTAGTATCCTTCGTTACATAAATCATGCACTCAGGAAGCTGAAAATAATAATACAGGACTTAAGTGGATAATTGGAACCACATGAACTAGTTCCACAGAAAACATGAAGATAGTCATACATACAAGTAAATTTAAATTCACCTTCCAAATCATATGAGCACTTGTAACTCTCTTTTCCCTTTCCAATTCATTCTGATACAGTCAATTTGTAACAAAACCATGCCAGCAGCTACAGCAGACACTGCCAGATTGCTTTCCACTTCCTCCTCTGTATCCTTATTTAGGATATTAAATAACCCTGGTTGCTATTAACTTTTCTTCACGCAGTATCTCAGAAGATATCTGACCACCACATATAGCAAAAGACCTTCAACTTCCACAGCATTGGGAGACAAACTGCAATTTGTGGTTATCCCAATCAATCATAAATAGCCTAGGACAGCTCTAGTTACTTAATGCTTTTGATTTTATTTTAAGGCCAGAGATGAAACTATAATGAGGTTCAGTGATAATAGGAAGCTGGTCCTCTGGGATTTGAAACTGAAGCAAGTAGGCAGAAATTAAATGTTTATCTAGCAAATTCCTGGTTGTTCATGCTTTTATGTATACCTCCAACCATGCTTCTACTACAATTAGGGAATAGCCCAAATTAGTTTGGTCATCCTCCTTCAAGAAGGAGAATTAAAAAATAAAGAGGGGGGAAAAAAAACCCACCAAAAAACACAGTGAAGTTGTCAGTCAATATCTATTACTAGGCTGACTTTTCCTAGTCAAATAACCTTACTTGGAACTGGCAATGGACCAGAAACTGTGCTACCTCCACAGTTCTGAGACTTCCTCCTTTAACTGAATCCAAGGCAGAAAACACAGCACAACAATGTCCAAACTATCTGGAATAAGCTTACAAATGCTCACCTGTATCAATACACTGTATGATCTACAAATGAGTAGATGATCTGGAAACAAGAGCAAAGACATTGTGTGTTACATCACTAAAGTCAGGTTCTAACAGGAAACACAGCCTTTGCTCTCTGTAGGCAGGTCTAGAAATTCAGATACACAAAATTCGTGCTGAGATTCAAAAAGCTGGGTTAATTATGAGAAAAGAATCAGCCACAGAAAGTCTAGATCAAAAAAACTTATGTTCTTTTCTCAAGCTGTGGAGCTGTTCTGACATGCAGGGTTTTGCTTCGGGCTGTTCTCCAGTTATTAGATGGTGTATGTTTCACAGATGCCACATCGTGTCCCAGACAGATCAACAAGTAAAAACTGTAACCACCACTGAACTGCTGAAGTGGTATTTAAATGGACAGAACTATGGTTATTCAGACTAATCAATATGGGCCTTTTTGAGCAAAGAGACAAAATAAAAGCAAGTTCTGCAGCCGTGTTTGATGCAGATTCATACAGATGCTGTTGCATCTTGTGATGATGCCAAACAGTAAAGACATAAAATTTCACAATGGTATAGAATATATAAATGATCAGTTGTGAAAGTGACATCCATTAGAAAGACTGATCCTCATGGCCAAGTTCTTTTGATGTCAATTACAGAAGAGAAAACAGACGTCGAGGGTTACCCTCATATGGCAAGTTTGGATCTAAGGAGAAAAGCAGAGTAGAGAAGTTGAATGGCCCTTCCAAGGAACTGCAGAGGCAGTCAAGATTGAAGAGAATTAGATGAAGAATTGCATCATCTAAGTACCCTGCCAATTTGGGTGATAAACTAGAGTTCTTCAAAGGGTTCCAGAACACTGCATTCATGGGAGATCCAGCTAAGTGGTATCCCACCCAAGCATTCAAACCTACTGCATGAATGAGTTAGGTACACCATTGAAATCTACTGCAAGGGGATGCAGAACTCACTAAACTCATTCCTATATTTCAGCACTCTAAATTTCTGCCCCTTTTCCAAGTGGCAGCATCAATTTGCTGAGCTCATGCAGATGGGTGAATGCCTAGGTAAGAAAGACAGCCTGCACTTACCAATTCTAAGCTACAGTGCCCTGTTTGCAAAATGAGGAAGAACACAAGCTTTTGTGAGCTGTTTATGTGAAGGATTTGCATAAGAGTCCAGAGAGCCTTCGGCACATACCATATAATGCAGCTATGGTCTGTTGTACTGACAAAACCAAAATGGCCTTGCCTGATTTCTTCCACCAAATTCTCTACTACTGTAGCCCCCATTTTAAAGGCAGGCAGATGGGTAGGTGACAGAGAGGCAACACAAGTGGAATCACTCTTTCTTTGCTCCATGCAACTGGACTTTAAAGTCCCTGCAAGCTTCTCCCAGGGTGATACTAGCCTGCACTGCTGTACAAAAAAAAAATGCTCATTGCAAAGTTTTGCTTCCTTTTCCACTTGAATCTTTCTCTCCATTCTACATGACAAAATCTTAAATCCTTACTAAATGCCGTGACACATTGAATTGTTATTAACAAGCTTATTAGAGCTGTGAAACAGGATTTGCATTACATAAGTCTCTTTACTTTCCCCACAGTACAACAGGATACCATCCTAAGTATTTCACAATGCCCAGTGACCTACCTATTGCCTTGTAACAGAAGCAATCATCTGATTTGTCCTTTATAAATTCTCCAGCTGTCTTGATTCATTAACATACTGTTAAGTGTTCCTTGTCTAGCAGTGAAAATGTCCTGCTCTCCCATCTCATAAGTAGCCTCTCTCCATTCAGCTCCTTGTTTAATCAATGCTAATTACATAGTCCTGTGATCATCTCCTGAAATTAGCACAAATGGTAACAAGTTCTTTGATTGCCAATGTTTTTGTAAATGTTATATTAAAAAATAGCACTAAAATAACAGCATAGACAAAATTTGTAATAGAACCATGCATGCTGTTTCTAAATTCACAAGGATGGCATGCAGAGTGGGAGCCCACTGTCATTCTCTTCAACTGATTCAATTAAATGGCACATAAAGAAACTCCCCTACTTCCAGTTCAGAAAAACACTAGTAAGGAAAAACACAATCTACAGTGAGTATTAACAATAAGATAATGTGATACTACAGCTGCACATTTCCAATGTGTCATTTTTTAAGTAGAAAAAAAAATAAACCTGATTTAGTCGTAACCTCATTAATTTAGCAATATTTAGGGATGGGAAAGGAAAAAAAAAAACAAAACCAAACAGTGTAAGTACATTTCAGAATGTTGTGCAGAGATTGCTCTCTTTAAAAATCAAGGCATTTGATGAAGATGGCTTCACATTTCTAATTATACAGTATCTTGTAGCCAGTCTCAGCACAATACTATTCCCAAAGAGTTCCTGTGAGAACTGGCATAGATGGCTAGAACATGCCCGTTTAGTACAGAGAGTCTAACCTCTACAAACTCCCATTACCCAACAGGAGCTAAATAACTAGAATAACATAGGACAAGTAATCTCAGTATACAATGAGATGGGAAATAAATGACTATCCAAGACACCAAGAAAAATGAATGAGGAATGAATTGTATAACTGGGTCAAGCCATTAATTCTGAAAAGAACTAGGAGCCTGGTGGATAATTTTGAGTGATTGCCCAAGACAAGCAGCTGCTACTGGAGAAAGTTTTTATGAAAATGATGTCTTCAAGATTTTACTGTGAAATAAAACAGATTCCTGGAGAATGACCAGCTCCATCAAAAAGTGCTAGAAAAACGCTGCTGGGAGCTGCAAAAGGCCAGGCTTTTTGACTAGACTGGAACCATCAACTGAAGTCAGAGGCAAAAATCTTGACTGGCTTCACTCTATCTCACTTCACATCAACTGCCTAGTCAGAAGTTTCCAGTTTCCTCAGCCAAGTGCCCTGCTGAGGATGAGTTCTGAGTCACAGCATCATTAAAATCACCCTCTATACGATTGGATGGAAATTCATGGCAAATTGATTCAGTTTCCTAATTTGACACTGGCCACTGTTTCTATATAGTCACTCTTCTGCTCACTGCAGGAGCTAAGAAAATGATATGCCCTTTCTCTCATCAGCTCTTACTCTTCCTTAATTTCTCTGTAAAGCTCTGTGAGATGAGAAGCATCTTAGCAGACATGCCAGAAACCAAACACCATGAACCTCCAGTGTAGTTTGGACCTTCCATTTGTTATGATAGCACATTTGCACATTTCTTGCACACACGGCCTTACTTTTTTTCCATTTTCAAAAGCAATACAGAACACTTTCAGAACACAAATGCTCTGGTGCCATAAAGGAGACCTAAAACCAAGCAATCACCTCTATCTTCACAACATTATTTTGCAGCACATGTGATTGACTTTCAACACTAGAAATCCTTCAGCAAGAACATCGGAACATTAGAGCAGTACAGGTTGTCTAAAACTCAGGAATTTGTTCTTAATATTTTTAAGAACAAGTTGGATTACCTTCTGTTAGGACTGGTCCAAATAATACGCGTGCACCATCTCTCTTGAGAACCATTCTTTCAACCCTATGCTTTCTATAAAGGTTATTCTGAAAGCTCAAGAATTCTGGATAAGATGCAAGAACCTGAAGACTCATTACTGTCAACAGAACCTCACAAGTGTGCTGCTACAAATACATATAGTCAGAGATTAAAAAAAAATCAGGTACAAAGCTGATTATCTAACAGAAAGGGCAATCAATGGTTACTACTATCCCATTTTATTTCTGTCTGAAACATTATTATGGGTGAAAGCAGAAGCTCAGGAAAGACTGTTACTCCATCAGACTGAAATGCAGCAAAGAAATTCTGGAAGCTTTGAGCAACTCATCCCCACTTCAAGCAACTATCAGAGCTTCCAGATGTCTTGGTGAGCCAGCCACACACAAGAGTGCCAGCAGCACACACAAAGCAGTTGTCATGTGCAAATGACATGCAAGGGCTACTTTGTTTAGTTTCCTACTCTTCTGAAACAAGAGCAACACAGACAGAGGCATAATAGGCATAATATCCTTTAACTAGAGACATTGCCAGTGAGCAGTTATTTGTTGTGCAAGCAAGAACCAGCATGTGAATTTTAAACAGATAAGTTAATTAATGCTTAACATTCCCTTGCAGCATTGAAGATGTGAACTCCTAACAATTCAGACCTCTTGTAGAGATCAATTCAGTGCCCAACAACATGAAATTCAAATACAAACCACCTTGAAGCTTTTGCTGAAGAGAAATATATCCTTGGCTCTTCCACATGTCCACTGCAAGATTTCATGCATCCGTGGGACATGACAAGCTGATGGGAGAAAGGTTCAACAGAACTACACGCTTCCAGTCACCCATAAATGAGAAGTTCACATTGAAAGGAGTGCTGAGACAGATAATCTAGGAAACTAGGCAAACAGATTTATTTTTATAAGGAAGGAAAATAATTGACACTTAACTACAGGAAAGGAAAGCACCAGGGAGGCAGAAAAGCTTTTTACACAACCTTAAGTTACCATGGGTACCTTTGGGGTGGGAATGACAAAGTCTCTAGTCACCAGAGCCCAGTAGTTCTGATGGAGCAGCAGTACTGGTAGCCTGGATCTACAATTAAGGGAAATATAAGATGTATTTGCCCACTACAGCAGAGGACTTGACCCAAAAGCATTCCCATCCCTCCACCATCCCTACGCAAACCCAGGCATTCATCTAATACCCCAGATCTCCCCATTTCAATTCACTGGTTGCACTCTAGTATTTATGAAAATTATCAGGCTTTAAAGCTTCAGGAAGTATCTACAGAAACAATTCTGTCATACTCTCAACACATTAATGTTTCTATGGTGACTTTCTAGCACTTCATTGGATTCCCTTTCCTAAACACTCAGGGTACTCCCACTCCACCCTGCAATCTCAGACCTTAGGTAAACCAAAATGTAAAACTCAGTTTTTCTATACCCAAATGTAAATTCAAGTGCTAAATCTGCATTTGTTGTATACCCACGCATCACACCTCCGTGGCCTGAACATGTTCTAGGGCAATACTGGATGATGCCACGTCACCCAGCCAGTAGCAGTGACACAGTCAACGCTATCTTTTGCTATATATGCACCATGAGCTCACTTGAGCCTGGAATATCAGAGTATTTTGTCTTGAAATACCACCTTCTCCTGCTCACAGGCTGTTCACAGATCCTAGAGCACAGAGTCCACCTAAATACAGAATAATCACAAAGAGATAAGCCTTCCTTACTGCCTGACTGAGGGGGTATAATTTCCAGTATAATTTCTCCCTCTTTTCTGCTAAAAAAAAACCCTTCATCCTCCTCACAGGCTCACGAACCTCTCTGAAATATCATTCTGACACTATCAAACCCCTTTAGAAAGGATCAGTATGGTCAGAGCAACCCGAGACCCCACAAACACTCTGTGAACATTGACTTGTCTGAAGCTTATTCACCTACAACACTTGTGCATCCTCATTCCTTGATAAGCTATTATCAAATTGTCCAGGGACTGTGAAGAACTTACCTTCAACTCATTGTTCGCTCTGAGACCTTGTGGATAGTGGTGCAAGATAAAACCCTTTTCCATCTGCCCGATGAAACAGTTGATGACCACGATTTACCATGGCATCGGTAAAGCCAGCGCTGGGCACACTAGTGTATGAACAGGTTAGATGGTTCCTTCACCCTCTGTGTTTTCTTAAAGGCCCAGAACATAAAGATATTTCTTGTAAACATAGTACAGCCCCCAAGACTCACAAACCTTCACAGGTGCTTGTGAGCATTGCCAAATCAGGCCATCCTTTTTTTCCTACAGCCCCTCTTTTTGCACATTAAAGATTAATACCTTATTTGCTACAGTATTCTATTATTATGTCTCCTTCCATCCTGGCACCAATGCAGCTTCCTGCTGAGTTGAACACATCACTACACATACTTCATTTTCAAGTTCTTTTTCCTTTTCTGGCAAAGGAAATATTAAGAAAATGAAGCTTCTTGCTGTTGTGAGTAGCATGTATCCTGTGCAACTGCTTAAAAGAAATAATATCAACCATTTTCCCTGGCAATTATGTATAAATGGCGAGGTCTCAGATGTGTACGTTCAACAGGAATCTGAACCTAAGGCTCCCCTTACAGTCTTTTGAGGATACCCTTATTAAACAAGGATAGACTCTGCCTACAAAGACTCCAGTCACAACCTCTCACAACGCACACAGCTTTTAACAAGCACAGTGGTCATTATGGCAAACAACCTCTGCTGCTCCTCCCACATAACACTCCGCTTCAAACCTTCTGTATGAGACACTTTTTTAAGCAGTTTACCTTTTCAGGGGCTTCTTAATTTGTATACAAAACTACTCCTCAGTTTAAAACAACACTGGGATCGTGGGCCAGCCTCACTGTGTCACAGTCAGTCAGAGGAAATCCTGATGCTCCATGATTAACCCACACCACGGTGGTGATCGTTCCTGTATCTACTAATGTACAGAACAGAGTGTCAACTTGAATTTTGAAATTCTGTGATGCTGTCACTTTGTGTCACAGTGTTAAGTGGTTTTGATTATCTGATGTCAGTCTGGTTTACTTAAAGCATTCCACTACTTGCATTTGCTTTCCATCAAAATGTGTCAGAAATCTCTTAGTACAAGACATTCTTAACCCAAAGGGGTTAGTAGGACCCAGCTGCAACTGCTGGTGGTCAGGATGTGCCACATTTGCTTGGTAGGTCCTCTAAAAATGGGAATGATGCTGTGCTGAGGACAGCCACTGGAACAAGTCATGGAAGCATTTCCAGTGACACGGGCTGCTGGCATTGTTCCTGAGGCAGGAGAGCCAGCCACACTGCTGGCTGCCCAGGCTCCCTCAGTCAGGCAGAGGGTTTGCTTTCCCAGGACTGTACCCTTTACAAAGGAAACACTCCACTTCAGTGTGTGACAAAATGTCACTCAAGCATTGCCAGCTTTTCAGTACTGTAACGGTATCGGGCAGCAATACTGCCCATTCACTTGCTTCATTATAAAATCGGCATGGAGGATTTGGTGAGGATGGGTACTACAAGGGCTGGAGTCTCTCCTCAGGTACGTGCCCAAAGAATGAGAAGCAAGTGAAGGTAATTGACTTTCAGCCTTACTTGTCATTACTCATTCATTTCATTCATTTCTACAACCTGAATTCACTCTCCTCTGCTCAACCATGGAACATTTACAGCCTTCTCAAAGCATCCTGGAAGCAAGAAACATCAGGTAAAATGCACTCTTACTGACATCCAACTTTTCGCAACCATGAAAACCTTCACAGCCAAGTGATATGCTCTAGTACTGAATTTGAACACAAGCTGCGGGGTTAGATGAATTACTGAACCCCACCAAAATTACTATGAAAATGAGTAATAACATGTTCTTTAAAGCTCTCCTGACTTTAAGTCTTGACCTGCCAGTGTACTGTTAGCATTGCTAAAGTTTCCTTTATGTCAAGGAGAGTACATTCGTTGTAAACTGATTCATGCATGATCAAAATCGATCATCTGTGTTTTCAGGGTCACAAACTGAATGCTATTAGAACAGAACAGCTACAGGAAGTCAACACTGAAAAGCCTGCAGAAAGCAGGGTACTTTTTTTCCTCATAAAGTCCAAGTTAATTAAAGAATAACAGTGGTTTGAAATTACCGAAAGATTTCATTTACTCCGGAAACACCTGAATCATCATTAACACTATAAGGATCTTTTTGCATGAATTCATACCCAAATTCAGGGCTGTATGTTTTGTTAAGCTTCTTTCTTCCTGTTCATATTTGTACCCGATTAAACTTCAGTACAGGTGCATACGGGTTAGTAATCACATTTTGATATTTTGCATGCAGATTAGTCCCATTTGAATCTGCATAAATTTGTTATGCATCACTGCAAAAGTGAATGCTCAAGCAACTTTTATTTTTATCTAATCAAATCACTGCCTAATGAAAAATGAGCAACTATGCACAAAGGTGCACTCAGGCAGACCCCCAGGGATCCCTGGGAACAGGAACATTCACCATTCAAAAGGGCTACCAGGTGCTGGTGTCTGTGGCCTCATGGTCAAAGCCTGATCAGCCACATGCAAAATGCCAACGTTACCTTTCACTGAAAATAAGAGCAAGGTTTCCACCACAGGATGGACCTAGCAGAGTCTTCTACCAAAGTCCTCACCTAAACCTCAGCATAGTCAATCAAGACTTATAGAATCATAGGGTTGGTGGACTATGATTTAAATCCTTCATCCAATATGGAAATGTGCAAGTCTCTTTACTTCCCTATACCTGAATTTTCTGGTTCTGCAACAAGCTCCACATCTTCTCTTCTAAAGTAGCTGCAACAAGAGGAGCTGAACCTCAGGCAAAAAAAAAGCCAATTAATTTAATTAAACTGCCAGCAGTCACATTACACAGTTGTAGGTAATACAAGCAGTTTATTCTGGAAGTAGCAAGACAAACCACACACCTTCCACTGCTGAAACTGTATTAAGCCATTTTAAAAAGGAGACTGCAATGAAATTAATATGCACAAACTAGCATGAATTCTAAGTACAATTGGCAGGATCTGGTCCAGAAGTAAGTCTGCTGATGGAGATTTAAAAAAAGAGGTTTATTTAAAAGCAAAATATAAAAGATATCCACTTGAAAATGTCATCCTGAAGTAGGCAACAGTGTCTGCATGACTTATGATCATCTGCTCCCTCACATGTCCTCATGTCCATGCCCTCACCCTTCAACCAGCACAGACTTCATTCGGAGCAGCTGATAAGTACAGCCCCAGATCACAAAGCACCATGGACAACAGTGAGCAAGTAAGAATGGAGACAAACAGTTAATAATTTGTGCAAAGTGATTTCAGACCTAAACTTGAGCTGAAAGCTTGATCATCTCCAGTGTCCACCACTCCAAATAGCAAAGGCCAGTGTCTAAGAAAGACATTGATACAGAGCACAATCACTGAATGGTAGGGAGTAGAAGGGATCTCTAAAATCCTCTAGTCCAACTCCTCTGCTCAAGCAGGTCCACCTAGATTAGGTCACTCAAGAACACATCCCAGTGGGTACTGAAAACCTTTAGAGGAGACTCCACATCCTCCCTGGGTTGCCTGTAACTGGAGAAGAAAAGGCACTCCACTCACCATCTCATCCCCACATGTCATTCCACACCTGGACACCTTACAACTTTAGGCAAACTTGTCATTCCCCATCCCAGGAGGTAAAGCAACTTGGCTATTGGGTTCTGCAAAGTCTGCGTGAATTACCAGGGAGATGAAGCAAAGGAATCATAGTGCATTCACCTGAACAGCTGCAGCACAAGTGACAATGGCTTGAACGGATGTGGATATGATAGCACATGCAGATCATTTTAACAGCTGCCTCACCATGTAAGAGAACATTTTGCACCGATCACATCTTCAAACTCACAACAGGATCTGAAAACCTTTAGAGGAGGGGAAACGCACTCTGTTCGTTTCCTCTTACGCAGCACAAGCAGCAAGGCAGAGTGGGCTGCACCCTATTTCGAGTTCAAATCAGCAAGAGATGCTTAGGTAAAATAATTACAGCAAAATTAACACACAGCTACATTTTTCCATTCAGCTCCACTACTGATGTGTCCTTTCCATGGAAGGAAAGGCGAAGACAGGACATCCCTGCAGAGCCAGTCTCCTGAAGTAGCATGGAGTCCATAGGGCATCCTACAGGAGTGAAGCCCTGTGGACATTCCTGCTCACAGGGCTCCCTTCTCCTATATACTCCTCACAGGCAGCACCCACCACTGTAACTCCTTTAATTTCCATTTCTCCTTGTCCTACACAAATTTGTTTAAGGAATCTTGAAAAGAGGAATTTGAAAGAAATTAAATTAAGGCTTAAGAACAAGCAGCAATCGGCAATAAACAAGTTCCCCAAAGTGTGAGAGAGTTTGTCCTCCGCACTTGCAGCACATTTCAAGGTCAATTACACTCTCTAACGAACCACTTAGCCACGGCTAGGCTGCAGGAGTTACTCCAGGCTGAAGAAAAGCACAGATAGCTCACTTTCGTGCCTCTGCCAGGCTGAAAGCAAAACTCATGGACCTGCAACACAAGCTGAAGACCTGCACCTCAATCCTAGGTGCCATGCTAGGTGTCTAGCTCTCCTGCTTCACCCAGCAGATCGTTCCAGAAACAAGTTTTTTTCCTTCAATCTGTATTTTTTTAAATTACATTTCTATTTGCATTTCCTTTAAAAAGCATACCATAACCCTCTCCTGACTTTCCCATCTGCCACTCCCCTCCTACCCACATCCTCCCAAGAAACACAAACATCACCAACTTTCCTAAAAAAACCCAAAAAATCACCACACTGAGTTAAATGAAAATTAAATACTTGTATTAAAATATTTACAGAATTTGGTCAAGAATAAAAATGTACAAGCATTTTAGATACTTCACTGATCTCTTTCCAGAGCATGTATCGACTTTTTCAGAGTAATTTTTCCTCTCTGTAAACTTGAACAGATACACTGGCAACCTAAATTGGTCATATGTCCATCTGCACACAGTGGCTGTCTTACCTACCCACCATAAAGTGACAGCTTTTTTCACTGTCATCACAGAAAATCCTCTATTTCACAAACCAAATCCATGTGACTGGATATTTAATTACAAAAAAAAAAAAAAAAAAAGGCTCTACATCACCACCACTGAATAATATAGAAATCTATTTATTTTTCAGTGGGTCTGATGCTACAACTCTGCCCATGGGCTGTGTGGAAATGACTGGGGACATGCAACACTTCAGCAGCTGTACCTGCTACCCCAGGATACAGCTTCTTCCCCCGAAATTCTTACTTACCACCTCAAGATTTATTACATGCTGCTGGGACATTAAAAACAGATGACTTTTAATCAGAAATCCAAGCATTTAACCGCTGTACTTAATCCATTAATCTCTAATACATTTTAGAACAGTTTTCTTGCTATATTATTTAAAAGGACTAATGTGGATAAGAGCGAGTTTTAGACAGAAATATTACCTGAATTGGTTGCCAAGATGAAACATTTTTACCAATCATCACACTGCTGTTCAATAGCAAAATTACTGCACATGTTTAAAAGCATTCCACTTTAGGGAAAAAAAGACCAGCGTTAACACAAATGCATTAAGTCTAATTTTTGCTATTGTGGTTGAATACAATGCCAAAAATGTATCTAAACAACCTTAACAGCTCTAGGAAGCAATATTTGTTTTAAGAAAAAAATCATTAAAGGGGCATTTATTAACCACACAATGAAATTAGCTTTTCCTTTTTCCCTTTTTAAATAAGGATATGGCTTTCAAATGCTCAGTTTATCTTCACCTGCAACTTACAGCACTCAGATGAAGAGTCTCAAGTCTCTAAACACTGGAAACACTAGACATTGACATTTTGTAATTAGCTCTATTGTTTTCAGCTGCTGCAAGCTGGGAGGTGACTGGGAGCCAATTCTTCCTCCTCATTGACAAACATTTGCAGAAAAGCAAAATAAAACCAAAATGCCCCATATAACAGAATACAAATGATGCTGTGAGGCAGCCAGGGCCAGTGAAGTGATGGGGTAAGTGTGCTCCAGCACTCCAATCTTGCACCACCGAAGCCAGGGAGTTTTGTGGCTGACTTAATCATGGCCAGGATTTCAACGTACAGCGTTTTCTTCTGTAATTTGTGGGATACTCTAATTAACTACAAATAATTAGCTCGTTTTAAAATGGCATAATCTTCTTTGTGCATGGCACGCATCCTAAAAATGGATTAACATGGGGTCTAATGCTGGAGCCTCTCTAGCATTAAAGGATTACAGGACACCAGTCTGAACTCCCAGCTAATTGGGACGGCTGCGTCCCCTCAGCCCAATCCACTTGTTCCTCCTGTGGGGCAGGGTCTGCAGGAGCAGCGTGGGGGGGCACACACATGCGCTCCACCTCTGCCAACTCCCCAGCTTTTGTGGTGGCCAAAGCCATGACTTTCTGAAGTGCTGATTTTTGGAAAGCCAGGCACAAGGGCATTCCACTGGCCGTCACTGTTTAATAACCCCAGAGTCACAACTGCAGATGCCTACATTAACATGAGGTTTGAGAGAGTAGCAGATGGTTAGGAAGCTCTTACTGTGAAGGCCCTAACGATTTCCAAAGGTAAAACAGCAAGCAGCTTTTATGTATAAATGATGCTCACCATATGGTAAAGCATGACTGAAATTTTAAACAAAAAATTATTACAGTTAGATTGAATAGAACCAAATCAATTAAAAATAAAGCTGAGCGTTACGAGAAAGATTGGAAACAGTTCATATCAATAACATTAATGCTCCCAGAAAGGAAAGCAGGGCACAATGGGAGCAGAAGAGCAGTGTTCTTAAGTGCTAGGCACAAATCCCATTAAAATTCAGTTTGCTCCTTTGAAAATGCTTCCAAAGATGAGGCTGGCATTTCCAGACACCAAAATCAATAAACAGACATATAATCAATAGGAAAATAATATTTTACTGACATTAATTAATCAATCTATTAATTTATTGATTGTGATTACTGGCCATGATTACAGCTTGATTACAGGCTGTGAATAGGTACTTTTTTACATACATAAATATTCCACAAAAATAAACAAGTGACACGTGCTCTTCTCCAGCTGATCAGAGCACCTATTACCAAGGATTCTTAGTAAAAAACAAAAGTCACAATTGCTTGTTTTCAGCAAGAAATCCAAGCACATCCTCCTCATCACTTTTACCAACGCAGGGAGCTCTTGATCACAAAAACGAAGAATCCTGGAAGCCTGAAGCTGCCCTATCCTGACAGACACCTGCAGCTAAAGTGATAGCTCAAATCAAGTTATCCTACATCACGTGGTCAGGTGAGGTGACATCTACTGCTCTGCACCACTTCTAGCACTGACAGAAACACTGCTCGGTTTGCTGGAGTTGAACATATATTTAACTTCACGCAGTAAAATGGAAATGGCCACCTGTGGATCATTAGATTATCTGCTGTCTCTTAACATAATAAGCAGTTAGATTACACGACATCCCTCAGTTCATAAAATTGAGCCCAGTCAGTGGTATGCAGGCTGGCAATCAGAAATATGGCAGTTTACTGAACCCTGTCAGTCATTCTTTACTTTGTCACAGGCCTGCAATGGAAAAATACCTACAATTCTGGTTTTACTGAAGTTAATATCAAATTTCCATAGGCTTAAGGTAGCTGGACTTTTGCTGGATGTTACAGGAGATAACCACAGCAAAAACCCAGAGGTGAGCATGATTCTGGTTCAAGTAGCATGACAAGCTCCCAGTTCTGCAGAAGATTGTCAGCACATCTTCGCATCTTTTCATCGGTCCCTGTGTGAGTTGCAAGTGAACTTTGTGCTTCTGATATGGAGCCTTTGCAGGTAAATTCTGCTTTCATCTTTCAGGTTCACTAGGAACCAAAGCAAAACTCAAGAGATTATTTTTAAATTCAAAGAAAAATACATTTGCACACACGCACACCTCCCCAGCCTTTCTTCTCTTTCTTGTTTTGTCCCTGCAGCAACTCCCCAAATGCCAGAGCCTGACTCACATGGATTCACTGCCTAGTGATATTAGAGGACTTAAAACAGGTTCCACTGGGCTATTTGTTAGACTGTGAAACATAGTCCCAACTCCATGAAAAGCTAGCCCAGGAGACAGCCTTTGCTACAAACACGGGCTCCTTCCCAGGGCATAATTCCACTATTCCAATGCTCTGAAATGAGGGTCCAGGCAATGCTGGAGATATTGGTCCAGATAGGCAGTCTGGTACTGTCATAATGTGTTTCCCCTCTCCCAGATGACCCATTTATTGCCCCTGTTCTGAACTAGAAGAAGGCAGAACCTCCTGCCAGGACAGGTGGGACTCGCAGCACAAGTATTTAGGGAGGCTGAAGCACCTATGTTTGGCATTGGCCCTTCAAAAAGCATTTTGGTTGCTTCCAAAATACATCCTCCATCAGGTCTGCAGGGCGCAGAAACTGAACTCACTGTCTTGCTGTACATGGGAGAAGGAACAGGACTGTAAACCAACTTCTGGGGAAGACATAGAGAAACCGAAGTATGTTTTATTGATTCTTTCCTTTTCGAATGCGAGTGGATAAGTGATTTCAGCCTCCAGACATTTCTTAGTCACTGTTGACTTTTACATATTCTTTCAGTGATCAGAAAGTTCATTGTTTCCTTCTTTCTCAGTGGTGCAAGGGGATAATGAGAGACAAACAGCACATAGAAGGCAAGTATTTGGCAAAAAAAAAACCCCACAGTCAGGCCCAAGGCTGCTCTAAGAAATTTTTGTTACTTTCATTTTAGTCCATACTCCATTCATAAGAGAGGCTATTCTCACAAAAATAAATAAATACAGGTCATTGGGATAAATATTTTGCAGCAGCTTAAGGCTGAAGCAGAACACTAGGAAGAAAAATATGAACATCTCTGGGGTGCGACAGATGGGGCACACTCAGTGTTACTAAATCCCATTCCCTTCTTTTCAAACCACCTGCAGTGAGTCACTGTTACACTATGCCATCCCATCACAGTGTAAAAAACCTCTCTATAGTAACACTGGTTACAAGTCACACATCCTTCCCTCCATGAAGGCACTATATGGCAGGAGCATGCAGACAACCATTAAATCAGCTTTCATTTCTGGGTAGGAAGCCTCTGCCTTCTGCTGCAAAGCCACCACAGTAACCCAGAGGCAATGCTGACACCTGAAGTGCTCCATTCTGATAGGGACAAGCCTAGGACAAGTCACCACTGCTTATGATACTCCACAAGAATTTCTAATTTCTCTCCTGAATTACCTTATTTGAACTACTTAATACATTAACTACAGAACTCCCGTGAGTTACAACCTCCCCAGCCACTCCAAGGTCCTCAAATGGTTAACTACCAGTCCATACTTTTGCAAAGACTGTGGCTTTCCCACCAGCAGATAGAAACAGCATGGTGAAAGGCACAGGATGCTCCCAAAGATGGGCTCAGACCTCTGCACAGGGCTGAGCCAACCTGAGCCACCACACTTGATAATTAATTGTTCCCTGCTATCGAGGGAAGACACTCATCACCAGAGCCCAGCTCTAAGCTGCTGCTGTTCTATTCCTCTGTCCTGATTTATACATAGCAGAGATGAGTACTAAAGAAAACATGCCATGAGGATTTTACGCTTTTAATTATTTTATCACAGCCTTCACGTACCCTTTTTTGGATATTATTACCCTGGAGAGTACACTAACAACCTTAAGTTGCTGACTAATTAAGTTTCGGTATACTCCAAAGCCGGTTTTTGCACACTAATTAAATTTACAGGCAGTTAGATTTGACAGGTACTACAGTATCTGCCAACGTGCCTTCATAATCAGTTAAATTATTAATTCTGAGGCAACAGGCCATCCCCAGGTGGGCAGGGAAGCAGTCAGGCAGCAGAGCTGCCCCAGGACAGCAAGAGCCAGGGGACACACAGGTGCTTTCTCTCAAGCAGAGGGACTGCAGTGAGGGGCATCTCCTCCCCCACATCTGTTGGGAAGACATCTGGATTTCCACTCAGATCTATCTCTTAAGGGATTGCAGAAGACAAGCAGCAAACAGGGTCAGAGTACCTCACTGACCCCTCCCGCTATCCCAGTGACAGGCAGCAAAACCCCACAGAGGCACGGCCGCCTTGGACTGCAGACAGCATCCCTCCTCACCGCCGGTGCTGAAGACCTGCACCTCAGGGGAATTTCTAAAGGCAATTTCAAAAGCAGCGGGGCCCCCATCAAATAGTTGTCCCCAAAAGCCATCTCTGGAGCGCTGGGCGGGCAGACACAGCCCACACCCTTGGAGCTGCCATTGCCATCACAGCAGCCAGACAGATCCTCCAGCTCTGCTCGCTCCCGCACTATCGCACCTCAGGCCCTCTGCAGACAACACAGTCACTTAGCAAGCTATACAATTCACAATGTCAAACGCCTCTCTGATAGCTCCCTTAGGACAGCTGCTCTTGCTATTTCATCTGTTAAATATTTCCAGAACCCAAAAGTCCTCGGGGAAAAAAAGCAGTTATTTTGACTAACTGCTCCTCCTCCTCAACTAGTTACTGTGTTAGCTCCCTCCCACTCAAACACCAGGAGTTGATTAAGACATATGGATTATCTCAACACCACCAAGAATTTCTATCTAGAAAGTGAAATATTGACATTCTTAATATCACATTTCTCTTTCACTCAGGAGCCCTTCCTCGCATTGACACTGATCTCCAATGCAACACGTCAGCGTTGCACAGGCTGCAATTCAAGGGCCAGGCAAGACAGGTTTTTTAAGCGGTTTTTGGTTGAACTTGCTGATGGAGTCACCCCATAGAATCAGAGAATGGTAGGGTTGGAAGGGACCTTTAGAGATCATCTAGTCCAACTCCCCTGCAGAAGCAGGTCAACCTAGATCAGGTCACACAAGAAAGTGTCCAGGTGGGTCTTGAAGACTCCCAAGGAAGGAGACTCCACATCCTCCCTGGGCAGCCTGGGCCAGGGCTCCCTCACCCTCACAGTAAAATAGTTCTCATGTTTAAGTGGAACTTTTTGTTTTCCAGCTTCATCCCATCACCCTTTGTCTTGTCACTAGAAGTTTTCATAATTCTACTGAGAAAACTTCTTGCAAGTGACTCTTATTTACGGAAATCTTTGGGCCATATAAAGAATTATTCATTTCTATATTAAATTTTAAATTTTGGCTTATGGTATTCCTCCTTGTTTAAAACCTTGTTTTGTAACATGTTGAGCCTCTTCTCAAGGTAACACAGAAACAACACACACAGGAGAAAAGCCATAAAGAAAATTCTACACTTGGAAATCCCTCATTTGAAAATCCTTCAGGAAGACATTCAGTCTTTAAAGCAAACTCTTATTTCCCGTATGTAAAAGCTTTGTTTTGTTCTAAGTAGAAGAAAGGTTAGGTTTTGTTTTGAAGAGGAGCAGAAAGTAAATTTTAAATGTTCAAAATTTCCCATTAAAACAGAAATCCCAAGTTTGGACCAGCCCTGCTGGGATCCTACAAGCTCCCATAAAGAAAAGTCACTACTATCCCTTTGTGCTCGTTACCATCTCCTTTCAGCAAGTGTTTATTTAAGATTATTTAAGAAAATCAGAGAGAACCTCACTGACCTTTTATATCTCAAAGTACCAAGCAGAAGTATTTAAGTTATCCAAATGGGAACTTGTGAAACATTTCAAAATAAAATCACTACCTCCCAGCATTGAATGCCACCCCACATTTAGATGAACATTCTGTGACAAAGAAGCATTTTTAAAGGAAAAATATGGGAAGTGCAGCTGTGCTATTGTGCACCTAATACACCACAACATGCATTTACCATTATTTGTAAAACTCAAAATGTCAGGACTTTTAAGGAGGTGTAGGAAAGGGGACAGGGTGTTTGACTGACCTGGTTAAGAGCATTCACACGGGGCACAAGAAAGTGAAAGGAAACGGAATACAATTTTATGCTTTTGATAAATCATAAACAAGTCATCACTAGGCAAACACGTTATGTCAGGCAAAAGACAACAGCTTTTTGCAAACCTCTGGAAACATGTGGTCTCAGCCAGGATGACATCAGCTGGGGAAAGGCTGCTGTCCTTACTGGTAACCCCCCTAGGATTATTAACGGAATTACTTTGGGGGAGAGAGATAACCTTAGAGACTCTAGTCATCTTCAATTCCCCTCACTCCTCAACATTTGGAGACCTCCCTCAGTTCAAGCAGTTTTAGGTAAGCCTGTTGCTCAGCAGTTCTCAAAGCAATGCCAATCTCATCTTTATTTTTAATCACATCTGTGTGAAAACCCCCTACTTATTCTATATAAATACACCTCAAAAAATGCCAAGGAATATACACCCCTTTTACAGAAAGCAGATTTAATCCGGGAGGTAACCTTATTTCTAAATAAATGCAGTCACCATCAGTCTCTTATGCTCAGGAGAACAAACTCATCCCACTGCCAAAGCTTTCTTAGAGCTGTGGGCCTCAGAACTGCTTGTAGCTGACATTTGCTCTGAATAGTGCTTTGAGCCACCATTTCTGAGGCAGTTGCACATGAAAGAGGCAAAAGTGATTGAGAGGCTTTATGTATTGATGCCAGCCATGGGTTTGGAGTCAGTGAACTAAGAGAAATACACATTGAGATGTACTGAAACAAACAAACTAGAAAGAAGCCTGAGGCAAAAATAAGAGGCTTTTATATATTAATTATAGTCTGGTTTTGATTTCCTCCTTGAACAGCAGCTACATAATGAAATTCAGCAAGCACTCATCTCAGGTATTGCAGAAATGTGCAAGTCAGTCAAATGACCTCCCAGCATCAGGCTCAAAGTCTTCAAACATGAGGGAAGCTTGCTCGAGGCAAAGCACCAGCATTCATCCTTACTTTGCTGATGCAAATCCTCTTTACCTTGAGAGCAGTCCCTCAGCTTCAGCGGTGCTGCCTGTGAGACCCATGTGACAAGACTTTTGCTCTCAAGTGCTACCGACCCACTTCCCCCACAGTTCTGCCTGGCACCCATCACAGGATGATGATCAAACCCCTCCAGCAGCACGTTACACCCGTCTGTGCCCAGCAGCAAAATTACTCCTCTCAAGGGCAGGCAGTGAAGACTTGGGGCCAGAGCTGCCAACTCAAACTTCAGGAGTTCAGCCCTGCTTTGAGGCAGGTCAGAGATGACAGAGGGCGAAGTCCAACAAAGCTGCACTTCAGAAAAGATCCTGCTCTTCATATTCAGTAGATTTCACCGAGATGAAATCGGCACTAGGCTGAAAGCAGTATGACCCGGAGAGCCTCTTTAGCTACATTACAACAACTCTGTGCACTTTTAATTGTAATCTGCACCTTACTTGTGTTTGCCTACAGCCCGAGGGGGCATACAACATTGCTCATGAAAGTAGGTGGGGATTCTGGAGCCTCCAGAAGCTGTCTACAGGAGGAGAAGCTCTGCCCTGATGGCCCCTGCAGCCTACATGCATGCCGCAAAACCTTCAACCTGAGGCTTCCCCTTGGACATGCTGAGCAAAGTCTCTGCTTCTGCAGAGCTGAAAAAGAAGAAATAATGGTCTGACTTGACTGCAGGCTGGAAACACAGGAGGAATTCAGTTGCTTTCCAGCCTCTTTTTGTATTTAGAAAAGAGATTTCTTGACATTTTCACTTATCTCTTCAACATCTCTTTTGCTCTTCATTGAGTAAGCCCACTTCTCTCTCACAAGTCCCCAAGCCTTGGTCCACTCAAGCCCAGTCTCTCCCTCCACCTCTCACCGGTACAAAGCTTGGAAGTGCAAGTATTATACAAGTTCCAACAGGGTCTAACTCACAGTTCACAGGTGTTATATGGGCTGTTGTAAGCCCTAAAAGTTGCCAGAGGATGCAAGTAAAAAAACCAGAGCCCCATAACACAGTGAGAGGACAACTGTGGCAGCCCTAGTTCATTGCCCCTGGATGAAGACAGGCTGGCTCTGCAGCCACTGAAGCTTCCATAAGTTTCAAAGGAATTTGGTCAACACTCGACAATTTTGCCATATAAGCTTTTTTTCCCCCCACTTCTGCTTATTTTCCTTGTTCTGCAGTTCTGCACAAGATTTTCAAGGAAATTTAAAAAAAGGATGCAGTCCAGACTCCAGGCTAGCTGGGAGCTGTTTGCTTACCTTCATTAGCATTGGGCTCAGCCAAAGCTCCCCTGTTCCCAGAAGCAAGCTCTCCTCTGCTCACAAGACATCATGAGGACACAGCCCAAGACTGGAACCCAGGCTGTGCACAATAGCACACTGAATGAACAACCCACTTCTTACAAATGCAGTAGCACTCTTCTATCCAGCAGCCTCTCAGTCCTGACAAAGCTAGTGGCTTCACAAAAACCTTTTCACTCGTCTCTCTTCCTCCTTCCTTCCCTCATCCATCATGCAAACACACTCTCACAAAGAACCTCAGCTCCATTCTTTTACATAACCTAGAACAAGCTCCTTTTTTGCCAGGCATCAGATAATCTTTGTAATAGTTGCAGTGAAGTTAATTTGCAGTCCTCAAACTCAGTGTCTGCAGAAACCTTCTTTCCTGAGAAACAGCTTACAGCAGAGAGAGGCAGGCTGTGAATGAGCCAGGTGCAGCATGAAGCACGCACACAGGTCCTGCAAAGCTCTTGTATTCAACATATGCCTCATATACAAGGATGGAACACTGCATACTTAGTCTTTTTTTTTTCCAGTTTGGGTTGCAATTCAAGAAGAAACTCACCTCTTTCAAAGTTTAATTCTCAACACACGCACACCGCACTGTCTCTTTTAAAGAAGTCATCCTATTGATTTTCTTTTTTACTTGTTTACTCCAGAATGCAACACTCCAAGTGTCATCATCCTCTAGCACAGAGAAGCTATAATGGTCTATTAATGCCCTATACACTATGGTGCATGTATATTGTCCCAAGCCTTGTGATCACAGATTAGCAAATGAAGAGGTACAAACTTCTTATTTAATGAGGACAAGACCTTTCATCCTGGGTAATTCTTCTTGCCCAGAAAAACAGCACATTTGTTTTCTTCCCAGAGGGCGAGGGGGGGGAAAAATCATTCCTCTTGTTAACAATAAGCTCCAGCAATCAGTAAACAAATCGGAACTGGCCTCCAGCAGCAACTACCACTGAATTATGAACAGTGCTCGCTTTCTAGGCTGCGCATTCCACTAGGGGGTAGGGGAGAGGGGCTCAGGGACCACAAAAGGGTCTTCAGGTAACTCTGCAGTACCTGCTCTCACAGGAGAGCCCTAGCTCTGCTCTCAGAAGGTGACACTACCAGAAGCAAAGAGATGAACAGAAACTTCTCTTTGTTTAGGTGCTCACATTTTAAGTAAAGCTCCCAAAACTCCCCAAGGCGTATTGTTGCTTCCATCAAAGGAAGCCAGTGAGCGTGACTGATAGCTTGATTTTCAGTGGTGCTTAGGTTTTGCAGCTCTCATCAGTTGCAGTGCAAGCTATAGGTACTCAAAACCTTTTTCCTTTAAGGTATCACTATCAACAAGAATTGGAAGCTACAGTTCTTTGAAGGATACTGAGGTCTTCAGCACCACTCAGATGTCCTGTTGCAAATTTTTTCTTCTTTTCTCCCTAATACTTTTCTTTCTGATTCAGAAGAGATGAATGCTGAAGACCCTTTGTTCCATAACAGAAATTTAAAAGAGAAGATGTAACAAAATATGTCATTGGAGAGGATCACAAATAGTACAGGAAGCCTACAAAATATGTACTAACACAGGAAAAGACCAGACTGTCTGGAAAGTCCAATAATTTGCTTCTATTTCCCACAGAAGAGAGGAATCCACACCATCATTTCAAAACCCCAATTTATCCCCCTCTTGGAAGAGTCAGTTTAGCTAGAATCAGATCTCTTTTTCAGTACTGCCAGAGAGATCTCACAATGAAGTCCTCTCTCTGTCAGCACTCCAGAAATTAAATACTAAAATTGCATTATCCACTAAGAGGTTTTGAAGCCTATTTGTTTACACAATGAGAATTACTTTTACATTTCTAATTAGGCAGCTATTAACTAACACACAGAGAAATCACACCAGCATGTGAAGTTTTGCTATCAGCACAATCTTATTAAAAGAAGAGCTTAAGGTTTTAACAAGAACAAATTCATCATGATAATGTGTTTTTAAATCACCAAATGCAGAAGTCAAGGGGGAGCTTTTTAAAAGTTCCTTGAATCAACATATTTTCTCTATTGATGTCAGAGTTTTAACATAGGCTTCAGTAAGAGAAAAGCTTTTTCAAATTCTTCTGGCTTTATTCTGCATATGAAAATCTGTAACACACTAAGTTAAGTCACAATTAGATTACACATAGTCATTCTTCCACTGTTACACCAGAAAAATAACTGCTCTAGTATTCAGAAGCTGCTAGAAAGTCTTTAACCCTTTCTGAGCTAATATAGCAGAGCAGATACTTGCTGAGGTGTAACAGATCAGAGAACCCATCATGTCCAAGGAGATCAAGTGCTTTAGGATCATTCTGTGATGCCCTGCAGAACATTTTTTTCACATGCTTTTCCAAGACAATGCACCACCAGAGAACTCGGCTTTTAAATCAGCTGCATTAAATGCACCTCTTTTTTTGACATTTAGAAATGAGGCTTGATGGATTGTTGTGCGTGTGGAGAGACATAAAAGTTAACAGACCAAAGGAACACATTGGTGGTGCTTTTGGAATACCACTTGAGAGTAGTAATATGTGACTGTGCCATGAAAAACCACAGCAGAAAGCAGATATAATGTACAATCTCACCCAGGAACTTCATTAATCCTTCCTGATTTTGAGGTCCTTTACTATTTGTAGGAGGCTGCCATATTTTCTTTCTATTGCCAGCAAGCAACAAAAACCATACAGACTTGGAGACCAACTGTGAAGACTGTAAGCAAATGCAGACTAGATGACTAAATGCAGGCAGACAATCTATAACATAACATAATGTTTCTGCAGTTTCAGAAAGCACGAACCTTCATTTCCCATATCCTATTAAAAACCCTCTGTTCTCAGGAATATTCAATTTACAAACCAGCTTAAACAAGGTAATGAACCTGGCTTTTAGAAGACTTTTCTGCAGCCTCAGTCTCAGAGGTTGCCCTGAGGAAGATACCTGGCAAAGAGCTATTGGTGGCCTCACTGGTTCTTCATAGCCACAATGATGACGGGAGATGATTGAGAACTCCAGCCTGTTATTCCTCTCAACAACTCAATCTAGCAGCCTTTTTTTTTTGGCACACTCACATTTGAGCACTGTGAATTTTTCTGAAACAAAACGCATTTGTTCCAGCTACTTAAGAGTATTTCTACTTTTGCCTTATACAGGAAGATGGAGATGCTACCACCATTTACCTCTAGGAACTAATGTACACTCATTACCCAGCACTGGGCCTTTCCATCCCAACAAACTGTTTCTCTCAAAGGAGTACCATTAAATATACATTATATAAATATTTGTTGCTGCAAACTGAACAGGATGGGATTGAGCCAGCCACTAAACAGGTGGGCAGGCAACTCCATACATTTTCTTTCAGGAAGAAGCTAATTTGTGCACTCAGTCTGGCAAGGGCTGCAGAATGGTACCCAACCCACAGCAGAAGAATTGCCCAGCAATCTTGATCCACAGTGCAATTTTTAGCCATTCAAATCACCGTAAGTCCATTAAGAGCTAATCACAAATAATATCAGTAAAACAGTTGTTTCTGAATTTTTAAGAAGTATCTCTGCCAGGAAATGCAGCATTTCTGCTCTTCTGTACAGAGTGATCCCAGTGCCTATAAGTAATCTTAATTAACATTCCAAGAGTTTAATATTTTATCATCATCACTCTAAGTTCAAATGAGCTCTTTAGGATGGGCTATGGCCTTCTAATTAGCACTGCTAAAATATTCCTGGTCCTTCATAGAGTCGAAGCACTTAAGAGCTCCAGTCAAATACAGGAGATGATGTCAGTTCATGACAACTTACAGTTTAAATGAGATAATTCCAACCTCAGAAGTAATTTTATCACCATATGCACTTGACAAAAGATAGCTGCCTACTGATAAGAGTCAAGTTCTTGTTTACAATTTAATTTAGCTTTCCAGTTGCAGAGACAGTTTCATGAGCAAAGCTCAGCTGGAGACAACATCTTTTTTTCTTTATATCTAATTGAGAAGGTTTCCAAGCATAATTGTTGTTGAGAAATGTATTGATTTGCTTTTGAGAATCTTAAAGATGCTTGAGGAATTGCAATTGGGAGTTCCTCGCAGAGGATTTATCTTTGAAATAATAGTAGTGATGTATTGCTTTTACCTTGTGGGGTACAAAACTTGAATTAAAATTCAAATTTTGTATTTGGAAACAATCCAAATGGGTTAGCATTAAACAGCCTTTTCAAGTGGAGGCACTGAAGGAACCTGCACAGCATGCCTGAATTCTGCCTGCCCTAAACCATTTGTTGACTGTTTAGTCAGACTACAGCCAAGGTGTCATTTTAGGGGAATTTCTGCTGCTGCACATGCCACGTTGAGAGGCTTGACTTTATTTTAATGAAGTGTCAGGTCTATACAAAATCCATGGTGTCATCACGATCCTACCTAGATAAAGCAAAAATTATTCCTGGGAATTTACTGTGATACTTTTATACTCCTCTCTCCATGTATCCATTGCAATACCTGAGGTAGAAGCGGGAGAGAGAGCTGTCAGAGTCTACTTCTACCGGTAACTGTGTTTCCTTCCTCTCATGTTCTCACCTCAGCAATTTGTGGTACGCATCAAATTAGACCAGCAGGGAAATTTCAGCTTCAAAATGCTTCAAATTTACACAGTACAAACAGCCATTAAGTATTCATTACTTAAATGATAATTGTTGTCCATTTGCATGCACAACAGTCAGTCTAGAGGCAGTATAGGTGCATGGGGACCTGCTCTGCAGCCATCTCACAGGCAGGGTCAATGGGAGGTTCCCTGCAGCAAGAAGTGCCAACACAACTGGGCACTATAATAAGAACTGTATTGTTACAGGCTAAATAAGCAGCTCTGCTGCTTGATCCTGTGGGTTACGACGTAATTAGCTTCCGAATAACTGAAATCAATGGATGTTTTTGCAGAATCACACCAAATAAACAGAAGCTTGGCACATAGAAGGGAGAAACAGTCCCATTGCTACGCAGTCATGTTTGTTAATTCCTAGTTTAATTCCACCAACTTCAATAGCTTTACAGCAGGAGAAAAAAACCCACAGCCAAGGATTACAAGTAAACCCTACCAAATTACCCTGCAAATTTGAAAGCTAAAATTAAGTACTGCTCTTCTTTCTTTGACATCTTAAAAGCCTTCATCACTTCCAGGACTGCTTACACTCACACCTTTGAAGAGTTTATGGAATCTAACTGCCACCAAACTCCTGATGTTTCCTTAGAAGTCATGTCACTTGGTGAGTTCCTGTCCTTGTAAACCACAAATCCTCCTCAGCCAAATCTATAATCAAGTAGACATTCTGAAGAGTTTTCTCCTAAAGCCTTAGTCTTTTACACATATCCTTGCAAAAAGTCTTCCCCTTCACTCTGCACAGCATCTATCCTATCCACTCATCTCTCAATACACCACTAAGCTGAATTTCTGTTTGCAGCCATTCCTAAATAACGTTGGAAACAGTGAATCCCACTGTCTCAGAGCAGTAAGCACATTCCACCATTTCTTCAGATTTTCAGGTTCAAATATTTGAGTTCCACAAAATAAGCATTGTTTCATGACAGTTCTGCTCCCTCCAGTGCAGGCTGTGCAAACCACACACGTGATCAAGGATCGAACATAAGCCCGAGCAGGACATGGTACCGCACCTCAGAGGGGATCAGCATCACTCAAAACACTTGTGTACCACTAAAGCAACATGGTAACTTTTGAAATATTCTTCACAGACTGCAGCTGTTCCTGATTTACCTAGTCCAGGCAAGTATCTTCAAAATATACTCAACAAAAACAAATACCTCAAAAAGATCTACCAAAACGTCACTGTCACTTACACATACACAACACCACAAATACTAATCAAGCTAAAGCAGAACCATTCATTTCAACAATAGCATACACTGAAATAACAGACACCAGTCTGTCAGAAATGAAAAACACAGCAAAGCCACATTGTAAATTATATCTGCTGAAAATGCAACAAGCAGCAATGTTAAGTGCTTGGTGAAAAAAAACTGCACCAGAAGGCTGCACTTGCAGCAGCTCTATTTAAACCCCCTAAGGAAGGTGTGAAATGCACCTGGTTTGCAGAAAATCAACAAGGGAAATATTAAATTCCTTCGTTAGAAAGATTTCATCACGGTTCATGATGAAGACATGCAAGCACTGGTGAGAAAAGTAGCTTTGAACAAAGCGTAACAACATTGTAGACCAAATTCCAACTGTTTGAGGAAGAACGATTATCTGAGGGAAGACTATTTCTTTCCCAGTTCAGGCTTAATGGTAAATGTCTCTTAAACAGGAAAGTCAGTATACTTATGAATTCACAGACTGGGTGAGGAAAGAGAGTCTCATTGCTCACAGTCGAGTGGACTAATGGACAACAGTAATTTTAAGATGAGCTCAGACAGACCCTGCTCAGGCAAAAAAAGAGACTGCCCAAAGGAGGAGTGGAGCAGCTCTCCATTCAGCATGACATATGGGATGAGGAGCAGAGGGCAAGTCTAGCATTTGAAAATTAATCAGTGATTATAACCCCTCTGAGCTTACCCTATAGGTTTTAAGTCAGGAACCCCAGAGCAGTTCCCCTCCAGGGCTGCGCTGCAAGTTTGTTAGGACAGAAACTGGTAGTGCCCGGTGCTCAGCGACCATCCACTGCAGAAGGGTCCTGGCCCCAACAATCCTGACCCTGCACTTTCTGTCTTCCCTGATGAGTGATTTCTTGTTTTGCTACCCACTAGCATTTGCAGAAAGAACCCAATTCATTCAGGAAAAGTCTTCTTTTGAATAAACTGTTAAAAGATTGCATACAGAGAAACATCATAAGAAAGAACAAGCAGCAAAAAACCTATATATATATTCCAAATAAAAATTAGGTTCTGAATATACCTCTCCCTCTAGGCAATTATATGGGTAAATTAGGTACTGAACAAATAAAGTAGGTATTCTAAGTCTGTTCTTGCAGCACAATTTCTCAGAAACAGTAAATTACTTTTGAGTATTTATCATAATCTGTTATCTGCAGAAAAATGTGAAAACTAAATAAATTTATGGAAATGCATTTTACCTAACAATATTTACCAAATGACACTGTTCCCTCAGCTGCTTGTAGCAAACTCAGTCACAAAGATTAAGGACAGTTTTGCCTTATTAATATAGCTCTCTGCCTGTGTATTTTAAATACCTTAGAGCACAGTACCATCTGTGTGTATTCTACTAATGAGCTACTTCTTAGACTGAGTAAGGCCAGCCAGCCAACACCGATTACTCAGATGGAGAGTGTCTAATGTTTAAGCAATTAATGAGCTCCTCTCACACTCTACAGAGAAGCTTCCTCTGGTTAATTCTCTTGGCATATTACAGTGTATCCTAAAGAAAGTTTCTCAGAGAAGAAAATCAAAGAGGAACACAACACAGCTCAGTTCAATTTGTTAGAGCAGAGCTCAAACCCTGTGTGTGGGACATAAGCTGGACAAGTCCCTGCTGGACCACCCAGTGCAGCTGAGAGCAAACAGCACCCTGCAAAGGGGATAGCTCAGCTCCTCTCCTTGCTCTAGGCAGTTTGGAACACTAAGATACCTTTAATAACGCATCTAATGGCAGACTGGAAGAGCCAGTACCATACTTAATGAGATCTTTGATGGTTTTATTCCTTTTCACTTACCAGTCATTTGGAAAAAGCTGGCCCTGACTCTCACCAAACGCTGCCCAGCTCAGCAGCTGGGGATGGCCAGCCATGGATGCTGTATGATCCACAGTCACTGAACAGTTAGCAAGATGACTGACCTCTCCTATCTCATCCCTTATCTGACTGATGTGATTTTAAAAGCGTAGCCTTACAGGACAATTAGATTATGCAAAAATAGAATTCCCTCTTCTGCCACTAAAAAATATTTCTTAATAACCTAAACAAAGTTTAAGGACATCAAAATTACCTTTTACAGCTCCCTGCTGGAAAGTGCTGTAGTAAAGCCTAGAATGAGTATTAAATTATCTCAGTAATTACATTGATAATGCACAACTTTCATGTGCACAATAAAACCATTAAAGGAGATCTGATTTTTACAAGTATACTGCACATCAGGATTCTGACAGGGCAACCCTACATGCAGGAAAGGATGTGCTTAACTTGCACAAACCTGAAAAACATGTCAATCGCAGTACTGAAACTTGTAGAGGAGAGCTTTTACCCAGCAGCTCCCAGGAAGAAAACCCCACTCTTGTCTCCCGTGAAGATTCTTATATTGACACACTAATAACAGACTTAACATAACATGTCAACTTAGCTTGACATTACCGGGCCATTCTACAACCACATTGTGGAATTTGCACTAAGCTTTCATGACCAAGGTAACAAGCTTTTGACTTCTGAGGGGCAGAAATTATTCCAAAAGACAACTAATTACTATAGCACATCAAGAGTCTTCCTCGCTACAAGATGAAGCAAGCTGGTGACACATTCTGCAAGAGACTTCACACAAGAGCATGCTGGGCAACCAACTGCTCAGATAGGATTGGTGTCCTTCAGAGAAAGCCATTAATTATGGTTCTCTTTGAAGGACAGCAAATGAAACAGTTCACATGTAGACATTTCTAAACCAGGATTTATTAAAGATCCCTTCTTCATCAACTGAGCTTTACCCTTTTCCTGCATAAGGACCACAACAGTTGCAGCCAATCACCCCAGGTGGCTGGATTTAGGTTTCATCTCTCACGCACTATGTCAGAGGCATGTTTTGCAGCTGGAACAAAACCATTTGCAACAAACACTGAATGGTAAAGAGCAAATTTAATCACCCAATCCAGATGAAAAAAAAAAATCATAACGCTGTAAATAATATGATGTAAAGTCATGGTGAATAGGAATTATGTTGACCTACATCAGAAGTCAGCCAAAAAGCTTCAGCTTTCAATCTGCTCCAATAAAGCCGAGACGCTCCACACTGAAGTGCAGTTTCCATGTAGTCCCCCGATTTGCCTAAAATTACAGATGTCACTTTGAATGGAAATATTACATCCAAAATGTCATCAGAGATACACATCCTAATTTCTTTCCTTATTTTTGATTGTCTAAAAACCCATCATTATTCACACCTCTCTGGTGTTACACAATGGAACGAGATTGTCAAGGTCACATCAAAAATAAGCAGCAGATCCGAGGGCTCAAATCTACAATAATGACTTTCTTGGTATGAGTTTCAAATTTCCTTTTCTAAACCACAAGTCAAAACAAACAGGTTTCAGAAATAATTTACTATTGGTTTACATACTCTTCAACAGAAGCCTGTTGAACTAGACAGTAAGAAGCAGGTCCAAGCAGTGGTCTCCCTTCACCAGGAAGGCATGACAGAGAGCAGTGCTGATGGATGCAGATCCACCTTTAATCTGGGAGCCAAAGAAGTTTACAGGTTGACCTGACTCCACTAAAGCACTTCTACTTTCTTGGTTTTCAGATCTTCTCTGCAGGAAACCTGAGAGATTTGACATAGCCAGCTGCTTCCCAGCATGGAATCCCAGAAAGGGTAGGATCCTGAGCACTGTGTGTTCAAAGTCTTCCAGCTTCTTCATCCAACATCCATGTCAAGGTTCCAAGAAGTCTTGGCATTCAAGTGCAACTCCTGATGCCCCAGAGATACAGAGCCTGGCAATAACCCTGCCTTTGATTCATGTTCCAGCAGTTTTCAAATGCTTATTAAATGTATCCATCTCACGGGATTTACTGTTCAAAATGAAATTGGTGTCACTGAAAGAAATTCTGATGGCCCTATTCTGCAGAATGTAACTATATTTCTGCATTTCACCATTAGCTCAGAGACATCAGAATGATTATATCTCGCATTACTCTTCCCTTTCAGGCCCTCCCACACATATATTTTTCTAAACATGTAAGACAGCAAAAACATGCATGAAGAGGCTCTGCACGCTGATCCAAATAACCTTCAATTCACAATGTGCATCAGCAATACAAAAATATAATGCATAAAACCAAGCACAAACAACTCCTGTTGTTTTGAGAAAAATGTGATCTGCTATATTAACATCAGTCTTCACAAATATTAAGTCAATTCTGTCCTCAACATACCAGACAAAAATCCATTAGCTCTCAAATAATAACACCTTAAAATTTTTTTTAAAAAATGTGTGAAATGACTTTGCACTCAAATTTTAGATGTATTTGTACAGTGGAACGAAAGGACCAGCATTTCTTTAAACAAACATGAACATCTGGTTAGACAATACACTGAAGTGTCCTCTGACAAAGCTGTTTTAAGCTATTCACGTATCTGATGACAGAACTTCAGTTCCTGGTACCGCTAAAAATGTAAAGGCAGTTACTAGGTAAACACGGATGGAGCCAGAGTGGCTCAAGTGCAGCTGACTGCATGCAGAGCCACTGCAGTTTATGATCAACAAGTTCTTTGGGTCAGAGGAGTAAGTATATGCACAAGTTTCTTCTGTGAACTTGGTTGCCCAAGAAATCTGAGTGGCATCTCCATGGCTCATAGTCTTTCAGGTATTCCATATGCCATTTTGCAGTCTTCAGTGCTTATCCCTCCCGTGATCCCCACTACACACTGGGAGGGCAGTTTATAACCAATACACACAACAGACTTGTATTATTCAATGGCAAAAGCTCTAAGCCTACAACTAGCACAGAAAACCTGGTATAGTAGTTTCTCCCTCCTCTTGTTTTTCCTCCATCCTCATCTAAGGCATTACCCTCATAACAGAAGGAAACATTTAAACATTATTCCTCAAAATCACCTTCAGTGCACTGGGCAATCTTAATATTGCTTTGTCTGGTTTATTTTCTACCATCTGTAAAATGGGAATAACTATGGTGCAAACATTAGAGACACAAAGCACTTGCATTAAATAGCGTGGTAGCAGATGCTTACTGAAGACACCAAATAGTCCCATGAGACTTAAAAATAAAACCACCTCTGCTAAGGTAAAAAAAAGTACAATTAGAATACTGAAAGTCCAAAAAATAATTCTACCATCGTGTTTCAAGGTCTCTACTACACAGCCCTAACATCTGAAAGAAAGGATGCAGAAATCTCAGTTGGTACCTTTTTAAAGCAATACTGATCCCTCAAAGATGCTAATCAGCTGCATCTGTCTTGCACTGAAGTCTCAAAATACCTTCTTCAAAAAAAAAAGCCCCAACTGAAGTGACTGGGAGTGAGTTTCCATAGATCAGATGAAGCACAACAGAGCTACAGGTTTGTGTATCTCAAAGGTAGAGGAGGTTTAAAACAAGTCAAGCCAACAGAAATACCCACACAGTGCTTCTGCTGCAGCCTCAAGCCATGAACTCAGTGGGGAGGGGCGAGGAAGAAGGAACTGCTGGGAGTGGCTGGTGGGCACAGGCAGCCTGGTTACTGTGTATAGGAAAAGCAAAGTGCTCAGGACAGAAGCTTAACATTAAGTACCAATCATGCTTCTTAGGGTTAGAGATTAATAAAGTGATGAAATATACACTCCAGTGATGACACTGCAGCTCAGATCAATTTTACTTTCAGCTCATAGATAGGCAATGGTTTCTACTTTAGGGAGTTACAAGGACATCAGAACAATATCACACAGATCTACATAGTAATGTTTGCCCATACACGAACTGCTTTAAAGGTCAACAGTTTGGAACACTTAGCTCTGCGCCTCCTGAACAGGGAAACCTCCGTTTCCTTTGTAATTCGTAAAACCAACTTCTCTAAATGTAAATACCAAAATATAACCAAAACTTGCTTCTTAATTTTCCTTTCTCTCACTATTTCCCATAGCTGCTATCCCAACATCTACCAACGTAGATGTTTACAACGTTTACTGCTTGCTGCATTCACAGCTGCATTCATGGCAAAAGCAGCTAGGTAAAGGAGTTGCTGATACAATGTGTCGTAGGGAATAGCAATCTAAAACCCAAATGCACTCAAACCAACTAGTCACTAGCAGATGTCCCAAACCGAGCAGACACTCATCCCTAGGACTACTGAACATGCTGATCTTGAAGACTGTGTTCTGGTAAGTTTGTAGCTGTATTATTTATAGTTTCATTTGAACATTACATAAGACAGACCTTCCAAAAATATTTTCATGAACAAGATAAAAAAAATAACCAACCAAACATGCCAGATCAACCTTCCCTGTCCCTCAGGACAGTCAGTTTCAGAGTCAGAACACGAACCTAGGACACACACCCTTCCAAGTCAGCATATTAGAAATGCTGAAATAAAGATCTCTCTTCCAATTTCTACTGAGATCTTAAAGAGAATAAAGTAAAGACACCTTGATACATTCATTTTCTCATTTTAAAAGGCCCTGTTTTGAGGAGGGGAAAAAAAAAAAGCATTCTGCAGTTAAAGGCATGGAGCTGGAAGATTTCTCAATGATGACAACGTGTCTGCTAGAGGCTCAGGTATTATTAATAAACTCTTACATGCTGCAGCTAGCTGTAGAACAGATATCCAAACAGCTGACATGATGCCCATTGCAAAAGTGGAAGATTATAGATTTTTAACTGAGGAAATTACATTTCTTTCCTGCTTTGATTATTGCCCCCTGTTTCTAAAGATCCCACCTTTGTGATTTACTGCACTTGGAAACAATTTAATTGTGTTCATTTATTTTATTCAGACACAGCTGTGGTTTCCCTTTTGGGAAAGAAGCCTGGCTTTAATATTTAAGCATCAGCTCAATATTTTAATTGTTTTAATTATACATGAACTCGTTTTAAATGAGTGTAATAGCTAAAAATTCAAGTCTTTAAATAAGTTCAATATTTAAACCCTGTCAGCTTGAGGTCACTAAAAAAAACCCCCAAAACCTCTAGCAGATTGTTTCCTTTCTTGATCTTCTCTATGCATCTTCCTTCTTCCCCACCAGCAAACAGAATGTCTAAATGCTGCCAGCTGTCTCCCTGATATGTCTGTCTAGCTGCAATGCTGTTTTTTGTCTAGAGGAGTGGAAAACAAGGCTGAGACTCCCCTAACGAAGTGCAGGGACTACCGGTGCTCCACAGCTTCCTTGCTGTAACCCCTTGGGACCTGACTGAGCGCAGGAGCCAGGCTCCTCGCTTCCCACTGATCCAAACTGAACAGATGGAGAGCAGTCGTGAATCTGTGAGCAGACACAACCATATGCAAGAGGGACTGTACATTCCTGCACTGATGACAGCTTAGAACAACGGTGATTCCGAATTTTTGTTTGCTGGAGCTGTGAATAACTTAACATCTTCTGGGAAAAGAAAGAGATCACTGTGTGCTGATTAGTGCTGCTAAGCTGCCATTTCCTCTATGCCTGCACGTTATTTGCAGTAAGTAAAAGCCGAAAACCTCATCTGCATCACTGTTTCAGAAACGGGGAGGGCTCATAGCCACCACATATTACGTCAAGGCCAGAAGTCAGCTCTTCACACAGATGCAGCTGCAAACTGCAACTGTGAGTGCTCATCCTGCAGCCCCTCTGTGGGCTCATTCCAAAAGGAGCAAAGGACTTTTAAGAGTTAGGTTCCTCTAGGATATCCCACTCCAGACATAAATCCACAAGTCACCTCTGAAGTACAAACACCTCCACTTCTACATGTGTCATGGTTCTCCTGGCCAAAGTGATCAGGCAACAATACAGAGAGAGTGAGCTTCCTAGAAGGGAACAGAGGGAAATCCTAGGCTAGAGCAGTGACAACCAGTAGGAAAGTAAATGTCTCCTGAAACGTCTCTAGCAAACCACAGAAAGGTGGTGCATGAGATTTAAAAGGCAGGAAATATCAAGGCGATAGGTTTAAAATTAATACTTTAAAACACAATATATCCCAACCACTGCAACATCAATGAGAGAATTTAAGACAATTTGGCCATACCCAACACTGCAAGGCATCGTGCTAAGCCAAGCCATCTCTCTCCCAAGCTGGCTGCAGGTGGGGCGTGATGGAGTGCGTAGGGCATCTGAGACACACTTGCTGACTTTTGGGTTGTCCCTAAGATACACAGGAGAAGAAGGAAGGCCAGAATCCCAAACCACATCCATCTGACACGCTGCAGAAGAAAAGACGCAAAACTGGCTCTTGTAGCTTGGAGTGCCAGGCCTGAGCCAATTAAGCTCTGTCGAACTGCAGAAAGACTACTACCAGCTCGGCAGCCAGCAGCCTCGCAGAAACCTTGGGGATGTCTGCCCATGCTCCTCTATACAAGGTTGGCATGCCCTCTGGAGCTCTAGCATGCTGAGACAGGGTATTTCAGCTCAGCAAATAAACACAGCAACAATAAATGGTATCAATTATTCACCAATGGAATTAAACCCAGTCAGTCAAAGAATCTATAATCTGAAAAGTCTTTTGCTTAAAAAACGCAGCGATTTTTTAATTGGGTTTACATTCCCTGCTATGACTATTCAAAGCACCATATAAAGGGCTAGGGTAAAGAAGTCACTTAATCAGGTTAAAAAGAAATCACCTACCAGCTAGGAAGGCAGCAGCTTCCACATCCTCAACTTATTTGTATAACCTCCACCTGTAAAATACCATTTCTGGGACATTGCTAAGGCTGCAGTGCCAGCATTAGCTATTTACTGTTTTACTTCTTAAAGCAGGCAAAAAAAAAGGACAACCTGCAGCTTTCAGAAAAGCTTCTTAACACTAAAAAATGCCTGTGAAACTTAAGTCAACATTACATTCACACAGATGCTTGAGGCAAACTGTTCTGTTCCCACCACAAACAGCAATCATTACTCTGTAGACATGACAGATTTCTTCTGGAGCATCTGGAAGTTGCTGCCTGTAAAGAAGAATCTGACTAGCATCATTAAGTTACCACCCTTCTCCCCCCCCGCCCCCATTTTAATTATTTTGGCATCACATTTCAAGTGAGAAGCAGCCAAACAAATTTGTCTTGGTACAAATTTCTGCCAATTTTTCAGTATTGCAAAATACTCTAAAACCTCTCCATAGCCCTCACATGCATTTCTGCTTGTCTTCTCCAAAAGGAAATCCAGATACCTGAATCTAGAACAAATGGCAAGTAAAAGGACATGAGAGAACTCTTTCAGTTCTGATTTCCTCTTCACTTTCATGAGGACTGTTTCTTCAGCAAACTTTAATTCTATTCTGGCAACTGGAGCATCATTTTATCACCTTCTCTGCTCCCAATCTCACCTCAATGACTCTGTTGTCCAGCCCCTATGTACTATCTGCCTTTGCTGTCTGGAGTTCTCATCTTCAACTTTCTCTCCTTGGGCTTCAATTTCTTGGCTTCAAAGGAGCATTTTCCCACTAGCTTCTGAAGATGCCTTCCTAGCCAAACCCCTTTTCTCTCTAAGGCAACATTGGTTTCTGGTTTCTCAACATTCTGCACCACTTTTGACTGCTTCAGTTTAAGCGATTCCTTTGCATTACCCAAAGACATCGCCATACCTTCTCATTACTCCACCCCATGTCCTCTTCAACACATGTCTCTTTCGAGTCTCTCTACCCCTTAAGCAAGACGTATTCTGTGATACTACACATACTAGTCAACTTCATAATTGCTCTGGTACTTAATACTAATCACAACTCTGGCCATTCATGCAGTAATTCTACACATTGCTTGAGAAAATGCCAGTCTATGTAAGTCAGCCAAGACATTGATACCCTGATTTTGCTGGTTTATTGCCCTAGTAGCCCAAATCTGTCTTTAACATCAGTGTCAGTGCTTTCTGTGCACTGTTTCACACTGTCTGCACAATTTCCCTTCCTTTTCTAATGATGCTCACCAGCTTAGACATCCCCAGACCAACTGCCAGCAAGACCCAACATACATCCAGAACACTGCTGCAGAGTTCATGTCCTCAGTGTCATTTGGGCACATCCACCCCACCTCCCCCCATCCCAGCTCTCATCTGCAGCTAAAGCAGTCTTTCTGTTTTCAGACATCCTGCTGCATGGTTTATACTTCGGTGCAGCTGCCCACAAATAACCATTAGATTACTCACCCCTTCCCATTCTCCTTTACCAAGACACCAGTAAACAGAAATAAACCACAGCAGCAGCACACTACAGCTACTGTCACCCTATTGAGCAACACGGCCTTGTTGTTTCTTCATGCCTTTGCCCGTCTGTATCCACTATCTCTGATCTACTTCAACAGTATAAATACTTAAAGTTCAGAAGCCACTGGAACATTTGTCCCTTCACAACATGTAACATTTAGTGAAGCCCCAAACAACCAAACCCCAGTCCTTCATATCTAAAGAGCCTTTACAGAAAGGGAGTCAAATCACCAATTTTGCTACAAGTGCTGAAATCACAGAACAGAAAATGTATTTCACACACAGTGGAAAAAGAAAAAGCTGGGGAAAAAAAAAAAATCAATAGTTTGCTCCACACAGTAACCTTAAAATCAGCATGTATAACACAATAAATATCAGAGGTGAAAATCAACATGTACTTGCAAAGAAACTATAATTTTACTTTATGTGCATTCTCCTTCTTCATCTTATACTCAACATACACCAACTCAGTCAAATGAAAAGAAAAAGAAACAGCTATTCAGTGGTGGGTTACATTTAGCAATAGGCAGTCTAACATCCTAAAGCATTTTTCCCCACCTGTACTCAATATGAATTGATAGTGTCAAGAGCTGCCACTCACACAGACATTCTGCAGAGTCAAATAAAGCAGATTAAAATAGCCAACCCAACCACCACTAAAATGTAATTAAAGGTAAACTACCAGCTAGATGATGTCACAACCACAGGCATGTTACTTCTACAGATGCGTACTTCTGATAAAGGGAATGGAAAGGCTCTTCCCTTCCAGCCAGTGGTGCTGCCTAGCATCAGTGAAACAAGGCTGCTCAGTTACACGGATTAGGGATCTCATAGGGGTTCCCATCAAGGCCAGGAGCAATGGTTTTGAAAAACAGGAACAGCATTGCCCTTAGCAGAGTTTAGATCAAGCTCTACTGTACCCAAATCCCAATATCCATCACTACTCTCACAGGGCAAAGAGGGCTCAGGCCACCATCACACCAAAAGGCTGTAGACTAGTTTGATTTAGCAACGTATATTTAGACTTCCTAACCCAGCAGAAAGAATTCAGCCTAGCATCTGGTAGTTCCCAGAGTAACATTTCCCAGCCTAGGATGTGACATCTAATTGTTTATAATAGATGGATCAAAACTTTTTCTTCTCCGCTCTCAAGAAATGCAGAAATTAAACATTTAACTGGCAACTACACCTAAAGTTAGTAATTTCTGTTTGTATGTGCATTGTAGTAGGTTAACGTGAGTAGCTTCACATGTAAGTTCAGAAGCACAGCATTTATCCTGCATCAGCTTCCTGCTCACAGACACAAGGCTCTAGCAGACTAACAGCACTATGAGTCTGCCCAAAGTCCTTCCAAACTCACACCTTATTTGAGAAAGGCAAACAGTCTCATAAAGTCATTCTCTTTGAGGGTGGAGAGCTGCCTGACTAGAAGTCACTTCAGGCTCTAATACAGATGAAACATCGTCCAGATCTGTCCTGGAAGAGCACACCCTAATGCTTCTTGGAAGCATTCTGTTATTAGTAGTGAGTTTCAATAGCAGATGTAAACATAAATCAACTCCCACTCCCTTCCACTGTCAGGCTAACCAGGGATCTACCTAAGAAAGCTCTTCCCAGACAACCTTATATATGATCACACACATGGCTGGCTTGACTTTCTGGAAGATGCACTTGCAACATAGAAAAAAAACCCATCCAGACTTAAAAGTCATCACAAAACCCCACTTATTGAGAAAAATCTCTGAGCATGAGTACAACAATGCCACAGTCATTATTACCTTTGTGAGTTTTCAATCAGATCAACCTTTTCTCTTTTTTTAATACATAAAATACAACATGAAGGTGTTTCCAAACAGTTTAACGTCCCATCAGCAGAACCTTATGAGAAAATTCATTCTGAAACATCTGGTATGCAAACCATATTGATTATGAGGGTGGTTTTCCTCAGAAGAGAACAAGAAGCACACATACAAAACAAAAAGTAGCCATCTAAAATGCTTGATTGCATGAGCACTAGGTCCAGATTGAAAAGTAAAAATATTTTTCTGTGACTTACCAGAATTTCTCTTTGACACGAGCTTCAAATTCATGCTGACTACAGTACAGACCACAAGGACCAAGAGAACAAGAGGCTTCATCTTTCACTTTCTGTGACAGCTGAAATGCAAACATAGTATGAAGTCTGAATCACAGCTCTTCACTACGACAAAGTAGCAGCTACAGTTAAACATTTCTCAAAGAACCATTACAGGGCAACAGCTTAATCTAGTGACTTCTTCTGGGTTTATTTTATGCAGAAGTAGGAAAACATAATGGTTCAAAGTAACTGTCTATGAATAATTTATCTCTGACTACCACACAAAAGAGTTGGCCTTTTTTTAAATGATACTTTGAAAATATAATTTTGTCTAAAAAAAAAAACCAAACCCACAAGACTTAACTGTTTATTTGAAATAGGGTAGGTCCAATCTGACACATTCTTGTGTGTTATTTAAGTGGGAGACCCTGACAGTCATTATTAGTTTTGTCTCATACGAAGAGGTCACACATTTAAAAACACATTGTTCAGGAAAAGATAAAGAGGGAGTTATTCATGCCATTTCTCTTAGCAACCTTATTTTCTCACTGGTAACTTGGTAAAAGCTCCTACAATGAATTAATGCTATTCCAGAGACTTCTCCTATGAAATGAGGTAAAGCCAGGCAAACAAAATTCTGAAATAAATTAAGGCAGACCTCAGGACTCTTAAAAGATAAAATTAGTCTCTTCTACGAACTTTATTATCTACTGTATGTGCATTAAAAAAGGAGGAGAATTTAGTTTAAAATTGCATTTTAGATTTTTGTATAATTACTGTAACTAATTCTGTTTTCATTTACAAGTGTGAAGTCATTCAAGGAAACATAGTGAGAGCAAACTGAGGCTCCTCATCTGCACTTAGACATAGGTAAAACTCACTTGAAGGCAGCAATGCCTATCTCTATATATATACACACATACCTCTCTCTAAACGAGAGATGCTTAATTATAAGCTAGAGTCCTCAAATATATGCTTAGCTTGAAGTCACAGACCTTTAAGTGGCTTGATATATTTAGACTCCAGCAATTCAGCTCCAGATCAGACACAGACTTTAGTTCAGGACCATTATTCTCAGATAAAGAGGGCAGTCATCTAAATCAGTGTGACATTAATATTTGCACCAAAAGATTCCACAAACATTTTACAGCAGTTTCTTTTAAACAGAAATGCACATAACTACCCACGTTGGCAGTCAAAACAAAGGCCAACAAAACAGAACCAGTCTTTAAACAGGGAACCACATCCACCCACCTGCACCGTTCAGGTACTCCCAAAGATGGGACCAGTCCAGAACCCTGCAGCTCAGAACATTTGCTCAATGTGATAAATCAGCAAGAGGGTGTAATGTCCTGCAGTTTGCTGGAAGTTATTCAGTTTAATTTGAGTTTATTACATCAAATATCCTTCCCTTGTAATTTTACTACCAGCCTACTGTTGTGTGAAGAAAATGTACGGAACCATGTATAATCTTTCACACGATGGAAATTATGCTGCTATTCAATTACTTAAAAATTACCACTTACAACTGAAGTTTCCCCCCCCGACCCTACCGTACTGCAAGCTATAAATAGGCAATAGAATTTTTTTTCCCTTCCTGAGTTCTATGTTCCCGTGGGCACTTTATGCCTATTGATTCCTCATAGTAACGATGCTAAAGGGGTTTTCAGGGAATAATACGTTCTGAAGGCTGTCTGACAGTGGTTAATGACAGAATTAGTATTCATTCTTCCTTAACCTCTCCTTGGAGTACCAAAATCCTGGAACAAGCAAGGCCATCTTGACAAGAGAGCTTAAAAAAAAAAAAAGTAATTGAACTAAATCCTTTGACAGATAATTGTAATGATGATGTTATGCTAGAATGATTTTCAAGTGTAGCTTTGCAAATTACTTTCTCCACTTTCCTCTCTTCAGTTATTACAGCTGAAGTATGTAACTCCTAGGTCTTTTTTCATGTTGGACCCTTCACCCTAAGCAAACTATGCTGCATTAAATACACTTAAAAATTCAAAGCAAGTTCTGCTGGCCAACATTCATGCTAGAGCTAGGGGAAAATTCTTGGTTCTATCAGCATTGATAGTTTTGCTTTTTGAAGCCCTGGCCTCACCAAGACTGTCAGTGTCTGTACCTGCAAAAAAAACAGGAAAAGGGCAAGAAACTACTGAGCTATCCAGTCATTCACAGCCTAGCCTCAGCTTGTCACATCTGACCAAGCTCCACTGAAACCTGCACAGAAAACACACATCAGGGTTTGAGGTATCATATTCATAGTTCTAGACATCCAAGCAGAAGAAGGTAGGATCAGTCTCATGAGTGTGACCAGTATGTCAGTTGGTTACTGTCCTGAGACAGCAGACAGCTATAGACAACAAAGCTGTCCAACTTGTCATATCATGGATGATCACAGAATAGAATCGTAGGGTTAGAAGAGACTGGAAGAGATCACCCAATCCAACCCTGCTGCAGAAGCAGGTTCACCTACATCAAGTTGCATAGGAACATGTCCAGGCGGGTCTTGAAGACCTCCAATATTTTTTTTAAACATTCAATTTGGCAAAGAATACAAGGTATGGTATAAGATGCAATCTCCCCAGAAGAATGTCAAGCAGACAGAAGAGGGAAAGTTGTATGTGTCCAGGACAAAGTCTCTAAATTTGCTCAGGAGGAGATTTCTAGGGCTGAGCCCGAGAAGATTCCCATCATGTCTCCCAATGGGACCAGTCACACAACTCCCTCCTCCATGCCACTTGCTCACTTAACAGGCCACAGGATGGACTAGAGACTGCAGAAAATCCTGTGCTAGTAGGTCTAGCACAGGAAATAAATGGAAATAAATGAGTGGAAGAGTGTCTATGATCTAATGAAGAACATGAATAAAACTCTACTAGCTTGAAGAGACATGTGGTGGGATAAAGCAGTTAACACTCAATACCATTCTTCTATGATGGAGGCATCTTTCTCCAAGAAGGGCTGATTTTGTCATTTGACAAACTTTCCCCTCGCAGGCACTGAGCAGTATTTCCCTGAGGAGCTGCTTACTTTGATGCTGTCAACTCCAAGCAGCTGTTAGAATGGGCTCATAGCTGTAACAAGAAAGTAGCACTCTACTGGATGCACCTCACAAGAATGGGACCAAGCTCAGGACCATTCCCACAAGAGTGAAAAAGACATCTGACTTAATAATGATACAGCAATACCAATTACAGCTAACTTGCCCAAGATCACTGAGAGAAGAGAGACATGGAATAAAGTGCTCCTTGAGAAGGCTGAAAGAATCACTAAACAAGTTAATGCAGCCCTTGTTGTGACCTGCCAGATTGCATTTGTATAGAGATAAGTAAAGGGAGGCTGCTACCATCAGAGGGAGAAATGTAAGAGAAGCAAGGTGTGACTACTTTATTCTCAATCATTCCACTGCTAATGGGACCATCCCTTCCCTTCTCATATCATTTGATGCTACAGACCACTGACTTTAGGCAGCTTTCCCAATCTGCTGTAAGCGCCCAGCAACTACAAGGGGACCAGGCTGCAATTCGGCACAAATTCTGTTCTTCTAACAAAAACCCTCACTCCCATATGCTGCCTAACGCCCTTCACCTGTGTTGACAAATTTAGTGTTTTCTTCTGTGTCTTCAGAATACAGGGCTTGGGAAACTGAGTCCCATTTTCTTCATGTACAGCTTGCTGTCCTTCCAGCACTCACTTCACACAGCCTCCCAGACTCAAAAAATGTCAAGTGACAAAGCTAGAAGAAAGCACTTAGAAACAAGAAGGAAAACAGAGCATTAATATTCTGCACAAAACCCAGCACTGAGATTCCCAAGTTCCCATGTTGAACATAAGTTAGTTTTGCTCCAATTTCTACCATAAGCTTTGTTTATACAGCGTTCCTTTTTAAGAGAAAGCAAGAAAGAAATGGTGCATGTGTGGGCTCAGGCACACGGCGGTGCACAGCCTTAGAATTGTTGACACACCATGAGGCTCCAAAGGTGCTCATGAAAAACAGCACCTCACCTCTGAAGAGTGGTTTCCAGCTGCCAGGTTTTGTTCCTCAGAAATCTCCCAGAAATAAATTACAGATTTTACCCCACACAGAAAGGATGAAAAGGCAACAGCAATTCTACTGGTGTCCTTAAAGTATACTAGATGGTGATTGCTGTTCATTTCTTTTCCAACTATTTCCCCATTTCACTTTTTAAGGCTTTGAATTTTAATATGAACTCTCTCTCAGGTCTTCTCTTGCCAACACACCACACTTGGAGCTGTTTGTTACTGATTCAGTCTTCATAACATACTGGATGGAAGCAATCCACAATGGGCACCAGACTCTTTTTGTCATTACCTCAAACACAAACAAAAACATATTGAAGATCAAGGATGCATGCTAGTTCAAATAATGTATCTTCAGCTCCACTTGATATGGGTCACGCAGCATTCTTCGCTCTGTTGCTCAGTGAGCATCAAAGAATATTTCATTTTGCTTAATTCACTGTGATTCTTCACCACCATAACCAGCCACTTAAGCTGTCTAAATATGCAATGAACGTTAATTCTACAAGGCAGCGTGCGCTCAGCATTTGTCTTGCTGGATTTGAGCCACCATCGGGCTCAGGTCCTCAGCTGAATTCCCATCTGCCTAATTCTCCTTGTTCAGCTGAAATGCTACAAGAAACTTACAGCCGAGGTAAGCAGAGAAGGAACTTGGCAGTGCTTGTGTTGGGCAAACTGAAAGTAACCAGCAACAAGGAGACAACATCTAGGATGTTTGGGATTGTTATTAGTGCAACGATGTATCAGCTGCATGACAGCAACAGAACAAGGAAAGGCCAAGTTGTTGTCCTGAGGAAGCAAAGGGAACTCCAGCTAAAGACACAACGCAACTGACAAGGTCACCACAGCAATTTGTAATGATTCCTCCAATGGCTGCATGTCTGTGTGGGAAAGAAAATGAACAAACTGCAAAATTCGCCGATCTTTTGGGATGTGAAAGGGGTAAAAAAAAAAAAAATCACAATCACCTTAGTTATTTCAGAGGAAACCAACAGCACCACCCTTAAGTGTTAATGTCAAGGCTTTCCTGGAAACATTGCAATATTTCCAGTAAAAAGTTAAATTATCTTCCAGACAACAACCTAGAAGATACAAAGCACAGCACCTTAAAGCTTCAAAAAACATTGTACAGTATAACATCAAAGCACGAAAACAGCTTCAGGGGCCGGCACAGAAGAAAAATACTGTAGATGGCCTCCACGCATTAACGTCTCCCATTAACATTTCTGCCTGCAAAGAGTGAAGTGATTTTAGTCGCGTTAAAGTGGCAATTAAAGTGGCAATCAGACTCAACACTGAGCAAACTGCTGGTTTGCCGTGTAGAAAGAAAAACCTGTGAGCGTTAACACAAGAACCTTTTCCTGCAAGAACTTTCTGATCCAACAGCTGCCTAAAGCAGCAACAAAATGAAGAGCAGGAAACGGGAAAATCCCCTGAAACACAGATAAAAATCCCAATATCTGCAGAATCAAAATGCTAGTCAGAGGAGTTAGAGATGAGCATGTGACAGAGGCACTCACCTAAATCTCTACTAAGAAAATTCAACAAAGCCCTGAGCAGCCCATCCTAACAGATTTGTGAACCAGAACAACTAGAACTACTCAGCACTGATTAGCAGATCGAGTACTATCAGCTCACACCACACACTGACCTCGATTCCCTAAGTCACGCAGAATTCAAGTTCATTATGTCTTCAAATTGGATTTTAAATCCCTGGATCATACTCTTCCCCTATTCCACCAACTCTTGAACTTGGAAGTGCAGAAAGGAACTGTAAGGAGGAACAAGAACAACAAAGGAGCGGGAAAGTTAGCTATTATTTTTTAAGCCTCGTGCCCAGCTGCACCATCAATGGTGCACTGATGCAGCACTGCCCTGCACTCTGCAGAGAACTATTATTCCAATCTGAACTTTGCAATATTCTAACTACACACCCCAGGATAAATAGATATGCTTGCCCAGTATCGTGGCTTTTAAATTTGAGTAGTCCAGGTCTTTTATAGACATTCAAAGTGAAATACATGTTGTGGGAGGAGGATTACAGTTGGACTTCAAGCCCTCATGGTTTATGAGGTCAAGATAACGGATCTATTAATTTACAGCCTTTTTTTTCCCTTAGAGCAGGAGCTACTCATATTCTACATAGATATACTTCTGCAGATTGTGTTTTAATCAATACAGTACTTCAGGCAACATGAACTATCGTAGGCAAGGTAAAGGCTGTCAGACCCAGAGAGTTTAGGTTAACAGAGTGGGGCTGAGCCTTTTACCATTTTGCAGAACTACTTAAAAGATTACAGAAAAGTCAGCTGGGGGAAGAGAATAAAATGCAAAGACTGCTCACACTTGGAAAGCTAAACGCATACTGTAGTACTAGGGAAAGGGGAGTGATTTTAAGAGTCAGTTGAAATCAGCCTAAGTCCCAGAATTGCTGCAGTTTCAGCAAGAGAGTTCCCACAGCAGAGTAAGTCACAGTAGTAATCACAGCCATGGAGAGGAAGAGGAGCCCCAGCACTGGATGACCACCACATAGGCTTCCTAACACCGAGAAGGCCACTGGGCATTGTCCCAGGAGGGCAGCCTTCTGGGCAGAGATGAATGTGAAGGCTACTCTCTCAGCCTCAGCCCAGCCATCCTGCCCTGGGCTGTGGAGAAGCTCTGCTTAGGAAAAAAAAAAAACAGACTCTGAATCCTGCTTTTCAACTCTCTGGAGAAAAAACAGCAATTGATGATGAGCACTCACAGGTTTCAGAGTTGCTGATAAACCCTGTAAATTCTGGAAAACCTGTGGCTTCACCTGACTTGGGCTCTTCAGTTGTTGACAGCTAGAGCACACACCACTGCTCAGGTCACGGCCTTTTCCTCCTAAGTGCTTTAGACAATCTCACCAGTGATCACAGGTATCCTCTACAGAGTCTCAGCCACAAAAGGAGATGACATTTCAGATGAAAGGGAGTTGTGAAAAGTCCATTCTCACCCACGCCAACTTCAGAACTCACTCACCCCTCTTACATCAAGAGGGGAGAGGGTCTGACTCACAGCAGCCTATATAGGCAAGAGCATTATTAAGCCAAAAGATCAGATGCTTTGCTTCTTTCCTACTCACAACAACCTTGCTGCCCAAACTGCTTTTGTAGACAAGCTATTAAAAATGGAGAGACAGCTGAAAAAAAGAGTTCTCAATCCAAAAAGATAGCATATCCCTCCTCTTCCTCCCCCATGCTGCTTCTCTCGTTGCCCTGTGTTCCTCAAGACTCATTACAGAGATGCTCAGCACAAAACAGAACTAGATTTTAGACTGGGCTGCCATCTGCATGCTGAAATGCTCCCTGCTTTTACAGAGAAACTGCTTTTACAGCATCTTAAAACAGTCCTCTTTCTGGGACCAGACAGAAAATGGACTGCAGTTGTTAGCAGTGTCAGCCGTACTGACATCATATCTGCTCCTGTAGACATTTACACCTCTGCATTATTTACACAGAAACAATATTTGCACTATTCATGGCAAACCTGGTCCACATTTACTCCTGCACATTAATGAAACAAGCACTGAGAGAACACAACTCTGCATGCGATGTGCTTAGAATTCCATTCCTTGATCTCATTCATCACCACATGCTTCCCTAACTAATACATAATGCTCAAAGAAGACAGAATTAACAGAAAAAAAAAAAAGATGACATACCAGCTGTTACGTTTCTTATAAAACACTCTTCCACAGTTTGCCACTTAGAAAACACAGTTCCAGAGAAGCAAGGCAGGGCACTTTGCTGTCAGCAAAGGCAAGTTGCTTGCACTATACTCTGCACCATCTCGTAGTACCTTAAAGTGATAAACGTATTCTTGATGAGGATTTTTTCCCCCTTACATAACCAGAGGCTAGTCTTTACCACGATGTATTTTGCTGGATTTTTTCTGGGTGAAAATAAGAATTTAATTAAGCAAGCAAGCAAACAAAGCTCCCACAATGAGAATAAAAAGAAACTGCTTATAGAACATTACTGCCAGATATTTTATGGAAATCTTGTAAACAACAGGGGTTTGTTCCAGTGCAGGACAACATGAAATTAAAATGTCTTTTAGGTGCTCTGGAATTGCTCTGCCAAACGGACACCCTTGTTAATTTAACTGTTACATAAAGCAGTGGGAAGAGGGATGGAAGGAACTCTGCTTGTAGTGCTTTTGGGATGAAAAGGGACTGGAAAGAAAAAGATTATCTACACAACCCCTGCAGAAGTTCCTAACAGGCAGCCTCTCTCCCACAAGCTTTGTCACTGAACTTAACACAATCTTTTGTCCTCCTCTAATTCCAAGGGCAGCTCACCTAGGTCAAGTACCAGATGTTGGAGGAATCCTTGACCACCAGAGTTAGCAAAAAGATTCTCATTATTTTCAGCAAGGGCAAGGTCTCGGCCCTTTTTCTTCTTTTCAAGGCTGTTGAGAGGAAGATTTATTTTTATTTGGACACCCTGAAAAGCAAATGGCCTCTAGAAATACTTCTTTATTTTGTGATACAGTTAAAATGTTCACTTTCCTTTCCAGCACTAAAGACCTCCTGACAAACAGCTCAGACTCACATTGTTTGAGGAAGGCTTAGGAACAGAGAGCAGACATGGTTTCCCATACAGCCCTTTAAGGCTGTTTAATAGTTGTTCACGATTTAGCATCCCTTGATATTTTCAGCTTGAGCCTCAGATTGAAGTGAGATTACTCAGAGCCTGAATGTTTTGGAGAGCAGGAAAAGTCCCTACATTATAAATGCTTATTTGTACTGCCTATTGTGAGTAAAAATTCTCAGCCCTTTCCCTGAGATGCACAGGTCAGTGCCACCAGGCTCAGCCACCCCTGGCAGCTCCCTAGCTCAGCCAGAGCCCAGCCAGCAGGGATGACAGACAGGCTGCCCAGGGCACAGACATGCTCCTTGGAGCTTTTCCTCCACCTCCGGTCCCACAAGGGCATCTCAATCCAGGACATACAAAAATTTAGACCAAACAGCCTCTCTTTTCCAAATACCACATAGAAGACACTGTTCTCTGTAGCTTTAACTCAGTAATTGTAACATGTACACTTCTCTCCTCAGGAAACTGCCATGAACAGCTAGAGGATAAATTACTCTGCCTATACAAGCCAACCAAAGCCTTTTACATACCCTGTGACTTAAAGAGCCTCACCTGGACCCTCCTACCATCTCCAAGCAGGCAGAGCATCCCAAGGAGTACGAGCCTCACATGTTTTTCCCATTTCCCTCCTCTTGCTCTCCAGCAGCCTACCTGCATCTCTGCCTCTGTACACAAGCTGCCCATTACTTCCACAGGGAACTGAAGCCAGCAGCTGCCCTGAGCCTCCAAACACACATATTCATACGCCCTCCACGACTCGTGCTTATCATACAGTGGCAAGGTACGACAGCTATGAGATCCTGAGACCAGCAAGTGTGCTCCTACCTGCCTCCACTTCCTCACTCCTCTTCAGTCTCGCCTGGGCTTAAGACTGCAAAGTCCAACTTCTGAGGCCCAGCCTCCAGCTTCCATCAAACCTCCTTCCACCTCTTCCATGCTGTGGTTCTCTGACTGACCAGAAGTGATCTGTGCCACAAGACCAGCCCTTCTGCTGAGCTCACCTTCTCCTCATCAGCTAATGAATCCCTCCTGACCCTCTCAAGTTCTTTATTGACCTGACTTCTGTTTGGAGAGTGGCTAGTCCCCCAAAAATGATTTTCAATATCTTCAGTTATTTCCCTGATCTGAAGAGCAGACACTAGTATGGCAGCCCTGGAGATTATTAACAGGCTTTCCATTGCTCTGCAAGATCCAAAACAGTTCAGGCAATGCTGACCGACACCACACATGCACATGGGCTCCTGCAATTGTGTGATAAAAACTAAAATTGACTACAGTTGGCTGAATGCATTAATGTGGCACACCTGGGTCTTTTTTTTTTACCTCCTGTGCAAGCAAATATTCCTCCCTTCTCCCTCCTGCCCCCTCCCCCCCACACACACACATTTTACTGCTATAGCATCAATCACTAAAAAATTTGAAGACAAACCTCCTATGAGCTTCTGAGTACTGTGAAAGTAGAAGGGTGGTTTGCTGAGAACTCGAGTCTCGCAAACAAAACAATCAAAGATTCACCGCTCTCTCTCTCTCTCTCTCTAGTATTCACTTGCAGCTCAAGCAGGGGAGTATAAGGAAGTCTTACTCTCAGCCAACATCCCTGCATGGTCCCAACTGAGCACCCCTGCCCTGTACCCAGGAGCAGACCAGAAGTGCATGCACAGCCACACACGTAGGATATGTGCTTTCCAACACACTTGGTCACCAGCTAGAAAGCTTTAGTAAAGGAAGGTCTCCCCTCACAGACTGGATGTGGAGCACGCTAGAGGTACAAGCTGCTGCCTAGCAACACAAGCACTGTGCAGGGAGGTCGGACCATGGACCCCTCCACCCCCCTCAATTTGTCCTCCCACTCTAAGACGTTTCCTATGCACAGAGAAACACCCTCAGAAGGATGTGGTACTACATTCTTAGAAAGCCATCCTGCACATCACCAATTACATACCCAGCTTAACCATGGACTCGTCAAATCTTGAAGGGCACTGCCTGTGCCTTGGTGAACTGCCAGAAGTCTTTGCACATTCACTGCACATGCATCACTCTAATAACTTATGGAGCCCCAAATCTGAAATCCTCAGTGTCCCTCTGTCCCCTCAGTCACTTGTCTCTTTCAAAACAAGAACCTGACTCACTGTCAGGCAGCTTCCTCCCCAGACTCACCTCCTGCCTGGGCTCTGGTATGGGCAAAGCTTTTCAGCCACCATCCTCCTAAAAGCTGGCCCTCTTCTATCTCAGAGGGAAGCCACTTCCCATGCGCCACGCAGAAGCAGGGCAGGCAGTCAGCTGCCCTTAGAGCTGAGATACCTGACAGATACCACCATTCACCAGGCAGCTGCACAGTTTTATCTCTGCTGAGAAATAACGTTCTCTTTTAAGCACCACATTTGGGGTGAGTGCCTCTCTCAAGCATGAATACAATCACACTCACACAATGCCTGGACACCCTGAAATTGCCCTTCGCCATAACCCCTTCCCCGCAGGCAGCAGCTCACCTCACCTGCCACTAACTCCCAATAATTCTCTGACAAGCCTCAAAACTCCATGTGCTCTGATGGCAATACTGTAAGAACCACAAACTCTAACACTGTCTAAAACACAATCAGGATAAAACCAAGGGAGTATAAACACTGCAGAGGAGCACAACACCCAGCTCCTGCCAGGAGGGGTTTTTCCTCACGCTGCAAGCCTAAGCCTGGGCGTTAACTCTAGAGGAGCAGAGGTTGTCCAAAGCACACAGACCTTCCCATAACTTCGAGAAACAGCAGGTTATCGTATTTTCCAACAGAAACTTTCGATTCTTTGACTCTCAGCCAAGACAGCAGTCTAAGGGCAGCCTCTGTACAAACAGCCACTTAGTCAAGTGCTTTGAAAGAGGTTTTTGTGCCCTTTAGCAGGTTTCTATCAGACCCCAAACAAAACCACAGAAGCTTTATTACCACAAAACTTTGGCAGACCTCCGAGTCACCCAACGCTCAAGCCACTGCTGAGGCACCTCGGAGCAGCCAAGCCACCAAACACCCGTCACTTTTTCAACAGGCTCCACCGAGCTGCATCATCCCCAAAAAACAAGTCCTCGTGCAGCCGCTCTCCAGGAGCGCGACCCGCGGGGCACGGGGGGGGGGGGGGGGGGGGGCCGCCCGCGGGGAGGGGGGGGNCGGAGGGGTCCGGCCGGCAGCTCCTGGGCAGCAAACGGTGTCCCGGGCTCCCTTCCCCGCGCCGGGGCTGACGGAGGGGCACGGCGGCAGCCGCTCCGCGCCGGGGGCGGCACGGGGGACACGCGCTGCACCCCAACTGCGCCGGTTCTAAGGGAAGGGGATTGTTTTGTAATAAGAAATAAAGAAATAATACACAAGGAGAATTATATCGGCGTGGCAGAGCCCGGCACGGCACGGACCGGCACGGCACGACTTACCTCCGCGGCGGCTCCCCTCTAGGTCTCCATGCCGGGCTGCGGGCGGGTCCCGTCGTGGGGGCAGCTCAGCGGCGGCCGGCGGTGCGGCTGTGGGAGCGGTGCGGGCCGCCCGTCCGCTTCCCCGCGAGCGTCCGTCTAGTTACGGCGGGGCGGGCGGGACGAGGCAGCCGCCGCGAGCCCNCGGCGCGGCTCGGCACGGCGCGGCAGAGCCCGGCACGGAACGGCACGGACCGGACCGGCTCGGCGCGGCGCGGCACGGCAGAGCCCAGCACGGCACGGCACGGACAGGCTCGGCACGGCATGGCACGGCAGAGCCCGGCACGGCACGGACCGGCACGGCACGACTTACCTCCGCGGCGGCTCCCCTCTAGGTCTCCATGCCGGGCTGCGGGCGGGTCCCGTCGTGGGGGCAGCTCAGCGGCGGCCGGCGGTGCGGCTGTGGGAGCGGTGCGGGCCGCCCGTCCGCTTCCCCGCGAGCGTCCGTCTAGTTACGGCGGGGCGGGCGGGACGAGGCAGCCGCCGCGAGCCCAGCGGAGCGGAGCGGAGCGGAGCGGAGCGGGACAGCGCTGCCCCCCGCGCGCCACCGACGGCCCCGCACGCGGCAGGTGCGCCCGCCCGCCCCGCGCAGAGACACCGCAGCGCCGCCTGGCGGCCGCACCGCGCCACTGCCCGCACCCTGCACCGACACACCGGGCACCAAACGCTGCCCGCACCCAACACCGACACAGCGGGGAC